>JAHYIQ010000015.1:1200000-1707500 GCA_030673865.1 Melipona bicolor | reverse complement strand
GTCGACAGGGTTGCTATCACCACTACGTGCTCGGTGGTTAAACCGGCGTCTCTCGGCTCGGCGGACGCGGACGCGACGTGCCTGGACAGATTGCCCGGCCAGTAACTGGCTCCAGATGGTGGTACAGCGGGAACAGCTGCGGTGTTCGATGGTACGGGCAAGATGGCCGTTCCGCTTCCTACTTCCTCCGAGCAAGTGTCTCCGTGCCAACCCTCCGGGCATTGGCAGAGGAACCCGTTCACTCGGTTCAGACACGTGCCACCGTTCCTGCAAGGCGCGCTTCTACACTCGTCCACGTCTACGCTACAGTCTTTGCCGGTGAAGCCAGGCTTACACGCGCACCGATAATCGTTCGTTCCCGATATGCACCGGCCACCGTTCGCGCACGGTTTCGTCAGGCAATAATCCACTTTGTCTTGACATAATCGACCGACGTATCCCGGCACGCACTGGCAACGGAACTGATTGACTAGATCCACGCAGGTCCCACCGTTCAGACAGGGATCGCCCTGGCAGTCGTCAATGTTCGTCTCGCAGCGTTCGCCGGTGAAACCGGCCGGACAAGAGCACCGGAAGCTGTTGCCGAGGTCCGTACAGGTGCCGCCGTTCGAGCATGGATTCGGGGAACACTGGTCGAGCTGGGTCTCGCAGTCGTTGCCCGCGTAACCGGGCAAACAGCGGCACACGTAGCCGTGAAGAGAGTCGTCCTCGCAGGTGGCTCCGTGATGGCAGGGAGAATCTCGACAGGATCTCGAACTGATCTCGCAGTGTCGGCCGCGCCAACCGGGTGGACAGGTGCAACGATAATGTTGCCTGGTGGACGACGACGACGATGACGACGACGATGACGATGACGACGACGACGACGACAACGACGACGAGGACGACGAGGACGACGGAGACGAGGACGACGAATCCACGGAGCTTTTGCTCAGGCTAGAATTGCCATAGGGTGGGTCCATGGTGCACGATCCACCGTTGAGACAGGGATTCGAGTCACAGTCCAAAAGCGGCTTCTCGCAGTTAGTGCCGTTGAAGCCTGGCGCGCACGAGCAGGTGTACAAACCCTGGCCGTTAAAGGTGTTAAAGCAGGTGCCGCCGTTCAAGCAGGGCTTGTGATTCGTGCAATAGTTGAGGTCCTGGTTGCAGAACAAACCGCCCCAGCCTTCGTCGCAGAGGCACTCCCAGGGCTTCTGACAGCTACCGTGAAGGCAGCCTGGATATCTCACGCACTGGTCGCAGTACGCTCCTTTCCAACCATTGTGGCATCTGCAACCGAGACAAGAGAGGACGTTGCTCGTTAGCTCAGCTCATCGGTTTGCTGCTTTTCTTCCATGTTCGACGAACACGGGGAGAAAGTAACCGCGGCTACGCACAGCCAGCCAACGGAAGCTTTCCTTTTAACTCGACTACGCGCATGCAAGAGGAGAAACTTTTTTTAGAGGACGAGGAAACGTGTGCCGTTGCGATTCGATTTATATGTGTTAAATTGGCAGATTTATTTTCTGTTGTTAATGTCGTCAAAGATATTACTTTTAGAACGGTTTTATACTTGGCAAGTGAGAGGGTAGAGAGTGTCAAAGGAACTTTGAAGAGAGATTGGAAGAAATAAGGGAATTAATTAAGAGAGTAAATTTTCACTAAAATTTCTTCGAGATAAATGTGAAAATGCAACTTGTGAAACTTTTTCTTATCGAAGAGATAAGAAACGTTTTACGTCTACGATTGCGGAATAACTCGCTTGGGGGAACGACGATTAGAATATCTCTGGATAGACTCTCGGTCGAAGACGAATGTCAAAGACCTCGTTAAACGCGTATGAAAAATGATGAAACGCGATAGAGGACGCGCAATAAAGAGGTAGGAGATGGGACGAGGAGGAATCCTCGTTTCCAGGTAACCGAGCTTTATACCGGGTGACTCTCTACGGAGGTACGACTCGCCAAGCAAAGGTGTAACGAGTAGTAGACTCTAATTACTTCGATCGTTAAATAATAATCGATCCTCGCGGGGAAGTAATTTCAGGGAATGTGATAAAAATAGAGAGTGCTACCGGGGGGGTCGTCGTTTATCTCTCGCGACCGATAAAATTAATCCAACTTCCCACGGTACGTACGCACGCAGTATTATCGTCGATAACTTTCGTTCCTATTTCAATATCAATCCAATTGCTCGAGCAAAAAGGAAAATTTGTATTGTGGTGAGAAATTTACGCGAAACGTTGGGTTTTAGGTTGTTCGGCGAAATAGCAGCAGGGGAAAAACGAAGAGGCGAAGAGAAAAGACAAAGGGAGGAGAAGAACGCGAGCAGAAAAAGGAACACAGTTCCCCGTGACACGAAGGTGGGTAAAGGCCGCGGAGATGAAAAAGAAAACGAAGGTAGGAGGAAGGCAATGTAGAAAGGAGCTCGATCCGCGACACAGGAGGGAGAGAAACGACAAGGATATGGTCGCTGGCCATTGCGTCCATGGGGGTTACACACCGACGTAGGAAGGACTAAAAGGTTGGTGAAAAGGTAGAACAAGAGCAGGTATTGAAGAGGGATAAGAAGAGACGAAGGACTGTGTATGCACGTATACGCGGTATTGCATGTACACAGGTATAAATACGTCTTATGTGTGTATATATATATATATATGTACATTGAGGGAAGAAATAGAGAAAGAAAGGAAGGAAGAAAGATGGAAAATGAGAAGAGAAGAAATAGAATGAACAGGAGGGGAAGCGGTGGAAAGGTAGTGAGAAAGAGACAAAAGAGGAGGTTAACGAAGAAGAAGGAAAAGGAGAGAATTGTTGGGTGAAGGGAGGAAGAACCTTAGCCAAGAGAGACAGGAGAGGAGGTAGAATTCGAAGGAGAGTGGGGAGACGAGTCGTCGAGTTGTGTTCCCACGGTTCGAGCCTCAGCACAGCCGTTCAGTATGCGGGTCAAGGAAAGGTTACGCTCCTCTGTGTGTGCGCGCGCCTTGCTCTGCCCACTAATACCCATCCGCTTCTCTTTCTCTCTTTTTATATATATATACGTGTGTGTATGTGTGTGTGTACAAAATACATGTGTGTGTGTATAGATATATATGTCTATAAATGTATATACGTTGCTATATATCGGAACATAGAGAGAGAGAGAGGCTCGTAGCTGTCGACGTCGCATGACTATACCATTAAATCCCATGTACACACTAAGAGAAGCGTAATCGAGAGAGGGAGAAAGAAAGACAAGCACAGCAGCACCACCGATCAGAGTGTAGAAAACGCAACGAAACGAGCTGAACGTATCACTACATATATGCATATGGATATGCATATATGTATATATATATATATATATTAAAAAATTGTAAAAATTCATAATTGTTTATATACAGGCACGTGAGTTTAGCCAATGAGATGTTCTAACAACCCGTGGATTTTTTCAGCTGTCTTCTTCTCTTCAGCGAGCGAGCCTTCATCCTAGGATTTCTGATGGCTACAGACCAGTGCAGCTTGCTTTCAGCGGTAAATAATCCTATTCGCGAATTAGACCGATGTACGAGGTAAATCAAGGTAGAAAGTCGACAGAGTGCTGATACTCGAAGCGTTTGGTCAATCGAGTAATTGCCGACGTATCAAAGAGGAGAAGCGTGGTTTGGCGATCGCAGGAATACCGGTACTTGGGCATATTAGCGTGCGCGAATACCGGTATTCGGAAAATACCAGTGTTCGAGAGTGTATCGATAAGGGTAATTGAAGATAGTGGTATATTCGAGTGCCGGTATTTGCAGATATCGATACCGAGAGGAAAAGAAAGAACGAAGAAACTGCGAAATATAATATTGCGGAGGTAGAGTGGATTAAATCGAATACATCTGAGTGAAAGAAGAATAAAAAGACGTGCCTCTTCGTCACTATTCTCCTTCGGGAAATCGAAGGGCCGCGATTCTTTCACGTACGTATCGCGAATGGGGCCAACATCCCACGAAGCTCGAGATGGAGACTGCTTTTCAGCGATCGTATCGACTATTTCCACGCGTACGGTTACGCAACTAGAAAACAGATTACCCTTTGTCCACGCAGTACACCGTCGTTTATTCAAACCTTTTTTCTCGAAACTCGATCGATCTCCGTAATTCTTTCAATTACGTTTGATCGTCGGTATTTTTGTACCATCCTTACGATTATTACCTCGACGCCGCGAGTATCGTGCGTAATTATAGCCTGACCGCGAATATTTTTGCTCGGAGACAAAATATCCAAAACAAAAGTGTGTTAAGTATCGCGAATCTCCCCGTTCGAGTCTCGTCCTTTCGAAATTCGCAAAAATCTAAATTTACACACGCGTGACGTTGCAACGTTGGTTCGACTGGTGGACTCGAATCGTCTTCG
Organism: Melipona bicolor; assembly: GCA_030673865.1. NCBI lineage: Eukaryota > Metazoa > Arthropoda > Insecta > Hymenoptera > Apidae > Melipona > Melipona bicolor. The sequence continues at coordinate 1,703,142 of JAHYIQ010000015.1, read as the reverse complement.
AATTATCCGCGACTATTCTCGAACTCAAAAATTTACGAGCCCAGGGAAGCTAACTTATACTCGTCGTTTGCAGCAACAGAGATTTTCCTTGCGCGTGAAAACCGATCCGCCGAGTCTGGGAACGAAGCTGCAGCGAAACGAAATGAATTTTGCACGAACGATTTATTACGAACAATTCCCTGTTTCGTTTATTTGTTTGTTTACGTGCTTAAGGTATGCCCGTAAATTTCAAGTGGTCTTGGACGTTTAAAAGACGCGCCACGGACGCCCACAGACTCTGAACAACTGCCTTGGTCCGTCTATTTTCGAAAATATTATTTCTCCAGCTACCGCGGGAGGAACTAATACCCTGAGAAAAGAAAGTGACGAGGATGTCGGAGGAGGAACACTGAATAGAGCTCTAGAGAGAACCTCGATGGGGACTGACGGCTGCGGCTAACGGGACAATTAACCCCGGTCTCGTACAGTAATTAGATGATCGAGTTAACTCTAAACCTCGGGTTAACGTCGCACCGAGATTCGAGTCCCATGCAGAGACGGATCGGAATTACCGCGAAATCTTCATCTGCTCTAAATACCCTCGTTCTAAATTCGAGCGTCGCGATTTTTGAGAGATAAACCGATGACTAAATTCCTTTCATCGCGTGCCAACGATCGCTTTACGATCTGTAATAATAATACAACGATGCAATAATACAGAAGCGAATTGGATAAATAACACGGAGAAACCAACAAAGTTCCCAGAGTAAAATATTATAATATTCTAGTAAAAAAAATGTAAAATATCTGGAAGTATCTATAAGGGAGAGAACAGGAAATCGAACAATTTTCCAAAAATGTACATCGACAAACTTTTACGATATTTCTACCGACATTTCGATCAGAGATATGAAAGAAGACACTAATGAAAGTTTCTAATGAAAGAAAGAAGAAGATACTAAAGAAGTTTCTAATGAAAGAAGATATTAAATAACGTAGATAAATAAAATCTATCATAATCTCGTCGATCACTAATTGTCGAAAATCGAATGATTAATCGTATGACAATTTTTTTCGATTTTCAGTCAACTGATTCTCAAAAACCACTTGCTAATTCCAACATCGAAAATTCGAGGATTCGAATTTTCGCATTCTGTAATTTTTCAGGAACATTCGCCGCTTAAAAGACCCGGGGAACGTCGAAAGAAGCTGCATTCTCCTGGCAGTGGAGGAAAAAATTCGCGCGCAAGCGAGAAGAGCGAAGAACAGCGGCGTATTTATAGAGCAGAATTCCCGACAAATACAGAAATTCTCGAATCGATCTCTGCCCTCGGTGCTCGCGATACTTTCTTTTTTTCCGAATTCGTCGAGTCGAATTAGAAGGTTCAACGACACAGTGGCGCGGCTTTCTCGAGATGGACGAAAGTGGAAGAAGGTGGCGTAGACGCGAGGAGCAAATCGGACGAAAATCGAATGAAAAGAAGCGAAAGGGAAGGAGAGAATTCGAAGTTTCTCTCGTTACGGCGGAAACGAGCCGGCTGCTTCGAATTCCTGTGCGTCCTCTTCGACCCCCGACCGATCATCGTGCACGTCGCGCCTCTAACTGTGAAATCACCGGTGAAACAGGAACGAGGGGGAATTGCAACACCCGGAAACGAGTTCCGCCGATGATATTCTAATCGCAAGGGAAAATCGAATGGCGCGACCCGGTCGCGGAAACTGGTAGCTATGCTAATAAGAAATACTCGATTGGATAAGGTTAACAGTTCCGTGGAATTGTTTACGGCGAATCGAGAATTTCGATATTTCACGATGTAATAATAACGGCAAACTTTGACTCTCGATCGTTCACTCGTTTGACTTTTTCTTGTAGGTTTGGCAAACTGAAGCGACGCCGTATTAGATTTGAATTTGAAGCAGATAACACGAGAATGAGAATCTTTAATGAACACTTAATAAACGTCGCGTAAAGACGTAATGAAAAAGTGAACAGATAGTCGGTGAAAGGAAAGATTCGCAGTGATCTCCGATTAAAATGGATGACCCAGTAATGGACAATTGATAACTTAACTCGGGATTCAAGATTCCTGACTGTGGATTCTTACGCGGAATTTCGATGATTCGTATGAAAAAGGATTCAAGAGAGGTGAGAGAGAACGGAACTGAAAAGATTCTCACGGCGAGATAATCTACATGGATCATCGATAGACTCGTTAATGATTGAAGCTCGGTTATTAATCCGGCACGAGTATGATACAGAGAACGCGTATAGGTACCGAGCCAGGAATGTAATATCAGTAAAGGAAAAAAAAAGGGTAAAAAGGTAAAAGCAGACGAAGAAGAAGAAGAGCAAGTTGGCTACATGTACACGTTATCATGAAAGGAAAAGAGAGAGAAAGAAAAAAAAAAAGGTGGATTGTATGCGTATACTCACATGCATTCGTCGGGTCGACTGCAGTGTCCGTGCTGCTCGTCGCATCCGGGCAGGCAGCGGGCTGAAACGAGTAAGAAAAAATCCAAAAGGTTAAGGCAACTCTCCGCAAGAGGTCGATCGCGTCCCTCACGACTGCACGAGCGGTACCATACGATGCATCCCGATGCATTCCTCCGCTATAGGTAGTCGGGTACCAGGAGAACTCGATAATTCAACGTGCTACTCTCGTCTCTCTCTTCTCTATTGCAAGGGTCCTCCCTCTCTGTGTGTCGTCGTTAATCGAATCGTTAAATTGTTCAGAAACTCGGATGGAAAATCGATTTGACGCTTTTTGAGATGGGACAATAGATATTGGAGAGACTGGTTCATTTAGAAAGAGAGTTACTACGCGCAGGAACCTTTCTTTAGGAAAATTGAACAAAGAGCGTTTGAATGTTTGAATGTTTCAGGTTGTTTAAGGGTCGATTATTTCTGTGAGGATAACTCTTTAAAGAAAAGTTCATTTCAAAATATTATCTTTTATTATCCTAGATTGTTAGATGGTTTAATAGTTCATTAATGGTCGAATGGTTTAACAGTTGGATGGTTTAATAGCTCATCAGTGGTTTACGATGGTTTGTTTTATAGAACCATCCCGTCTTTTTAGATTTTAAGTTACGACATTTTACATTAAAACGTAGAAAGTATCGAGAATATCACTTTTCAGAAAACAAATTTGTACCTTAACATCTTTACGTCCAATGTAAAAATGTCTTGCGTACTTGAAACATCCAGTTAAACATTGGCATTCGTTTTCTTAACCAAAAGTTCATAAACACGAAATTGGTATCGTTCACGCCTCAAATGTACGACGGAGGGAATCGTCTAATTAAAATTTATGTCATATATACCACGAATCGTTCCCGTTTTCCGGGAATCCTGAATAGGAAAGGAGTCTGACCGCACGATTCCTTGCATAGCTGCACGTAGTAGTGAACGATGATACCGTCGTGCTGGGTGCCTGTGCGCTCGCGCTCACACGGTCGCGTCCCACAAGGATGATAAAATTGTGTCACGTGTGAAGATTCTTATCTTGCGATCGTGAAAACACCTCTAACGCTCTGCTAATTGACCTATTCCCGAGCCTTTACTAAATTATATTTCGTAAATCATTTTCAGCCTCTCTTCATCCGAGACCAAGACCAGAAATGAAGAAAGATTCGAATATAATGGAAAAATTACTAAGACTAACATCGCCAAGTCAATAATTCACGAAATCAATAATTTTAATATTTAGAAAATAGTAGTCTGCGATACACAAAATTAATCAACATATTAATAAATACCTAATTCATGCTTTTGAATGACAATTTAAAAATATACATTTATTACGATAACGAGATAGTCCTGCTTATATTTCTTCTTCGACAAATTCGTTATAAACGAAAACGTGTCTAGCATCCCGATTAAAAATATCCAAGAATGCTCGAAATTTAGAAAGCGTAACAACGCCGTTAATATTAACCGTGTAATCGCTGTATCATTTCCAAAAAATAGTTTTCTCTGCATTGGTGACGAAACTCTGTAATGGTGAATTAGAACAGGAAAGAACGGGAACGAGAAGAAAGCTATAGCAGCGCTAGCAAGGGTAATGAAATTGTGTCACGTGTCGAGCAGCTTGTCCAGTCCGCAAATATATCCAAAGTCTTTCTCAGTTGGCTGCCAGCCACCAGTTCGGTTACGTACGAGTATATAGATTGTAGACCACGGATCGCGTCTGCTACGCCACGACACCGTCTCCTCTACCTATCCTACCGTATCTTCAATCGGTTTTTCCTCGCCGTATTACGCACACGTGCCTTTCATCCGTGCAACGTTTCAGCAACTTCTACGATCCGTCCATTTCGCAATGATCTCTCTCGTACACGATGGTACCATATTGGTACACTTGCTTCAGAACGTTTCTGAATTTCCTCGTGTGAGAGATGAACGAGACATTTTCAGGACAGAAAAATTTAATACCTTTGCTTTATAATTGGTGGTAACTGATTTATTGAATTGTAAGTATTGAGGTGCGATAGAATTCGGGATTATCGATATTTTTGAACAAGAAAATTGAAAACTTTGAAGTTATGCCGTGTCTAATTTATTTGGAGCAGAGTAGAAATAGAACTCGCGAATAGAAGATAATTCTTTCTATTGCTTGCGACTCGTGAGAAGTTAGTTCAATCCACCTCGCGAATGAACAACCTTCTCTGTAAAAGTTTCTTTCATCCCACAAGATATCCCCTTTCTTTAAAATCATACGCAATTTAATTCCTTGAATTATTCGATCGACCAAAAGAGAAACTAAAATAACCCTTTCGAGCAGAGTGAAAGGAGCAAAGACTGTTCCGTTGAAAGAACATTTCACAGACGAACAATCCTTCGTAAAGGCTTCGTATCTTTCTCCAGCCGAAAGAATACAGAAGTTAGGAGATCGAAAGATGAAAAAACAAGTCGAACAACAAAAGGAGATCTCGCGAAGAACTCGACCGACCGGTGTCTTCCTGAATGAAGGGGTTGAAGGTGGTTCGCTCGTACAGAGGATAGAGGAGAGAAGGTGAACCCTGCGGTGGAGAGCATGTGGGGGCCTCCGAGAGGACAGGAGAGGGCCGATGGGCCGCGTGACCTTGGCACCGAGCGCAACGGCCCACGAACGGCGGCTCTCTCTCGACGATGCCTCGCCAGTCTCGACGCGCTAAGGAGCGTATGGTATTTATAGAGTGGAGAACCGTGAGGAACGAGTCTCGGGAGTTTGGCCGGTCGGTCGATCCCGCGGGATCGGACCAAAAGGAACGGACGAATCGCGCGGATTCCACCGGCCCTTGGAAAAACGAAGAACCCGAGAGGAGAAGATAGAGGGCTACGGTAGAAACCAAATGTTCCTGAATTAAACCCTGGGATTACGGCAACGTCCGACGCCGTGTTTAATCTTGGATCCGACGTTGTGTATTGTGGCGTTGCTGTGTGGTAATCTCTCTCTCGGGAAGTATCATTGTCAGCTGATCAAAGGGAATTAATGGAATCTCTTCGATATTTTTTTTTTCTTTTTAACCTCTTGCGCTGGAATGAACGTGCTAAAGTTTTCAGTATATAAACCAGGCAAAACAAATAATAAGTTTATTACTTCTCAATAATTTCTATCCAGTGATATACCGACAAGTTCAAGAAGAAAGCGACGATTTGGTCATTCGTTATGGTCCGCAATCAGTTGCCAGCGCAAGTGGTTGAGTTGTACGATGTCAAGGTTTCATCGTGTATTTAGGTAAATAATTTTATCGTAGTTTATATTTGAAGAAGAAATATACGATACTATGTAAGTGTAAGTGTTTAGTTACACAAAATTAAGCGAGATCACTTAGAAATTAAAATTGTTATAATTTTGTCGTGGTTTTGCTTTTCTTACGCAAGTTTGTTTTGTAATTAGAACGTGCATGTTTCATCGTATTGTATTAAATTTATTGTACTATAACATACACGAGTCAACTTCATTTTTCAATCAGAATATATATGTATTATACATAGATCGATTTCATTTTGTAATTAAAATGAATATTTCATTGTATTGTATTAGATATATAAAATAATATTGAAGCAATAAATGTCCGGAGACTTGGACAAATGTCAGCAGACTTACAGATTTCAAAGTTACACGAAATAAAAACTGAAGTAAAAAATTTGGCCATAAAATAATATTTCAAGTTTGAAAGTTTGAAGAAGTTTTTGCACAAAAGTGCACAAAGAAATAAAGCAAAGGAAGCGACATAAAACGTCCCAGAGTCGCAGGTACCATTCCGGTGGGACATTGACAATAGACTCGTGGCCCACAGCTGATCGAACAGCCGCAAGGATCGAGGAAACCGCAACTTACGACACGCAACGAGGTCCTTCTCGTGAAAACTTTACAACGCGTCGGCGTTCCGCCTTTCCTTCCACGTTCACCGAGGGAGGCAGGCAGGCACCGTCAAACACCTCGAGGCCAATATCCTTTCAAACGTTCGAAAGCCTCCGGACAGTCATATTTTCCCCCCCTGAGGAAGTGAATTTCACGGGCTCGTGGCCAACGTATCTATCGATTTTTCTTCGGTCTCCGACTGTTAGCCGGCGAGTCGTTTCGTGCCTGACCTTTCGTGGAACAGCGACAATGAGTTTCAATCGAACGTTCTCTCCCCTCTAAACCTACCTCTCTCTCTCTCTCTCTCTCTGCTACCTGTCCCGCCAAACAGAGCCATTGGTCTATAGAAAAACTACACAACAGAGGAGAGAAAAATCAAAGAAATTCTGGCACTACGCACAGGTAGTTTCGTCGGAGTCTGGTAAATGAGCGACAAAAGAGAGACAAGAAGAAGAAGAGGAAGAACGAAGGAACGAAGAGGAAAGGCGATGGAAAAATGCAAGAGCGATGGGGACCAATGGCCGGGGGAGGGGGTTGAAATGCAAGCGGACTGTGAACGTGAGGCCGGTGCAGCTGTTGGTTAAAGCACCGACCTCTGTGCAGCTGTCAGGGGCCTACTATTCGGCCTCTTTCGGCTTGGTTCGCCTGCTGCTCGTGTTGCAGCTGCCTCTGCAACAACCCCTGTAATACCCCGTCCAGGCACCCCCGAAAATTTGCCTGGCTGCTGGCCACCCTTTCGCTACCCCTAGGGCCTCGTTAACCCCTTTCGCAGGACGATCGGCTATATAAAATGTGTTACAGCAATGCTCGAGGGACTGGTTTCTCTGTGCCGACCTTCCTTTCCTCTTTCTCTCGCGTGTCTCCGACGATTAACCGTTTATATTTACGTATGTTTCTCCGTAGTCCCATCAGTGGGTCAATCCTTATTTGGATATTTTTAAGAGTTGAATTAAATTGAACAATTGAAGATATTTCGTTTCTGACGAGCAACAATTAGTTTCAGTTCTAGTTCAAATTGATCGAAAGCAAGCGGACGAATAAAATCGAAAAGGTAATTGGCCAAAGGGGAGTCGGCACATTTTTCCGGTCACACTTTTTTTTTACAGAAAACAGCCAGCTGAGCAAACGTACTAAGTACACAGCCACTAGGACACGATGTACGCGTGTACTTTCTCGTCATTTCCAGAGACCTAACATCGACACGTCTTCCATTTCTCTCTCTATCAGCCTCAGTTGTGTTATTCTATCTTCTTATCAATTTTCTGAAGATAAATGAACGAAGCAAGTGTTGCGTAGTAGTAAATACTGACGAGTCAATATCAATAGTTCATGCGGCAGAAAACCCTAAAACTAAAATCTGCAAACGTGGTTCAAAGAAAAGAACCAAATCGCAGTAAGTAGAACAGACGACAGAGTAAATTATCAATAAACAAGAAGGAAGAATGAACTTTACTCCGAAATTGAGTTACATCCAAGACTTATCTTCTAGATTCTAGAAGTAATAATTTGAATTTTCGACGCGAATGTCGAAACTGATCGTGGGAAGGTCCTTTCAGAGCGCCAAAGGTTTGAGACTAGAAACCAATGGTCGAGAGAAAACGCTTCAGTGACAAGCAATCAGACAAAGAATGGAGTATTACGTGGCGGTTAATCGCAGTCGATCTGTTTCCCCCGTCACCGGACCTCGCACGCGTCCACGAGGTCGGAGCTTGCATTAAATCGCAACAATGGCCCATTCTCATCGCGTCGAGGCGGCATAACACGAGGAACAGGAAGGCGGCGAAAATCCTGGAAACAGTGACGTGGGCGTGAGCTTGGCCGAGCACGTGAGAAAAGATCGGCCTGCGATCGCAACCGAGAGAGGCCACCCCGGTGTGGTCGTCGGTGTGTTTTTTCGCCCGTCCAACAGAGACATACACACAGAGAGAGAGAGAGAGAGAGAGAGAGAGAGAGAGAGAAAGACACTGATTTTCCTTCGCGAAACTCAACGCACGAACGTACCGGACGATTCCACGAATGGCCGGGAATGTCACGAAATGAAGAGTAAGTAGTCTATTAGTAATCAATGCGCGGAGAAACTTTGTCGAGCGCCGGTGCTCGACGACGACGACGACGACGAGTGCAACGACCGATCGACGACGGCCACGAGAACACACCCGGAGACCCTGTCTGTCAACCACTTTGACTCTTCCTCCCGTCGACCACGTCCACGAAATCATCGTTCCATCGGGGCGATAGTCGATCGAGTGGGAATCGATTGCAAAAGTAGATCTCAGAGACGTTAAAAGTCTCGGGGTTGGTACTTTGGTTTGGAGAATTTAAATTGGAGAAACTTTTTTCAAAATTGTCAAGTCTCCAATTGGGGATTTCGCAAGGTCGAGAGTTTCTGAGATATAATAAAATAAAATTATAATAAATTTTATAATAAAATTTTGGACGGGATCAAACTTCTTGTTCTTCGATATTATTCTTCATAAATAAATCTTAGGTTACTCGATTCAAACAATCGAAGAATCCCAAGCATGTAACAATCGTTTAACCGACGACGTCGTTGGATCGATCGCGAGATCGTTTAGAGGATCGTGGCGAAATTCGCGAATACCATTCCCCCCGACAGCGACGCGGCGAGTTGCCTCGAATGTTGGCCGCGTCGGTCGGCGAGGGGAAAGGGGGGGATGCGGTGACTTGGCACGCTGGCAAAGGAAGCAAAATGAGATCGAGATCTCGGATGCCATCGTCGGGGGAGAGGAAAAGGCCTCCCGCGCGAACCTTGCGAAACGGGGCACCCATTCAAACCTATCCTTCCGACACTCCTCCGCAGCCGTCAACTTAGCCGCCAGTCCTCGCGAAAAAAGGCAAAAGAAAAGAAACGAAAAAAAAAAAAAAGAATACAGCTCTGGAAAGAAATCCCGGTGGAAACAAAGGAGTGAAAGCGAACGTGTACGATCGAAATGAATCGAAGACGAGAGAACACGGATAGAGGAAACTCCTGACTGATTGCGAAGAGAGAGTTGTTTTCGTTGGTGGAAGGTCCTTGCACCAGCTGCGTCATGTGTGTAACCTGCTCGTCGTAAACTAGAGGCATCGAGAAGAGGCAACGAAACGACGACAGCTACGTCGGATCGAGTCGTCCCGTTCCAAGTCTCGATCCGGCGTGTAACACGGCCGCACGTTCGCCTTACGTGGGTGAGAGACGAGCCTCTCCGATACACGGCGAGAGACTGAAAGAGCCACACACGATGGAAGGAGAGTCTCTCTCTCTCTCTCTCTCACTCTCTCTCTCTCTCTCTCGATCCACGCATCGACGATTATACTGAAAACGTGCACGTGGAAAGTGAGACACGTACACGTACACGGAGATTAATCCTGAGAGAGGATGCAGAGAGAGAGAGAGAGAGAGAGGAGAGCTCAGGTACGCGAGCACGAGCAACAAGGAAAAGATGCTGGATACAGAAGACACGAACAGGAACACAAATACGACCGGAGCGGAGAGAATATATATATATGTGTGTATACACGTATATAAAGAGAGAAAGAGAGGGTGTATGTATACAGAGAAACGGATAGACAGCAGATACGGATATAACAAGGGAGGGGTGGGTGAGGAGAGAAGGGGGGAGGAGGCACGGGACAGACCGGGGCCGGGCGAAGGCGAAGGCCCTCTCTTTCTGGTGTGTGTGCGCGCGCGCGCGAGCCAAGCGTGGGAAGCTGCTGCACGCTCGGACCCGACACTGCACCGACACTGCACCGGGGCCTCTCCTTCGTGTGGACTCTCGTCGTCGAGTTTGTCGAGTTTCGTGCTACGAACGAGAATAGAGAGGAACGTTATATACCGGCCGGCGCGGACTAACGTCCCGGAGTGAATGTTATATAAGCGTCGTGAGGCGAAGCCGCGACCAGAGTCTCTCTCTCTCTCTCTCTCTCCCTAGGTAGGTTACGCGAGTTTTCTGCAAAATCAAAAGAAGAAACAGAAACTTCGGCTCCCTTTCCGTCTAGTTGTTCGATACTTTGCCATTTGAATCTTTTGAAAGTTAAACATTTGAGTTACTTCAGAGGGTAGTAGTGCAATTTCACTTTGTCGTAGTTGCTCTTTGCTACCACTGACGACGTTCTTCTTGCCTGGTATCTTTATTTCTGATCAAATGAGTATATATCACTCGAGAAAAAAGTAGCACCAGTGATACGTATCTTCCACTCTAACTTGAGACATTAACCGTACCTTGGAATTCTACAGATTCCTCTCGGCTATACCCAATTTCCCATTTTTCGTTTAACCCCTTTTACGTAAATCACATTCCTCCTCGTCCTCGTGCGTCGTCAGAACGCAGGCACGGGGAAGAAAATCCTAAATTCGACAACCTCTCTCCGGTTACCGGTGAACAGTATAAATTACGCGAGACGCACAGCCGGCCGGGGCAAGGGATGAACAGAGAGAGATAAAGAGAAGAAAAAAGGAGAGAGAAAGAGAACGGTCAGAGAGATCGTCTCTGTAATTTCATACACGGAATTCCTACAAAAGGAGGGATGTCACGCGCGGTGCAGTCGCGATGGGAAGCGTGGGAGTGCACGCACGTTACGTGTACGATAATAGGCGCTCGGAGAAGGAAAAGAAAAAAAGAAAAAGGAGACTTACGTGTATTGCAGTAGTCACCCTTCCATCCAGAGAGGCAGACGCGCTCTCCGCTCGGGCTGCAGCTGTAATGACCGAAATTGTCGTCCCTCGGCCTGCACAGGTTCTCGCAACCCTTCCCGTAATAGTGCGCCACGCAAGTCACCCTGTACTCGTACACCATCTTCGCGTGAGCGCTTCTGTACTCGTCCTCGGTCCAATTCGGCCCGACGTCCAACCACTTTTGCGTAGTCAGCCTGGTGATCAGTACTTTCTCTGGAAATGAAGGGAATTACGTTCTGCATTAAAACTTTGTTTCCAAACGTTTTTCTCTTTGAAAGCAAATGTAACTTTTGTAAAAATATCGTTCTTCATTGACATTTATCTCGTTACTTTTCTTTTTTCTTAATAAGACATGGAAATTTTTTTTTAGAGTGAAAATTGCATTTTTTTGGTCCAAATTTTTTACTTTTTTTGCTCTGTTTTTTACAATATTTGCCCCGGGGAAGATCAATTAGCCTCGCTGCAATTCACTCGATCTACCAAGAGATTCGCTTCAATTGATACGATACAATTAAGCCCTCCGTTTCCCTGACTGAAATCAATTCCAATTTACCACCCATTGACTCCGACACGTTCGCCACGACTCCCACGTGTCACCGTTTCCCCCAGAAACATCCCCAACAATACCCGTCGACTGTCCCACACTCTCTCACGCTGTACAATCAGCGAACCTTTCCAATTCAATTGGTTCCACGACGGTTCCTTAACGCGGCAATTAAACGCGCCAAATTGGAGCGCGACTGCTCGAATAACAAATTCAAAGGATACCCAAAGGATATTCCATCGTGGGTTTGCAACGCAATGATTATTCCACGTTGCAAAATCTCACGACTATCGACATAATGCAAAAAAATAATAATGCCCAAAGAATACTCGGAGAAGAACAATCGATGCGAACGCAGCCCAACGCGCTCGAAAATTCCGCGAATCGACGCGATCGGAACTCGAACGAGTACTGAAAGATCGATCGCCGACGATCATCGTCATTTTGACCCGTCTCGATCGATCAAGATCGAGAGAGAGGGTGCGGCTGCTAGAAGGCGGCGCGAAACGCGAAAAGTAATTAAGCATGTCCATCGGTAGTGCAGAAAGAGAGGGAGAGAGAGAGAGAGAGAGAGGAGGGGGAGGAGGAGTGAAGCGGCGGTTGCTGCGCCCAATGATGCGATCGAAGTGCATCGGCCTCCAGGCGAGAGAGATAGAAAGAGAAAGAGAGAGGGGCAGACCGGACGTTCGTCCGCTATTGCTACTCCGCCGGCGGCACGCATCCGGCACAAAGAGAGTAAGCGTATACCACGTTGTGGCTCTGGGAAAGAGGCGTTCTTCTTTTCTTCTTCCTTCTCTCGTACGCTGCCACCGCACACAGCTACACCGCTCTGCCCTCTTCCTCTCCTCCATATCGCCACCTCTTCTTTCCTCCTCGTCTTCTTTTTCCTCCTCTCTTCCCGAGCCTGCCTGTTTTCGCAACCGAGTGGAAAAGTAGGAGGAGGAAGAAGAGCACACACGGAGTTTCAGGGCTTCCTGCTAAACGTATTATCGTAATGGGCCAACAGATTAGGAGAGGATTCATCCGTCGTTCTCAACCCTCGATCAGGTGCCCTACCGAAAATAATGCTTGCGTCTCACGATGCACACAGGGTCCAGAGAGGCAGAGGAGCCTGGACTGGACCAGTTTCACGCGTTCGTGTGAGAGTCTCATGGCACGGGCAAATGGGTCGAATGGTATATATCGGCCGTGCTGTATGGTTACGTTGTGGTCGGTAGCGTAAGGAAGAGTTAAGTGGTCAGCCTCCGTTCTTTTTCTTTCTCTTTTTTTCTTTTTTCGTTCTCTCATTGTTTTCTCCTTTCTTTCCTTTTCGCTACGTTTCGGTTCCTCCGTGATGAACCTAATGAACGGTTCACTGGAACAACCTCGCGATCGCCAAGGCTCTATTTTTGAATTTCGAAGAGCCATTTCGTTTTCTTCTTTCTTCTTCTGCTGCTTTGAAGCAGTGTGTAATCGCTAGCGGAAAATCGCGAGAAGAAGAAAGTTTTTTCTTCAGCTTGATCAAGAGAAGAATAAGTATTTCGAAGTGTGTTTGACGTGTACGTAGGAATTCTCTCGTGAAGAGCGAAACGCGAGGCGCGGTCGAGCAAGTCGATGATTTTGCGGCTCAGTTCGAACTCTTCTTTGAAGCTACCGAAAAACCCTGGCCATATACACCGTGGCCCCTTGCCACGGCGGCAACCACCAAAAAACGAATCGTTACGCCATCGAGTATGACTGGAATTACAAAACCGATCTATGCTTCATAGGTTCTGTTGAACTGTACAATATTAATTAATTTTTGCGTTCTAAAAAAATCTCCGTTCGCTCTTCAGGACAAATCGGCATCTAAATTAAAATTAATTACGCTTCGCTTCTCTGTCAATGCATCGATTATTTCATAAGTCATTATTAATCGAAAACACAACAATCACAGATCGAACTAGAAAACGACGAAGAGAGAAGAAGCTGGGGCAAGAGGAGAAGAAAAAAAGGAAAAGAGGAGTAGAAACAAAAGGAGGACGAAACGCAGGATTCGCCGATGGCGTGCCCGGCGATACTTAAACAGGATACCCAGGGCCCTCTCTTCCCAGAAGGGAAGTAACGTTTTGCTGTCGGCGAAACGGGAGTCGAGGGAGAAGCAGTTTACCAAGCCTATCTTCCCAGGTGATGCTGTTACGAGTTCTGAAAACGCCGATGTTCGCACGCCACCGCCGCAGATGGACCCGTGTGTACGCGCGATCGACTTCGTCTCGTCGTCCTTCGTCTTCGCACAGGATCGATTCGCACGGTTCGATGCTTTGATTTCTTTCCTTCTTCTTTTCTCCCCCCTCCCCCCTTCGCTTCTTTTCCTCGCGCGTTCGCGCGTTCTCCATTTGCTTCTTTTTCAGACGCGGACGGATTTTTCGAACGAATTAAAAAACGCGCAGAAGGAAGCGGTCTGTTTACGTTGAAAAATCGTATCGAGCAACTGATTTCCTGGGTGATTTCGTTAACGAGAAAATTCCCTATTGTTTCCTGTGTCTCTACGCGTCCGTACGCGTGGATTTTGCTCATGCATTAAACATCTCGCTATTAAAACGGAATTATTCATGCTCGCGTATAAGCGGACCGTTTATGCTCGCGACTAATGTCGGATTGCGAATCAACGGAACGCAATAAGGAATCACAGTCGGACGAGGGCTTAATAACGACGCGCCGAAATTAATCTTGCAACTTTCGCGCCTTACATATATTTGTAATTTCACGTTGCTCGAATCGGGGACGAAAAGTTTTCATCGAGATGTTTTTCACGATCGATTAATGGCCACGAGACGAAACGCTCATTTTAAAATTACACAATGAATATCCGATAGATTGAGAATTTTAAAAAAATGACCGCCGGACAAATAAACGAAAATGTCCGTAAAGAATCAAACTTGATCATCGAAAGATCGAGTAAGTGTCAAAGTACAGACTCTTGCAAGAAGAAAAGTAGAAAAGTAAGAATCGACGATTTCCACGAATCGTGAACGGCGGGGAAATCGAGCATTCCTCCCCCCTCTATGGCCAGTCTTAACGCGACTTCCTCCTCGACGTAGACGCGTTATTCCAGGCGAAAACGCTCCTCCACAGTGTGGAACGGCTGCGTGTACGCCTGCGTGTGCACCTGTAAAACGCCCGGTGAACTCGAGGCCAGGCCGATTCAAAGTATTCATTAACGACGTGGCGGCAGCGCCGCGAGTAGCCAGACATTTTCTATTGTTCATTCAGAAACGAGCGGCCGTCGAAGGATAGCCCCGAGGCTGGCAGGTAGCCAGATGCATTACTCAACCACCCTGTGGCTCCTCTATCGCGGAAAAAAGCTCCTAACCTGGATTACTGGCCGTCTCGCGCCGATGGAGTTAACCCTCTTCTTCGACCGACGCCGTCTCATTGGCCGCCATGTTGTCAGAGACGAATCGCACGCGGTGTAGATGTTTACACGGAAGACGTTTATTTGGCGTTCGAGGATTAAGATCGGATTAAATTGTAGGTTTGTAAACTGAGAAGAGCTTTGGTCGTTGCGGCCATTGACGATTTGTATCGCGATTTCCCTCTGTGGTTTCGCAAGTTACAGGTTCTGTGTTATGGATACAGAGAAGATCGAGACGTACAGTCGCGTAGATCATCCAGACGTTTTCGTTCGACTCGATTAAATCATATCATTCATTTTTTCTCGTCAAAGGAAAGATCTTTACAATTCAAATTACACGAGATTTTAAAGTTACAAAAAGTCAAGGATTTGCGGTCGAGCTTCGATTTCCACGCAGCACCCCCCGTTAAGCCACGTACACCGAACTTCTAAGTCGTTTGTCTATAGTCTACACAGTCTGTAAGAACCCCCGGAGTTGAATGGGATTTATGAATGAAACCCAGGTCAGAACTCCTACACCGAGCTGTTTAAATATACCCAAGAAAATTAGAAACCAACCAACATTACCAAAATATCGAAGATTGTCACAAATACAAAAATGCTGTTCTCGAGAAACATTCGAACGTGTAATAAATTGACAGAGCAACAGGCAGAAAGAACGGAAAAAGAAGAGGAAACACGTTAGCGATCAATTAACATACGAAACAAACCTAGCGCAACAACTTTGTTACCAACCGACGAAGCAACGGGGCATGCAAGTTGTACGTACGTACGCAAGTATGCAAGTTGATTTCTCGATATCCGATCGTCGATTCGACGAATTACGGGGTTCCGGGAACAGCTCTACGTTATCACGGCGAGAACATGCGCGCGACAGCGGACCAATTACTCCGGCCGCTCATTATCGTTTGGCTGTGGAATGGCAGGTGCGCCGCGAGGAACGCGCGCAGCGTGTGCACACGCGGCCGCGTGCACACGGCCGTGTCCCCTGTTCCCGGCGAGGAGCAAAAGGGAAAAGCGGCGGAGAGCGCGGTTGACAATCGACGAGTGACGTAAGCCTTCTCCTCTCGGCTCCCTGTACCCGGATTCCCGTTCAAGCTGCTCTAACACACGACACACCGTGGCAGCATCGTCGTAAATCCAGCCGCCTCTCGTTTCATTTAACGTGCCCGCGTTACCGCAAAGACCGAGGGCCGTTCCTCTGTGGCTCTGCGCCTTCTTCTTCCTCGAAAATTGCCAAAATGAGTAATTGTGATTTAACATCTTGACAATGACCAACTAACTCTTTAATTGATACGTATCAAAATATTTTACATATAAATCATTATAATTTGAATGACGAGCAATTGTCAAGAAAAAGAAAGAAAGTCTGGGTTCTAGCGTTCTAACGTTTGACTGACCTTTAGATAATTTTAGGAAGGTTTAATTAACAGTGGAACTACCAACGACTAAAGTATGAACTTTGTAGTCAGGAAGACTCGGGGAGAAGTTTACAATACAAAGGACGCGAGCTTTTATTTACGTAGAGGCCCCAAAGAAGAAGCCGCTAATCGGACACTTTTGCAACATCAAAGATGATACCGCCTACATTGTATATATTCGATACGTTTGAAACGTGATTCCTTTATTTTCAGTTCTCGCGTACGCACGTATACACGTGGTCACGTGAGCCGGCTCTTCTTGGATTTCGCGTATCCAGCGAGAGAATCGTCCTGTATCAAACTTTCATTTGTTGAAAGAAAACATTTATCACGAAAAAGTTCAGACTCAACTTTCCAACGTTGAGTTTATAGAAATCAACGAGTATAAAGATAAACGAATGAAAGATCAAACATCATTCGCACAAGAGGCTGCTATTTGTTACGATAAAGAAGAAACGAAGAAAACAATTTTTCCCCTCGATCGAATTACATTTCCTTAACACGTTCCCGTTGAAAACGGGATCAGAAATAATTCCAGCGATAATTCGTGGCGCAGGTGCGGTCCTCGTGCGACCACGCGTTGTGTATCTTCGGGTTTACGGGCAGCGGGGTCGAGCGAACGTATCGTACGGCGAAGAGGGAAAGAGACGGGGAGGAGGAAGCGAGACGGAGAACACGGTGTGGGCCTGAGAAAGGAAGCAGCATCCGAGCAACGCGAACAGCAATAAAGGGCTCGTTTCAGCAGTGCGTTGGGGGCATTATGTACTATATTGTGTGTGACACGGACGATACACAAACGACTGGTGCGCACAAAATTCTATGCACAATGTGAGCGGTGTGTTTCGGGCGATAAAAAGGGTCCGTAGGTTATGTCCAAACATACCCGTGAACCGAGAGAGAACAGAACTCGCGTAGTACCATATTAACCTCTTGCGCTAGTAACTGGTACGCGGACCATAACGAGTGACCAAACCGTATACAATAATTCGTCTTCTTTTTATCACTGAAAGTGATTTTAGCGGGCCTCTTCAGGTGCAACGCTAATGCAATGAAAATTAGCGATTGATTGATTTGGTTCACATGATTCGTGGGGTAGACCTCGAGTAGAAGGTCTACTTGGGCCTTTCAGTGAGACGAATCGTACGTTCGGCGCAAGAGGTTAATGGGAGAGTAGTTGTTGCTCTATCTTTCTTGATTTTGTCCATTCGTTTGTCTCTTTTCAGCCGCGAATACGCCGGGCAGATACATCTCTGTGGGATAACGGTAGGAATTCCGTTCACGGTCGAGCTTGAAACAAAGGAAGCCAAGCTCGATTCACTTCGTAATTAGCTGCTTCGACGGGGGATCAGAAGAGAATTTTTTTTCTGAAGTCGCGCGGCTGCGGTGTGCCTCCCCGTGGGACTAGGAAGCTTCGCGGAGAACCGGAAGAAATTTAATTGAAAAAGTCGAGGAAGCGAGTTGCTTCAAGTGCTTTGTACAATTTTCTTTTCTAAAGTTAAGTTTGAGTAAAAATATTTATCAAAAGAGTGGAGTATTGCTAATTTTTTTTTTTTTTTTTTTGCAGAATAATAGAAGAGAAATCTGATTAAAATATTGAGATTGAAGGTGTTATGTTATTAAAGGAACGAGATTTCATAAGAAAATTAATTGAAAGAGTCGAAACCACAAAAGTATTGTCAAGATGCTGAACTATTTAAGAATTATCAGAACAGACAATAGAATATGAGATCGATGCAAGATCTAACATTTGGAAACTATGATTTTTAATTCAACTGAGAAAATATCCTAAATCCTTTGATGTTGCTGCGTCAAAGACCAAGGAGGCACCATCAAGCCGTAGTAAGAAGAGCGAGACCGCTCGATTCCTTTCCCGAGGTCCTGTGTGTCTGGCTGGCAATTAGAATGAACCGGAGACCGGAAGCTATACGTGGCCGTGCAACGCTCTCATGCGTAGCTCTCGCACATGTTTATACGTGCGTGTACTCGAGCAGTACTGCTTTGCCTAACGCTTCCATCCATCGCGCCGAGGATGGTAATTGAATTTCGTTATTTCGGGGCTCACGTTCGACCGCTTAATTCGCTTTTATCTCGGCAATCTGACTGAGCTTTCCCCGGATGCGGAAGCAATAAACAATCCTCGTCGTCTCTGAGCTATTTGCACGCGCGTTTTCCCGTAGCACGAGCTTTAATGAGAGAATGTCGTGTCTCGACAACCGTGCGACGATCATCCGCGGAAATTGACGGAAATTAGGATATCACCAGGATCGACGAATCGTACTTGCACTTTCGTTTCGCTCAATAGTTGTATCACCTTGAGCTTTATACAAGGGAGCTGCGGAATCGATCGGAACTCGATCGGAACTCGACGCTCTATATTTCCTAACAATAAGATTTTATTATTTAGCCAAGTTCCAAATTTGACATCCTGTATAAAGATTCTAGATGCGTACTATATTTCACAGTATCTGGAGGTACTAAATTTGACACTCTACATTCAACAGAATCCCAAATTTTATACTTTATATTTGGCAGAATATATTTGTTCTTAAAACTTAATTCGTGTTCTAATTCGTTACGAGATAATGTGTCGTAAAAAAAAAAGAGATTTTGATGAGACATCAAAGGGTCTGGAGAATTTCCGCGGTTTCATGGCAAAATATCGGCTAGCATAGAGGAATAGCCCCGGGGGGTACACGTAGGATGCATCCCGTATCTTCGTCCACACAGAGAGTTTCGTATTACCGTGGCGCGTTGCTGGAAGCTAGGTGCTACGGTTACACAGGAAGGAAACACTAGCGCCTCCGGCCGCTTCTCTTTCCCTCGTTCTGCCTGTTCTCCGTACGCTATGACACAACAGAGAGCGCCGACCACTTTGTGCACGTGGACGCGTCGCGGTAATGAGCAAGGAAACACGACTGAAAACGGGTCGAGAACAGACAGTTGCGCGAAGGGGGGAAAGACTGGAATACACACAGCTGGAACTATCAATGTTGCCAACCGTGGTTTGCGATTTGCGGTGAAAGGATGAAAATTGGAGAAAGAACGAATGCAGATGTTTCGTTGAAATTACGGTGAATTAACTCTGTATCTTTTTGCTAATGTTGGCTCGTTATATCCCTCGTATCATTTTCCACGTAATCTCCCTTCTGTTACCGAACGAATTTCGCAAGTTTAAGGAAAGAAATTCCCTCTCCTTTGGTTGAAATGTGAAAAAGATCGGGATACGAAAATTTAAAGGGGATAGCGGTGTCAACGTACGATTTTCCTTAGAATATCGATACGAATAAGTGATGACCTTAAAGCATCTAAATTGAAAATGTAACGAAGAATAAGGATGTTTAACGCGGAAAAATTTCGAAGAAGATAGTTCCACGTTTCTACGTTTGCACGTACAAACCATGTCTTCCATCGGTACTACTGTTTCTCATCCATCAAGCCTGCAAGGCCAAAAACCGAAGAAAAAAAGAAAACAGATAAAAAGGGGAATCGGTTAACCGGAAAGCTGGAACCGCAGCATCCAGAAAAAAGTAACAATATTTGTCCGCGGAAACGACTGGCACAGGAAGAGACCTGTCTCTCCAGAGGTTTAGCGTATCGAAACCGTCGAGAGGGTGGAAGAAGATG
The DNA here is from genome assembly GCA_030673865.1 of Melipona bicolor. Lineage (NCBI taxonomy): Eukaryota > Metazoa > Arthropoda > Insecta > Hymenoptera > Apidae > Melipona > Melipona bicolor. The sequence continues at coordinate 1,683,179 of JAHYIQ010000015.1, read as the reverse complement.
AAAAGAGGTTTCGGAGGTCGTGTAAAAGAAGGAAGTCTGAGGAGGTTACGTCTCTGGTGAGTGTCGTGCACAGAGACCGGAAGTGGGTTCTCGGCTGGTTCGAACTCGATGCATGGTATATCGAGAGCCACGACCCAGCTGGATTGCACATGCCCCCAAACCTTCGAAAATCTTCCCCGTATTTAGAGCCATACAGAGAGAGAGAGAGAGAGAGAGAGAACGAGAGAGAGTGGACTAATTTTAAAATATCATCCTCCTTCGTTTCTCCATTTCTCTCCTTTCATTTCCTTCTTTTTTCTCCCTTCTTCTTCTTCTTCTTCTTCTTTTTCTTCATCCTTCGTTCTCCTTCGTTTCTTTTTTCTTTCTTTCTTTCTTTTTTTTTTCATTCGAAGCGCGTGCGAGCACACTCGTGCCGCCCGATACGAGGCGCACACGCGGAAGCTATAATGCTACAGAGACCAGATACAGTCTTCAGGAAGGCTCAATAGGAGAGACTTGCTCGAGATAGAGAGTGAGAGAGGGGTGAAGAAGGTTACTTACCGGCTGAGTGGTGTGTCGTGTTGTCTGCGTCGTGATAAGCCTCCACTATCAGCGAGAATGTGCCCTGGGAACAGAGAGGAGGTTGGTGAACTTCGATGAGACGCCAGAGACTTAATCCTATTACTTATCTTAACCTATCTATCGACTTGTACAGTTAGTTGTACCACGCTTAATGAACAATTTGGACAGGAACAAGCGAAGATTTTAATTACGATTACTGTTAAAAGAAAAATCTATACTACGCCGTGTTAACCCCTTGCGCTGGCAACTGGTTCGCGGACCATAACGAGTGACCGAACCGTATACAATAAGTTGCTTTCTTTTTCTTTCGAACTCGTCGGTATGATATCACTGTATATCAATTATTAAAAAGTAATAAACTTATCGTTTGTTTTATCTGGGTTACATTTAAATATGCCTAAAACTGATAAAATGTTGCAATTTGGGACAAAAAATTCTCGACGTGCGTGGCGTACGTCATTCCAGTGCAAGAGGTTAATAAACAGAGTACACTATTTTCTTTATTAATGCGCGTTAGGAACCTCACCTCACGATTATTACAATCCTAATGAGATTAACGTGTGACAGTGGTATATAAATCACTCTGCGCGATACTGCGAAAGATTCGATATCCGATAAGACCGGCGAAAATCCGGCCAAGTGGAAGACACACGAGGGACACGCGGGAAGGTGGGCCGAGTGTATCCCGGTTTCGGCGCGAAAAAGCGCGGCAGCTGCGCGTGCCATCGCGTCACGCAATTAACAATAAATTAAACGTTCCAGAGGCGGGTTGCCGCCCAGTCGCGTCACGTGCGCACCTGCCACACATTAGAAGGGTGCGTGCGTGTGTCCCTTTGGCGAAGCGTGCCTAAAAAGCCTGGCGGAACTCGGGCCGAGGTCACGTGTTGCGGACAGATAGAGGCGCGACAGAGCGTGTTACACCTTCAACCCTCTCTGCGCACGAGTCGACGTATCCCCCTTTCCCTTTTCCCTCTATCTTTTCGAATTATACCGTGAAGGAAGGAAAAGGTTCGATGGGGTGAAGATCGGGCTTCGACCAGGGGAATGTGTTCACCTCTGTAACGACCGACGCGGGACGTTTTCCCGCCAATGGCCACGTGCTCGTTCCGTTCCGACCAAGAATTATTACCCGAGGATGGTTCGATCGATCGCGAAAATAAATGATCGATCGAGCAAAGGGACGGTTTTAATGGAATGCTTTCGTCATCGTCGCGTCGTCGTTCCGGGGAAACCTGTTATACTCTTGTTTGCATTATCCATTATGGACATATATACGCGCGCGAGCGCGATTGCGTACGCCTGTGTATGCAGAACGGGCCGCACACGCGACCGCGTATTGTGTAACAGAAATTACGCTTGTCTCTGCGGACACGCAACCGGCGATCTATTAATTCTCGCGCGCGGCGCGATCGTTACGTTGATTCGTATTAGCAGAACGGTGCTTGTAACTGATTATTCGGTTGATCGTTGGCTATCGATAAAACTTCCATCAACTTGGAAAATTCCCCAGAGTTTTTTCCTTCTTCCACTGCGATTTTTATACATCTGATATTTTTCTACATTGCGTAAAAGATCGTTTGTCTTGATCGTCTGTGTGTCGGTGCTTTAGCGAGCTGTCTTGTCGAAAAGTGAAAGTTTCTCAATGACAATTAGTACTTGTTATTCCAAATACTATCAGGTCATTGTTGAGCTTCAGTCTGACTTAACCTCGAGTCATCATCTCCAGAATTATCCGACGATTAATCATCTAGCGTAAGAACAAGAGAAGTGCGAAACTCAATCACTCCAGACGCAATCGTCCGTTGGAAGAAACAAGCGAACGAGGCAAACGCGAGTCAAACGATTTCGCGCGTCTACGTGGAAATCCAGGCGCGAAAGGCACCGGGCGGTTGTAGGCGTTGAATCGCTCGCACGACCATAAATCCAGCAACGATACTCCCCTATGTGGAGGAGCGGCCCACGCCGCGGTGGCACACGCATCGTGTGTGCACGCTGCTGCTGTCGCTCGTCCACCGGCGGCACATTATTGTGTAATAAGTACGTGCCGTACACGCGGTGCTCGGTACGTGTGCATGCAGTGATAATGCGACGTTTAATTATTAACGTCACACATACGCGTACGTACGCTCCGTATCGTTCTGCGTATGTATCTAACAGAGAGAGAGAGAGAGAGAGAAAGAGAGAGAGAGAGAGAAAGAGAGAGAGAGAGATGGTCGAGGAGCGGTTGGTATTACACACGACCTCGTTAGTCGTTGCCGCACCGTGAATAATAAATGTTTATATCCGGCCTCTCTGTCATCATCGTTGCCGTTCCTGTTCGCGTAAACGAGCCGGCAACACGGACGTGCCGCGAGCACTGGGAACAATTTCATTATTCAGAGATCCCCGATGACCTGGCGCGTAGTAAACGGAGTCGAGCACCGACTCACGTGAGAAATCCGTTTCGCGTGTGTCTCTCTACGTTTGTCTCTTTCTCTCTCTCTCTCTTTCTTTCCTCGCCCCTCCGGGTCAAACGCGGCGATTTAACCTCGTTTTTCCGTGATTCGCGATAGCACCTGACGAATGGGTGATTTGCAACGGGGTGTACACCCTGCGGATTGTTGTAATGGAAACGCGATACACCGTCGAGGGAGTATCGCCGCAGTTGCTAACGGCACGTGCATCGACAGCGATGCAAATTGGATAATTAATTATGAAACTGCGTTTCTGGATCGCAGGTAGCTTTGACGCATTGAAAAGAGACGCATTCTAGAGTTTGTAATGCAGAAGTGGAAATATTACTCCGTATGTATTATAATGTTTGCGCCAATGTAGTTTCTTCGTTGACAAGTGACAGGTATTAATCGAAACATGTCCAACTAATTCTGACAGATCTAACTCTAATTCATAAAATATCCTGTACTAAATTTTAAACTACTAGATTGCGAAAACTCACACCGCAGAGATTTTCCAAGAGTTGATATAATATTTAGAATTTAGCTCTGTGTTTAACCAAAAGAATTGTAGACAAGCGTCCCTGAGATACCGAGGAACGTATCAAAAAAGGCCGCGGCGATTTCTCTGACCGATATATACGCCGTGAAATCACCGGGCAATTTGTCACCGGGAAAAGAACGAAAAAGGTAGAGGGCCGCAGGTATGTCACATGCGTGTACACGTTAGAAAGTTCCAGCGTGAATTCCGCGGTATACCTTCGTCCTCGTGAACCTTCGAGATGGGGACCATTCGTTCGCGGCGAAACGGAGACGGAACGATGTGAGAAGAAGAAGAAAAAGAAAAACGAGAAAGAAGAAAAAAGGGAAAGAGGGAAGAGAGAAGAAAAGCACGACGAGGATAAAACCGAGGGGGGAAAAAATTAGGGAGTTAGAGGATGGAGCGGAAGGTGCAGACGTTCGAAAGAGGAGAAGGAAAGTTGAAAGAGGAGGGCAGACCGCCCTTTTCTCTCGCGGCAAGGACGAAAGAAGGAAGAACGGTAAGAACGGGTCGCGGAGGAGTCGAGCCGCGGGGGGAAGGAAATAAATTGTCGAGAAGACAAATGCCACCGTGATCGGCCGCTAATTTATTACGGGGATCGGAATTAAGCCGACAAAAAGCTGAAAAAGCCCCGCGTAGGCATCCTAAGAACAATGTGTTGGGTGTGTTCGGTGGCCGGTTAGCAGTTTGCCACGGTGGAACGAGAGGACAGCGATATAGAGATGAGCAGAAGAGAGACGGAGACGGAGAAAAAGAGAAAGAGAGAGAGAGAGAGAGGGAGAAACGAAAGGTTTGAATGAAAAGGAACGAGAAGGATGCGAGAAAGGGAAATACATGTGTACTTCTATATAATATACATATATGAATATAAATAAATATATATAAATGCATACGTAACACATACGTACACTTTGTCCGAAAGAGAAACGAGGAAGAAGAAGAAAGGCAAACGATGAACGAAAAAAGTGCACCGTAAGGTAACGTTGAGAGTGAGAAAAGGAAAAGACATAGATATATATATGCACACACACACACACACAGAGAAGAGGAACCTGAATGATGAAAAGGAAGAGAAACAGCCTCTGCTTGTTCCGTGTTTGACAGACAGAGAAACGGGGATAGAATGGACGAAGAGATCGAGAAGGAGGGAGAAGGCGAAGAAACCGGCTGAAGGTAGAGGAAGAAAGATAGAGGTTCGCTCACTCGCGGCAGTCGGTTCCCACGGCTGTGCAGCATACCTCCACCTTCTCTCGCCTCTCTCACTCTCCCTCTCTTCACTCCACACGGCTTTCCTGCTCGCTCATCGTTCCTTCTCGGCCTCGTGCTCCTCTTTCTCGCTCTAACAACTCACCGTCGCTTCTTTCCTTCCCATTCTGTAATTCGTCTTTCTCCGTTCAATTCGCTCGAGAAGAAAAAAAGAAAAGAAAGGAGAAAATGTTCTTTCCTCGTTTCGCATTATCGAGACTACATCTAACCACCGGTTTCTTTTTCTATTTCTTCCGTCTTTCGACGGAACAACGTCTAGCGGCGCGATTGCTCCTCTCATTCGGTCGTCCATCCTTTTTTTCGTACGTACGCGCGCTACGGTGTTTCGCCACGTAGTTGCGCGCATGCGCTGCAATCTCGTCGCTGCATGTTGCATGCGCGTGTATTAATCATCGCGGAAAACGGTCGCGGAGAACGAGAAAGAAGAAACAGGTAGGCCTGAAACGTGTGCACGATCGCATATAGATGCGATCCGGTGATTCGGTATCGAAGCTGAGAGGCTGCAGGCGTGATTCATCGTGGAAAAAGAGAGCCGGAAGTCGGCTACGACTTTTCGCCGTCCCTGGGAAAATGCGCGGCGACGGAAATCTTTACAACCGGTTGGGCTAGCTTCGTGTTCCTTTTTTCAGATAATCGTAGAAGATTTGCCCGATAATAATATGCAAATATGTACTTGGGAAAGCACTGTGAGTTTTATCGTTACGATAATATTTACCTATTAACCGATATAAATTTTCGACGACGAGCGATCTATTTTAAGGTAAAAATAGCGTTTTTTAAACACGTCCGTTCGAGTTCATCTGCCAAGAGGTTATAAAAAGAGCGGAGTGGAAGGGGAAAAAAAAAGCATCGAACGAGCTTTATCGCGGAAAGCCGGTCAGATTCTAGCAGTTATATTTTTAACCATTCACGCTTTAATGTCTCTCGCGCTCGACGAGCGTGGCATTTCCGCATGGAGAAATTTTCGTGGCCTCCATTCTTCGTCGAAAGGAGGAAGAGGAAACCGAGGATAACGAGCGATGACACCAGCCTTCTCGACTCTTCGCCTTTTAAGTTGTGCCTCGCATAGGTGCTCACGACCTATGAAAAAATATGACACACCCACCCACCCGGGAGGTGGCATACGAGCTGTTTTTAAACGCGTTACGTTACGCAGCCCGTAACGTTGACCAATCGCGACAAAAGCACGGAACAATTTCCACGAGCCCTGTTTTTTCATCGACGAATGGAAACGCATCGTTTTCATTCCAATTCCCTCTTGTTGAAGAAGGGCACCTTGTTGAACGAGGCGTGCGTTTAATCGCGACTCGTTACACTGAATTATTACACCAACCGAATAATTTTATTCGTTCCTTTCCTCGTTTCGAGTAATGCGAACAAAAGTCACGCTTTCACAGTCCCTCTTTAACTCGCGCTAGCGAGTTCTTCTGCTAACAGATATTTCACCGAGCTATCCGTCGCGATATTACCCGTTCCTCGAGTTTCTATTTCCCGCGCGATTCAATTACTCGATGGAATATCCTACGATCGACGCGACTTGCGAATGGAACCGCATCGGTCCGCGGATTTATTGCACTTTGACGCGAACGTAAACTTGATCCCTCCCCGGTCGATATCGCGGCGGATGGAGAACCATCGCGATGTGAACGAAGATAGGAACTTGGTGAAGAGCAAAAAAGTGAAACGTGCTAGGATCAAGAGGTAGAAGATACAATTTATCCTAGTAAATACATCGACATGGAAACAAATGTTCCCCAGGCGCGATCGAGTCTGTCTCGAAACAGATGAAAAAACTGCACGACTTTGTACCCCAGTACGACTCGTCTCACTGAAAGGCTTAGAAGCAACTGTTCCGACTAGGAAATGAAGACGACTTTTTCCCCATAAAATTTTATTGATGTGCAAACGTTTGAATCGATAGAAAACAAATTACAGGCGCGATCGCTCAGTACCAGACAACGCGCCACTCCTACTCGAGGTCTACCCCACGCCCTCTCACGAATCACGTGACCCAAATTAACCAATCGCTAATTTTCGTTGCATTAGCGTTGCACCTAAAGAGGTCCGATTTTCTGGGTTACCTCAGCTAAAATCACTTTCAGTGATAATAAGAACACCCGACAAAGAACATAAGCTCGATCTATAAACATGATTCTTTTTATTTTACGATCACCCTGAAATGAGCCGCAGAAGAGGTAAAAAAAAAAAAGAGTAAAACCAAAAGAAAAAATTGGCAGAAAAAAGTAGAGCAGAGCGCGTCAAAAGTATAACTGGTCGCGCGACGTTGGCGTGGGGAGAAGAAAAATTTCTTTCCTAATGTACCGACAAAAAAGTGAAACGGGCCAGAAAAACAAGGTCAGAACGGAATGATTCCGCGTGAACGGCTGACGCGTTCCACGAGACATGTTAATAAGCTTTGACAGCAGGTCTATCAGCTGATGGTGTACCTGCTCCGATGACCACGTGTCGTGCCACCAGGGTGGGGCAGACACACCGTGCCGTTTACGTAGTATCTCCTCTGTTCGAAGTCGCGATCAGAGTGATGTTGGAAACGCTCGCGGCCCATATACACACTCTTTCTTTCTTTCCGGTACCAGCACGAACCGGCAAAAAAAGATGGCCTCCGGACAGAAAGTCATTTTACCATTATTACGGAGAGAGAACTTCTCTTCGCTTCCCCTTTTCTCGTTCAACTCTTTTAGCGTCCTTTCTTTTGAAAGAAGTCGCTAAGACGGAAGAAAGACGGAAAGAAGGAAAAGAGGCAAAAGACGACGGAGCTAAGTAGCGAGAGACACGCTTCTTCGTCATCGTCCGCGACACGCTTCGAGTAATCATACCTCCGCGCCTCTTAGCGAGCTATTTGTAAATAAGTTTGAGCGTGTTCGTAATCGTTAGCCAGCGTAACGCTCTAATTAGTTATTCTGCTAATTAGGTTTTGACGGTTAATTAGCGACCGACTTTCCCACGATCGGAAAACAATGGCCGCCCCCGAGACATTATCTGCAACACGTTTTTCTTGTCATTCGACTCTCGCTCGAATTTGACGTGTTGTCGGTTCATCGATTCGAAAGATCCACGAAACTGCATCGTGCGAATAGAGAAAAGGAAGGAAGCGACGAGACGGAAAAGAGGTCAATCGCGGGTGGTTCTAAAGATACCCCGCAGCTTGAAATCTCTCGCTAGCTCTAGCGAATATGCTTGCGCCGCGATCGTTTCTTCTCGGTTGATCTGAACGAGTCGAACTTCATCATTCCATCATCGTATTGTGCGTCATACCGGAAAGAAAACAGAGATCTGCCAAACAATATTCATCATACGACTGAACCAGCAAATGCCTAAATCCGATAAATAACACGTCGAATATACTATTTTTGATTGATCCTCTAAAAATACAAGCCCGTTAATATTATATTTTTAGCTATTCCAGAAATAGGAAATTAAAATAAAAAAAAAAAAAAAAGAAAGAAAAGAATGCAGTGCTCCGTTATAATATCTGAAAAAAGCAGATAATCTTTGCCTAAATATATAAATATATAGATATAATATAAATCATAAATATTCCTCAAGGCTATCGCAAAAAGCGAGGCGACAGTTTCCCAGTCGGCTCGAGAAATCACCGGCATTTATGCTGTTGCGAAACTTTCACCGAATCCCTCTCCGCGGTATATCTCGCGGAGCGATATAAAAGAAAAAAACCCGCGGTATTCCGAGCATCGCGGAGCTGACTCGGGTAGAGTGCCGGTCAGCCGGCGTCCAAGTCGTCCCACGTAGCGTCCTCTCCCCGTCTCTAAGACGTAATTTATGCTAAACGTTTCACGTCGTGGAGAAGCCGCGTATCGGCGTACACCCGAGTCAGCCATTCATCCGACGCCCTTCTCCCGCTTGTTCCTTCGTCTGGGACGCGAATCACGCAGCCTTTTCGGCCGTGGGACCACGATTCTCTGTCTCTTTCGGTCCCACCTTCTCTTCGTCATTTCCCCACCTTACACGCAGTTGCTTTACGTGTATATATTTATATGCACGTGCACACATACACACACACGCGCGTGTGTGTGTGTGGTGTGCCACCTTTGCGCTCCTCTCTATCCTTGGCCGTCTCTGTTGGTCGCGCGGTACAAGCCTTTCATTCGTCCTTTTCTCGCTTTTTCTCTGTGTTCGACGTCATCCTCCGGTCGGTACCCACGATCCTCGAGTATGTACGATACGCGGGCACCTCGCTTGCTTTGTGGACCGCGGACACACAGAGGAAGGATAAGGGAAAGAAAGAAATTTTTTTTTTTTAATGATTCTTTGAATTGACCCGATCATGTCTCTGTCAAAGCCTCTTCTCTCCGGTTACAATGTCCCAGCGACAACGAGGGACACATCACGCGCTGCGATGAGAAGTTATCAATAAGATCTCGCCGGGACACTGAATTATAGTTACGCCACGAGAGAATAGTAAATAGAACGTTGGAAGGAATGACGATCGAGAAGGGAATGTTACGAGCCCTTCAATTAAAATGAAATATATGTATGCAAATATTCCAGAAGTACACACCGAGCGCAGGGAGAGACACCAACGGATTGAAGCGAAATTCCACGAGGATTCTGCACAGTAGTCGCACTGTCGCGAGTCGGCGCTGTTTTAATAAGTCTCGCGATGCGGTGTGTAACGTAAAGCAATTAACGTCCGAGAAGGACGAAGAGAGAAACAGGCGGGTAAAGAGAGTGACTCTCGATCTTGATGCAACCAGACGAAGGTTACGATTACGTGTATCAAGCTCTTCTGTCTTTTCCAGCCGCGTAATTAACGGCAGACACGCGTACCCCAGACAAACACGATGCTTGCGCAACCAAGCTTCTTCTTTCTCTCGGCTACACTTCCCGGCCAACTTTCGGTAACACGAGGCTCCTCCGTCCTTTTCTTTTATCTCAATGGTCGACCGACAGAGGGTAACTAAGAAAGGAATTCGCGAGTAAAATCCGACGTGAAAAATTACGGAGGGAAGATTACACACTTATTTATTTCGTTCTTCTCCTCGAACGAAAGAAACTCGTCTATCCACGGCCACTCGGCTAACTGTTATTAATGATACATTGTTGCTTTTGCGTCTACGCACCGCGACTCCCGGCAGTGCCTGTAATTAGCGCGTTTCCGGCACGTCGATCCACCCGTGCGTTCAAACTTCGAAGGATTTCCCGCTCGGTGGAGATACGGTGTTAATTACTTTCCAATGAAATGTTTCGTTTTCGTACTAGTCGTGATGTTTCATCGATCGTCAGTTCATTGTTATCGCATCAGGATCACTATTAGTTAAATGAGGATCTATGTACCTTCCTTTTTTTTTTTTTTTCGAAACGGAAACTCGTTCTTATTCACGAGGCAAAAATAAATCGGACACTCCAAATAGCGATTACAACGCAGCCTATTCTTTCTCTGGCGTCGCCGCTGCCACATATACATAAAAAGACAGACTACCGTGCCGATTCAAAGGTTGTTTCTACACGCAGGATTCCTGCCAGCCTCTCTTCCGAGAACGCCACTTCTTTTTTTTTTCTTCTTCCTCGCCGTCGAGAAGAGTTCCTGTCTTAGAACCGGCAGCCTCCTGCCGCCCCGATATAGCTTGTAATATCGGCCGATACCGCTGTTGGGAAATAGTGGGGGGAGGAAGGACCGCGACAGAGGGCCAGCAGGTTAAACGACACGATAGGAAAATTTTCGGCTGAATATGGTAGAAGAGGTAGAAAGATAAATAAATACTGGAAAAAACGATGGCTTGAAACACGACGAAAAGCAAGAAAAAGGAAGCGAACAGGGCGGATTTTTGAAGTGAGAAGGAGAACTGGCGCAGAGGTGGCGCGAGGGGGCGCCATATGGGTTAGTAAATTTAACTCTGCCCGCGAGAGAGCTTCGAACGCAACAACGATGGAGAGTAAGCGGTTCGAGAGAGAGAGAACGAGAAAGAGATTACGAGGGAAGTGTAGAAGCACAAAAGGCCTAGCCATCTGCCAGTAGCCCTGCAGTGCGTCTCATAGGCAGAAGTACGCGAACAGCAACGAGAGAACTGACGTATACCAGGGATGGTGGGCAAACATTGGCGTAGACACCGCCGGTACCCGATGGAACGCGTTGACGAGCAGACATAACAGCGACGCATCGCCTCGTTACGCTTTATGTAACGAAGGTGTTTGAACCTGACGCCTATCCTAGTTTCTTTACGATACTGCTCCCAACTCTAATAAAAAGATACGAATCTCGACTTTCTTTCAAAGAATTTATATTAACCTCCAACCTTTACGCTACGACTACACATAGTCTGAAATCTAACGTGTTACTGTTATTGTCCTTATATCATAAATATACTATACATAAACGATTACAATTAAATAAGACAGCATTGGTACGTTTTTAATAAGTGCAAAGACAAGTCTGGTAGTTCTGCTATTGCAGAATTCACTCTCTAAAATTGATACTTCAAAAGTATACTACAAACAAAGATCTAATTCACACTCGTTGTATTTTTCCACTAAGTTTCCCTATTTATGTCACCATTATTTGTCTCTGATTATTTTATCGATTCAAAAAGTCGACCGTTCCCGCCAATGTCGGGAATTATCGAAGCAACAACAAGCAAGCAATAGCAGCAACAGCAGGAGGGAGAGACAAGTGCCACAGGGTGTCTTGCTCGCACCGCCGAATCTCGCACCATCTGCCATTCGTTTGGTCCTCCTTGTCGCACTGTGGCGCGCGGCTGTGCGTGCACGCGCGCCACCGTACCACAAAATGTTCGTTTTTAATGCTCATCGACCTGCCTTTCTTCCGTCGCGATCGCGAGAAAGTACGACAAGGGGGGGCTGTAATTTTTCCCTTGCTCGCGCGAATTCCTCTTTTTCTCTTGATCCGTTTCATTTTTTTCACCGCGAAGTTAATTACTCGAGGCGACCGGTTACGCGTGCGATGGACGCGCAGGTGCAACGGGCCCGTGAGATTTTTACGCAATTTCGTGTTCCAACAATGGAAAGTGATCTGCTTTTTAAAGAACGTGGTAATCGAAGCGACAACTAATCGGCCAATTTACTTTTCAATTTTTCCCTTCCCCGATATTCTAACGGAAATGGTAAAAAAAAAACGCGAAACCGAAGACAACTTTTACGACCCTTTCAAATGTCCCCTTCTATCGTCAGTGTTGCACGCCGTCCGAGAACAAACACAGGTAAAAAAATACGAATGACTAATTATATAACGTATTTTCAACGGCGTTATGTATTGTCTCTGTACAATTGAAAATTTAAGATTCTTAATAATTTTTTTGCCAGCGTCGAAAATCGAAGTCACGCTACTTTTAAATCGCTTTATGTGATAGAAAAATATCAATTGACTCAGGCACTGCTTTAGCTTGTGCCGCAGTTAATTTTCACCGGGAATATGGAAAGATGCGAAGATCAGACTGATACGTACAACGGGCGATTTTTATTCCCCGGTGAATCCGCGCATATCTTCCTCATGGTTAAGTCAACGAAGAGGTCTTAATTTTCTGCGCGTGCTCGTTATTCGAGACAAGAATCAAAGTTGCGAACCGATGTTCATACCAGTGTCATTTCTCGTCGAGGAATTCGAGGAAACAACATTAGAACACAGAATCGACTAACTGTACCCAAAAAAACGTCACAATACGCGTTGATTACCGACGTTAAAACTCTCTATAATGGTCCGTCTCCCCCTTTTCTATCTAACGTGAAGTGTCTGTAGAGAAAAAAAAAAAAAAAGAGAAAAAAGACTCACGATCGTTGCTGGAAATGAAGTCTTCGTAGCGAGCGAAAAACGTTTATATAATGGACAATTCGCAAACAAACGTGAGAAAAACATAGTCGTGACCGATGGCATTCATAATGAATTTTTTCCCCTGATTTGTTACGCGCTGCACTTTTTAGTTCCGTCTACGTTACCGACGATTTTTTGCGTTTTGTGCAACATACGCGATATGTTAATGCAAAAATGCAGAGGAAATAAAGAATACCGATGACGTTTCGCTTATTCGTGCAATTGTGTAACTTCGCGAGTATAGTATACATGTAGTTTTCGTCTAGTTAACGACTATATTTTTAACGTAGATAGTATATTTTTAACGTATATTTTCAACGTAGATAGTACATCGTCCAGCGATATTTATATGCAATCACTAAAATATGTCTTACTATTAAGAACAATCTAACCTTGCTACATAATCCATCTTACTGATCAAGTTACGATTGTAATATTTGAAGAGATGTGAAATACGTTGAAACACTTACCGGCCACGTGAAGTCGAATGGAAATCTGATGGGATTGGTGAAACTTGGCATAGCAACGTTAGGGCTGAGATTAACGATGTTTTCGCCCAGAACGGGTGTAACGACGTCACCGTATGTACACGGCGTCGTCGTGTCGATCTTTACTTGATATTGTTTCAAGCAGACCCTGAACCTGGTTTTACAAACGCCTGAGCACTCGCCAGTCTTGGAAGTGCTGCCTGAACAGCACTTGCCCAGACTGTCTTTTCCATACTCGTTCACAAATGACTTCAACCTCAACTCGAACACCCCCGAGGCGTTTACCTGAAAGCAAATTGGATTTTATTCAATAAAAATCTCGTCGAACGAACAATCATTTTCTTATTCTTATTCTAAATACATTTTTGTTGCTTATCAATTATCGTGTAATTCTAGCATATATATAACGAAATATTTTCTTACATATTTATTTATTCGAAGTACATTCGAATTCGTAATTCCGTTTTTAGATTCGATGTTTTTAGACACGATATCGTCACGCGCTTCAATAACTCTTCGTTTACAATAATAAGATCACACGTGTGTCGCATTATGAGAAACGTAACTCTGCCAAATTGCATGTTATAATTACAAAATTGCAACGACAGTGTGACCTTTTGCCTTAGATTTTATACACTCCACGTTGATTCGAACTGCCAACAACAACAGGAGAATATACAAGAAAACCGACGAATCCTCAGGGCTTGCTCGCAACACGCGACAAACAAACTTGGCCAACACTCTCCACGTCGGGGGTCGTCTCGTGCCCAACGACCGAACACGCCGCCGGGGCAGCACGTGTGTAAGCGCGTTTTTGCGCACGCGTATATCTTCTGTGTTGCACGTCTCCCAGGAGGAGCAGAGATATCTGCGCGAGTAACCCAGCAAAAAGTGCTTTTTTTCGCTCGGCAAGACGCGAGCGAGAAAGCAGAAGGGGAAAAAGAAGAGGGGTAGAGGCGCAGATGGACATTTCGCCACGCGTGCTACCGAGCCTCAACGATCGTGGAACACGAGGGGCGTTTTCGTACAGGAGAAAAAAAAAAAAAGAAATCGTTCTGAAACCAGTCGTAAACGTATTAACGTATGCTACCGACCCACTGTTCCACGTTGCGCTAAACTAACATCGCGAGAAAATTAATTACAATTCTCAATGTGGTAGAGTAGGAAGAACTGCACGTACAGCCAGAGACATCTGGAGGATTTCATCGAATATCGAATACGTAGAAACTTCAAACTCATCGAAAAGAATGGAACTGAACGGTTACTTTGTAACAAAATGTTCGCTACTACGTCAAAGTACAATGTCACTTCACGACGATTTTTAGTACAAGGTTTAAACACACGTGGATGTTAAAAGATTGGTGAATCAGTGAGCAATCTAGGAGGGATGATTTTTCTTCGGCGACAGTATCCAGTGTAAACAGAGACCGATGTGTCAATATTTCTCCGGTTCTACCCTACTCTTTGTCGTCTCGTTCGGACGGCAAGAGTTCTTGACCACTGTGGACAATGGCCTACGGCTATGTGCACACGCACATCTATACGCGCGCAGGTGCGCAAGTGCACACACACACAGAGTCGGCGTATAGGCCAGCAGACAACCGAGAAAGCCTTCCCACGAGACATTGTATAGCCGAGCAAAACTATACATATATCGTGTCTCACGTGAACGAGAGGAGCGCACTAACCTTACTATCGAGCCTGCGGATCGTTTTACGATCTCGCCATGGCCCTCCTGCACGTCTATTATACCCCCGTTGCGATCTTCGAATTTCGTATTTTCGACGACATCGACGTTCTTTCATCTCTTTTTTGGTCAACAGGTAAAAGAAAAAAATACCACGTTTTTTTTATCGCGTTTATGTTAAAACGATCATTTCGCACGTTCCTCGCGAGGTAGACTGAAAACATAGAGGGCGTTTTATGAGTTGTAAGACTGGAACGAGAAAAAATATACACGGGTGCGCGAGGCTCTCGCGATCAAACGAAAGAAATATTCCCTCGCGAACATTTCTCATTACGAATCGTAAAACACAGCAGGTTAGAGGGAAACGTCTATACACAAGCGGCTTGCCACGATCCTGCGATGAGGAATTCTCATTTTTGGCGCGCTGGAGCGTTATTCTCGGAACAAGAATGGCCGCCGCCATCTATTTACGGATACAACCAACGTTATTTCGTCACAAAACAATTTTCTAGGGGCACCCTTTGAGCACAGCCGTGGGCTTCATATCGTATCCTGCTACGTAAGTATTTCGATACTTCTCGATTCCACTAGTTCAAACACTTCAAACGCCGACAATGATGAAAGATGGTTCTCGCGTATTTCCAAAGGTGTATGAACGGTGAAGGTCGGAAAGAAATTAAAAAGAAAACAAGACACGATGGGGTAATGTCGTGGAACGAGACGCGAGAAGAGCAGACAAGCAGAAGTTAGACACTTCTAAAAGAGTGGGATCCAGATTTAGAGTTGTATGCCGACGAATACTGTGTTGCCACTGGTTTTCTCTTCTTTCGTCGAATGCTTCGGAGACATGGCCGACAGAGAAAGAAAAAGATGGACGACGATAGAAGGAGGGACAAGCAAAGAAATAAAGACTGGGAAAGAAGGAAAGATAGAGTGAAAGAAAAAAATCTCTCCCAGGAAGAATACACTTGAAACTCGTGGCGACTAGCGCCAGTGAAAAAGAAACTTATTATACACTATTATTATTATAACTGTGAAGCTATTATACTATACAAATTTGTTATGTTGATTTCATAATTTCACAATTTCCCTCTTTCCAGAAGGGAAAGGAGACGACTGAAGGAAAAGACAGATTGAAGGTGAGTTAAAATTGGAAAGCATTCTGCAGCTCGATCGAACCTTACACACGTTTACAGATATAGCGTTCGACTGGATAAATATAAGCCGCGATTGCACTTACGCAAGTACTTAATTAGACGCGGGAGAACGTATCAGTGGTGCGCGCGCGCACGTACACACAAGAATGAGATGATACATATATCGAGACGAGCTTCTATTCTCGAACGCACCCATCGATGGCGTGTCATCGTTTTTACCATAAATACCAACAGAGAGCTTACGACCGGTTTGACAGACGGGAACGTCTCTTGGATTCCGAACCAAAACATCGTGCCATTCATCGACAGCGGCGAAGGTCGCGTACGATGTGTCTTTGAGTTGACAAACGTACATGTCTCTCTTTCTGTTTCCCTCGACAACACGCGATACGGATTAAGCCCGTTGACAAAATACTTCGTTCATTCGTACATACAAATGTAAGTACATTATTCCTTCATCTAGAGAATTGCATATATCTAAAATTTTACGATATCATGCGCTAGAATTACTTGTAATTAAAATATAAAGCTTGTATCGAGTATCGAGTAGTCAATGCAAAGATATGCACCGTTGTAAATTTATAAAGTATCTACAAGGAATTGCAAATTGTATATTTTTATTATTCTTGTAATATTCGGTTCTTGAAACGTTCTCGATAACACTAAAAATTACATGTCATTTTGATCATTGTAATAGTTCCAATATTAAGGTATCTTTTATTGACAGATCTTGGTTATTTTGCAAATTTTATGGAAAAATTGTACGGCGATTATGCGATAAGTAACATTCTTGTAAAATCGAAGCAATGATTAATGGACCAACGAGATGATCTTCGTTAAAAAAAAAAAACAGTCAAATGTAAGTTAATGTCAATGATTTTTATTCCATATTCGACTCTGTTATATTTAGACGGGTGAAACGCAACAGAATTATAGAAAGAACAGTGTCGATTCTTGAGAAGCAAGATATTTCGGAAGGTGGCAGTTGTAAAAAATCTCGACGTCCGTTTAAGAAGACGCCTCTAAAAAATAAACAGAAATATTTCCACGAAATCATCAACCATCTTTCTTTCAACAGACGCGAAAAAGAAAGAAAAGGAAAAGGCGGCATTTTAATTTTTGATCAATTTCACACTTCGTGCCTAAATAAACTTTTCTTTTCAGAGAATTTCTGCGAGAACAGTTTCTTTACTTCGAACAATAAAATCGATCGTATTTAACGACGAGATCGTTGAAGAGAGAGAACTAGAATAAACTTACCATTCGGGGTGCTGGTAGAAGCACGACGGCGGCCGTCCACACGAGCATCGTGGTCCACATGTTTGGTGGTTGTTTCGTTCGATGTTTACACGCCGCCGGTGCGTCGTCGGCGGAGGTGTGTGGACCGTGGTGCTCTGGTGTGCTCGTCGGCGTTACCTCCTCGCCGTAATTTCGCGAGGCTGCATAGCCACCGTACCGTACGAGGTACAAGGTAATATATCCCTCCAACACACACTATTTTTTCCTAGTTTTCGTTGGTCGATTTCGCCAATGTGTCGATATACGTAATCCTCGTCTCGACGGATGAAGAAAATTTTGACTGGTTTCTATTTCACGGGAAGATGCAGCGGAAGAAGAAAGAAAGATGAAGTCGAAACGAAGATAACTCGCGGATGACTCGCGCGGTCACTTCTACTGGTCTGTAGCACACTGTACAATACACTTGAAAAAATTGATGTTGATATATATTCATACAGATTTATGTTATATCCGATGGCAAAGAGGTAGTATTCACGATTGCCGCGAGAATCATAAGAAAATCACGCGCGATCACTGAACACTGTGTGACACACTTTATTCCATTATCCGTGGGACGCCAAGAGTCGTAGAACAGCTTCGTCCAACAGGGTACGGGATAAATACTCTTGCGCGTAGGATCTATGAAAAAACACTGATGGTTTGCGATCCTTCGGGCGACGCCTCTCTTTCTATTCGTTTGACGATTTCAATATCTCTCCGGATTCTTTTTCTTCCCCCTATGTGCGTATGTATATATTTGTATACACAGACATTTATATAGACAGATCGTGTACTCGATGATTTCTATTAATTTTCTTTTCTTTTTTTTTTTTTATTTTAGTCAGCTCTTCGATTGATGTTAAAAATCCCACAACTACGCTCGTGTTGAGCGTTCGTTCGCGGCGCACGAGCCACTACGTCGACGAGGAGCACGACGATTCGCCACGAGCATAATTTTCCACAAAAAAAAAGGCACAAATACCACACTCTCCTCCTCGCCAACCGTCGCAACAACGACGAGTCGCGCACTGACTGGCCGTCGACGAACCGTGAGGAATATTCCCTCGGAGACCGCCGGCAAGAGTAGCACGAGAGGAGAAGTGATGTCGGCGGTGGTAGTGGTAGTGGCGGCGATGGTGATGGTGATGGTGATGGTGATGGTGATGGTGATCGTGATGGTATGGTGATGGTGATGGTGATGGTGATGGTGATGGTGATGGTGATGGTGATGGTGATCGTGATGGTGATGGTGATGGTGATGGTGATGGTGATGGTGATGGAGATGATGATGGTGATGATGGTGGTGGAAGAAAGAAAGAAGGAAGAAGAGTAGGGTAGGGGTGGAAGCGCAAAGGTGGAGGTGGAGGGAGGATACCCTCGCCGTGTGTGACGAGTCAAAGACGAACAGGAGAGTCAATGTGCTTTTGCCTTCGCACACCGACAGAGGGGAGAGTTTTCGTAGGGCTAAGGGGAGGGGGGAAAGCAGGAGAAGTTACACACTATAGAGAGAACCGGCACGAAAGACACTACTCCGCAGCTGAGCTACTACTGGATCCAGAGATGCGCCCCTTAGCCCGCGGTACCGGTGCCAGTAAGCCTGTATTTTCCTTTGTGAAAGTACTCCTCGATCGTGTGCGTACGTATGTCTGTACACGAGTACAGTTTGATCTCACTCTGTGTCCTGTTAAATGCACTCCTATCCTTCTTTCGTTCTCTCGATACGTACACCGTGCATGTATATATATATATATATATGTGTGTGTGTGTGTGTGTGTGTGTGTTGCAACTCCCACTAAAAAGCTATGTGTGTATCGTTGAATGTGTTTCCGCGCCACTAACAGGCAACACTAGCGCCACATTGTGGTCACTCTGGAAAGCACTATAACCATCGACTGGCTCACGAAACACTAGCAGCGCGCGATCGACAGATGGCGAGTCCGATCTTGGTTCGTTTCGGGTGCACGATGACCCTGTAGGAACTCTGCCTCGTCCGAATCGTGTTGACTGTACGATATTTGCGCGCGCTCTTCTTACTCCTCGTTTTACTTTCTATCCCCGTTGATTTTAGGGCACGACAAGACCAGAGAATATCCTTAGATATAGTAGAGCGTAGCAATAGCTATAGTCCGTCTTTCTTTCAACTGAAAACGCTCTTTCCCTTTCCATATACACGCGTGTGCTTTAAGCTCTGGAATGAACGGACCATATGTCCACGCGTCTACACCACGGCGTGCAACCCTCGACTGGAGGTAGTAAGCCAGGAGCACCCCTACTTATAATTGTGGTCCCGCCGGGCCCCCGGCGGGAGGGGTTGGCCAACTAGAGGGGTGGTGGGTAGCGGCTGCGCCGGTGGCACGGCGTGTGGAACTCTAGAGTGGTACGGGGAATTTTGGGCGAGGGACCGTGAGGGGAAGAGGATGGTAAAAGAGGCAGCTGCAGGCCGGCTGCACGCGCCCACCCCCACCACCGTAGCCCCTGTACGACACCCCAGCCACTCGTGCGGACTTCTTTGCCCGCTTTGCTTGCTTGCTGGCTTGCTTGCTTGCTTGCCTGCCTGCCTGCTTGCCTGCCTGCTTGTCTGTCGTAGAGACTCCTCGGGGCGCCTGTCTTCTCTCTTCCTCTCCCCTCCCTCTCTACCCGTCGCTCTTCTTCCTCACCTCTCGCTACCGTCTTTATGTCTTCGTCCTACTCCTTCTTCTTCGGGTTCCTTCGTATGCCTCTCTGCTCTACCTCCCCTCGTTTCAACGTTGCACCGGTTACACTCCCCAGCTTGTCTCTTGTCTCTGTTCCACGAGCCACGATAACTCGTACCCCATCCGACGGCACGCGCCGCGTGCCACCTCCTCGTGACGTCATAGCCTTCTTTTTAAGCGTATTACGCTTCTTACGCGCCGCGATACGCTCACAAACCGAACGGGTTACCGGAGCCGGAGCTGGATTACTTAAGTCGCGGTACGCGCCTTCGCCATCCACCGGCCGCTACTCGCTAATTTGATTATGTCGAGGTGTTGATCCTCTCCCTTCCTCTCCCTCGTACCATTCTCGTTCGATCATCGAAGGAAATTATTTTGTCGGATGCGATTCAAGAGTATTTTTTTGATCAAATTGTCACGCACAAATATAAATAGCTCCATATAATAGTTTATAAACAAATAAACGAAGTAGATGAATTTAATTTATGTCTATAAGCGTCAGAACGCTGAACATTTTAAAACATTTTAAAGAAGACTAGATTATATTTTGTTTTGAAAATTTTATCGTAAATTTATATAATTAAAGGTTACATGTAAAACAGAAAAGTATCCCGTAACGTATACGTGGAAGTATATCTTTTATTATGTTATACAATCTATTATCTTTTCATTGATCACTGTCTTCATCTTTTTCCTTTTTAAGTTTCACTTAATAATAAGAGTGCTTTGAAAACACGGTTTCGCGAGAAAGCGTGCCACCTCGATATTGGTACTCGATTTGCTCGCGAGTTGTCGAGAGTTAGGCACCCTATTCGTTGAACGTTTCTGGTTTCGTCACCCTTCCCGCTTCTTTCAGCGGACGCGTAATACGCAAAAGTCTCCTGGGCCGGTCTGACGTCACTCGTTGCAAAACCTGATGGGGTGCGGTGAACCCCACCCCGTCCCTTTCGGACCCTCTGTGCGAAACGCCTAAGTATTAAGTATACGTGGCACGGTGTACGGGGTGACAGATTATTACGGTGCACATACTGCTCGTCGCGAGCCTTTGTGCTCGAAACATAATGCCCTGGACCTGTCTCGAGCACGAATCGACGTCCCCCCTATTGTTCCCCGGCGCGAATCGCATTTTTCGTCCCCTCTTCGACCTTTCATTTAGTTTTCGCAGCCTGTCCCGCAAAGTGCCGTAGGCAATGGTGCAATCGTAAATCTAACGTTATAGCTCGTCGACTAACTGTCCCGCTCGTAAAATTCCCCCGGTCCATCTCGCTTCCATTTTACTCCATTATCTTACCGTATTCATCCGTTTTGCGTTCGTTTAATTCTCAATTGGTATCTTTGGATAATTCACCATCATAGTAGTTTAAATTGAATTACCTCTTGAGAGGTTTAATTTTGAAATGTACAATTTGATTTCTTACCTTACATTTTTCAATGTAAAGTAATATTGACAGCCTTCGTCGTATTTACAATCGACATGATTGATAGCGTAATAAAATGATAAAGAACTTACAATGATCGTAAGACCTTTCATTTTTATTACCTTATAAATCTCCAGAAGTGTTCAGATACAAAAGATGACATTTATACTTTTATCCGAGTACTACACTGCGAAAGGATTACTTGTTTGATTGTACATGTCATTTATCCAAGGATATCAATTGTGGATTAACGATGTAATTTATTTGAAAATTATGTAATAGTAAATGGAAGAATAAGGGGTGTATATTAACAGGAGGACGAAATCATGGCCGCATGATCGAGCAAACAAAGCTAATGGAAGTGATAACGTGTTACGAGGTAGAAAGAAGCCTTTGTTGTTTTCGTGGCGTACATCACGGGGACGTGAGGCGACCATGGTGCCCGTAGATGTATGGTATACTTCCGGTCACGAGGTGGTTCAACAGGTCAGACCAACGGGGGAGCCAGATGGAACCACTTCCGGTCTTGCTTCTGCCACTACGCCGCAAGTAGTCCCCCCTTTCTGTCCTTACTCTGCATATAAGCACTGTCTCTTACTTTCATGTCCTCGATGACACTTGTATGGATGATTCTAGTCTCTCTCTCTGCCAGATTGTATACAACTTGTGTACAAACAGATTAAGATAAATCTAGGAACTATAGAAGAGATTCCTGTCGATATAAACAACTCCCCTCATGGAAGTTTTTTTTACCCAGATTAATCTTGACAGATGTATCTTGATCGACTGCTCGATATCTTTATCATGTACTACCTTATAGAGATTATCCAAACTTCCAGATCTTTAAGATTTGCACGCATTCTACATAGCAAAGAAGTTTATTTTATGTTCATTTTAAGTTTGGTTGTTCCAAAGTGTAGATTGAACTAAATATCAAACTAGTCACTATTACCTATACGCTATTAAATTATTTGTTATAGAATAAGCAAAAAGTATTTGTAGATGTTCGTATAAATCATATATATGAGTTTTACATTTATCTGGAAGAATTCTTTAGGATTTTTAAAATTTTACGAAATGCGAGATTTATTTTGAAAACAACGACTGATGATATTTTGAAATGCAAACGAATTATATTACCGTATTACGAGCGATTAATTGTCCAGCGATATCACGCAACTGTCGTCTAAAAAACAGGCGTCAAATTCCCCCGACGCGACGCGTTGCATAGGTCGCAACGTGGCGGTTCGGTCGATAGGCGCGGAACACGTGAATCCGTCACGCGACTCTCCCTTCGTTCCTTTCTTCGTTCGCCGCTCTTTCATTCATACGTGCTGCTATATAGAAGACCGTTTCATACACGTATGTATGCACGTACAGGAACAGGAACGGGCAAGGGCCGAAAGATAGAGGAAGAAAGAGAAAGACCGTGACGCATCGGCACATGCGCTCGTTGCACTGGTATGCGTACTTAGGCCGGACTCAATGAACTGCTGACGCTTAAGGTATACTACACGACGCGGTCTAGTAATAGGCCACATGTATGTACCATCAGAGGCGAGCGTGTGTACGCGTTCTTGCACGCTATGATTGGTAGTTTGCGGTCATTCTCCACGGTTTTTTTCAGCGAGACCGGCCATTTACACAATCCTAACACTTCATCGGTTCGTTAATCCTGCAGATCGATCGATCCGTCGATGGGTTATACTTGGCCGATGCGAGTAACCGGTGATTTCCTTAATTCCACTTTCCGCCTTATCTTTTTGTTTCAATGTCGTCCATCTGCTTGTTTATTCCGGCTCTCCTTTGGAGAACTTAATTTCTCTTTGATTGCAGCATCTGCCGCGTGGAAATGAGGGTAAAAAAGGACGAGGATAGAGGGGAGATTCCAAATTGTCGAAGGGGTTGAAGATGGGTGGTATGTATAGATGGGTGATGAGAGGTATGCAGCGCAAATACTTTTAAATCTGAACGCAAAGTTTTCAACGGAGGATTGTATGTATATCTATTGAGGAAATAATATTTTTAAATAGATCTACTTTTTTTTTTTTTAGATGGTTTAGTGTGAAAATTGTATCTCGTATTATTTTCATTTGATAGAAGACAAGAAATGTGCATCGATCTTCACTCGTTCGCGCACGATCCAACGTTTCTTTTTCCATGTCGAAAAATGCAAAAATGCACAATATGGTGGACGTACGATCTTAATTACCGCATTTGCGTGAGCAATGCACGCGCGCCCGGTATGCTCAGGTTTAAATTTCATCGATGCGGCCATCGAGGGACAATAATCGCCACCATGCATTGACTGCACGCAGGTGAGGCACAAATTGCTCGATCCTAAATGACACACACCAGTGATCGTAGATACATCGATTATGTTAATCCAACGTTGCTCGATTGCCTTTTTATTCGATCGTTGGCCCCGGTCTGTTACAGAGGATCGACCAAGGAAGAAACGGTGCCGCTTAATTTAGAGTTATCTCTGTTCCGACTACGGAAATGCGGGTCTCGTGTCGCGTTATCCTAAATAATTCTTATCTTGGATGCTTTTGGCTGAAGTTCAAGCGTTTGTACTATCAGCACTAATTTACATTCGTATCTACCTACTTAATTTAGAAATGTGCGAAGGTTGTATATACATGGAGGAAGATATTTCCAGACTAAAAAGAGAAAGGTAACAAGCATCGTCAGCTTCAAAAACTATAATTTTGCCTTTAGGGAATTGTTAACAAAATTTTATATTCTGTTATAGGAGATGATTGTGCAAATTTTGAAATTTATTATGACTCAATGAGAAGTCGGAATTTTGAATAAGAAACATTAAGAAATACAATACAACGTTCATAGAATATTAAATATTAAAAAGAAGAATAATTGGAAATTTAAGATCATAGGTGAATGCCAATTAGCATTAAAAATAT
Source organism: Melipona bicolor (assembly GCA_030673865.1). Classification (NCBI taxonomy): domain Eukaryota; kingdom Metazoa; phylum Arthropoda; class Insecta; order Hymenoptera; family Apidae; genus Melipona; species Melipona bicolor. The sequence continues at coordinate 1,658,930 of JAHYIQ010000015.1, read as the reverse complement.
ATTTATGAATTTCTATTTACATTCATCAGTTGAATAGTGTCCCTTGTTAGGAAAGGTTTCGCACTTGCATAGGTGGATCCAGCGAGATTTCAACAACAGCGTTTTATGACACAAGGGGGTGATGTCGGGGCGGTTTTTTGTTTGCAGAGCTCTTTGAAATTCTCACAGGCCAGAAAGTGGTTCCGAAGTGGTTTGTTTACCTCGCAAGCACTTCTCTTAATCCTTTCCACTGTTTGCTTTCCCATCTGAGCTCCTCGTCACTTTCATCGCCTTATCGTCACTCCACGAAATTTTTTACTCTGCATATCCTTTGCCACTTTTTCAAAGATTTCTCTTCTTCAAAGCATATTGGAGTAACGATTTTTATCAGTCTGAAAGGGACTCCCCAATTTGCTTCTCCATTTCCATTTCAAGTGGCCACGTCCCCCCGAGGATTACTCTCAATTACCATGGACCGTGAAATTACATATACAAAACTAGAAACGTTTCGTGACGCGAAATACTCGATCGTATTTAGGCGGAGCCGTCGGACTCGTTTATTAGATGCCCCGTTGGATCAGCGTGATTCACGTAATAACGCGTAATCCTCCGTAGAATCCTCTTAATGCCTGTGCGACGTTTCCAGCCGATTGGCGGAGATTTATCGAGGGTCGATTGCTACCTTAAAAGGGGCCAGTTTCAGAAGCCCTCGCGGGCAGAAGCGGTCTCGCGTTCTTCGGCCACATTAGAAAGCTCCACCAGGCCAGTTTAGTCACGACGCGACGTTCGAATTAAAGTCTTTTTACAGCTGCTGGCTTGTCTGTCAATCCACCCTGGAACAAACGCTATTATTTGCTTCTGAATGTTTCTCAGCTTTCGACGACCCTCTTTGGATTATTTTCTAATTATTAACACCTAGAACAAACAACCTTTAATATGTATCGTGCATAAATGATACACATGTTTTTATACATACGCATATAACCCTGTTCTGTAACAATATCCGCGATATTTTCATAAAACTTTTCAAAATTTCCAAATCTGTGATATTTTTGTGTGTTTGAACTTTCGAAATTCCGATTAATCTTGTAAGCTGCAGCAACATCAGTTTGCAATTAACTCTGTCGTCGCGCCCAGAGTCACTCCCACGCGTCATCCACTGATCCCAAAACTAACGCGATAATGATGACATCGGTAGCGGATGTAAAATAGAGCACCGCCTCTCGGTGTTCCGCATTCATTTCGAGCCCACAATGTCCCAGTTTTACGAGCACCGGCGTCGGGGCCAAGCGTAATATCCGAGACACCCTAGTAGAGTATATACACGCGGCCGGGGTCCGAGAGAACAGGCCGGGTTGGGCCTGTTCGTCCCGGATTGGTTGGGTAGTGGTGGGGATACGGCACGCGTGCCACGCGCCCGAATACAGCCGAGCATCCACGAAGACGCACGAACCGGCCGATACAAATGATAATAATCTCTCCCGAGTGACCCTGCCGGGCATATTCCCCACCACGCCCCGGACCCAACACGATACGTATCGGGTGTTGCAGCTGCTGTTTCTCCCGTCGCGAGTCCCACAGCGGACCTTCTTTCTTTCCTTCTTCCTTCCGCTCCATTCCTTTCCTTCCTTTCTTTCTTACCTTGCTTCCTTCCTTCCTTCCTCTTGCGGCTCTTCCTGCTTACGCGCGCGGCCTGATTTCTTGTTCAGGGTCGGCCAGCTTCCTAAACAAATAACTTTGCACTGCCGAACACGCGCACTCTCGGTTCCTCTCGGTTCAAGGTTCAATGATTTTCACTCGATCCGGTGGATGTGATTTCTGAAGGTTGGTTATTTGTTCGCGTATGATTATCAACGTTGATTTGGAAGACGAATGTTCACGGATCTGGAGGAAATTGAAAATCACAAAAATGTTTGGAATATTTAGGTGCAAAAATATAGGGAGATACAAGCAAGTAAATATTTTCATAGATTCATTAATTAATATTTAAATAAAAAGAAGTACTTTTGAAAGCAACTTGGCATCACCAAGATCTTTACTTAACACTTATTACACATTTATATTTTCAAACAATGATTCAACTCTCGCGGGATTATTAACTTCATCACTGTTATTCCGGGATAAATAAATCACCGTTATTATCTCATAACACTGGGTGGTGTAAATCGATCGCTGGTTGAATATTTCTTAGCGCGAGATTACCCGTTAAATACTAAATATAGACAAGCTTGCGTCAGGCAGATTTAATTTTTAACCACTTTATAACGCCCCAGATGGAACCTGTAATTTTCATCGTCGTCGTTTTATCAGACACCATACGGTGTCCAATTATCACGGTAAAAGAAAAGTCCACGATGAATCCCAGGCTTCAAACGCGTTCAATTTGCAGTCGGTAGCGTAACGAACCTTCGAGGCTGCAGCCTGCCAAAACAAAAGGTGTTTTCGGCATCCTCTCACCGAGGCAACAAAGCCCACTTTTAGGGATGATTTGTCTCACGCCAGTTTTCCTTTTCAGGCATACACCTCGTGATGGAAGATTCAAAAAATTGAAAATATAATATTCGAACGATTGTCTCAAAAAGAAATATTTTTAAAGACTCCTTTTCGAATGTTTCGAAGGGAAAAATTTCAACTTTTATTGAACTTTTACGATCACGATAGAAGTTTGATAATTAATTCTTTGATCTCCTGTCGAAACGTGACGCTTAAATATTTTCCTAAATTTAAGCTGAGACAATAAATAAGTCGCAAATCTAATTCCGCTTTCTCGTGTGCAGGCATTTTTCGAATGGTTCGAGGAGGGCAAAGAAAGTGGAAAAGAAACGACAATGCTGCTGGCCATTCAAAAAGGAGCACGACACAGGAAAAGCTGCGATTTGCATCTGACTGCGCGTTACCTGCGGTGGGAAACGGTCGTGAAAGAAGTGGTCTGTGCCAAAGAAGAGGAGCATCTGTTCTGTTCGCTTTTCTTTTCGTCGGGATGAGGCAACGAAGGAAAATGAGACAAGGGTATAGCATTGGTAAAAAGAAAAAGAGATAGAGAGAGAGAGAGAAATAGATAGATATATAGAGGGAGGAAAGAAACCAGAGGAGCCTGCTGGTTCTCTGCTCAAAACGAATCTCACGAAGAGCGACAAAGGGAGGAGTAGGGATACGAAGGAGCATCGATACTCAGCCTTCGAGAGAATCTTCCTTCTTCCTTCGTCCTTTCTCTTCGCTTTCTTTTTACTCGAAAAGCAGCTGGTTACCCCAGAAGATCATTGGAAATTAATAGGCCTCTATAGAGTGACCGCACAGAAGGGAGGCGATCCAGCGTGTAACGGGTTGAAAAGATGTCTCGAAGATGTGGATTCTCTCTCCACCGACTCCGGAGAATGTGCATGCCCTTCCAGAAGGGAAAAAAAAAACGACCAGAAGAATTTTGCGGTACAGCTGGAAGCAAGGATCCTTGCACCCTGTCTTGTCTCGAGTTATTTTACCTCGTCTATCCTTTTTCTTTGTTTTTACATCTCCTTTCTCTCTCTCTCTTTCTCATTACTCCTTGTTTTCAAGCTTTCAAGATCGCAAGGAGAGACTCTTTGATTTCATCGTCACTGGTTTTCAACGTTTCAACGGCATGGCAAATATTTTTCATGTTATTAAAAAAGTGAGAAGATACATGTTCTTCAATCAAATAGAAGAATATCCTGATTTTTCTGTTCTCCAGATGTACGTTGAGATTTTTACCGAGCGTCTTCATTGGTAACGTTTTATCGTCCGTTCGAATCTCTCGGAATTCTCCACGAATTTCTCGATCGTTCGAGAGATATTTTTATTCGAAAAAAAAAAAAAAAAATACCGAATTCGAAATGTATTCGAGGTATACTCGGCAACGCAGTTACATTCCAAGAGAGGCACGAAACACTTTTTTGGAGGGGAACCGGTGAATTTGGTCGCACGGTGAACAAAACGTTGCGGTGATTTCCATTTACCTACGTCAGTGTGTTATGCGCCACGGAAGCCACGGACAGGAGAAAAATAGCCATCACGAATCGTTGCAACACGTGGATTTTGGAACCATTATTCCTCCGAAGGATCAGCCACGGAGCGGTTACAATGCTTTCTTTTATTCGGTAAGTTCGAGTCTTTGAACGTTCTTTGTACACGGAATCTTTCGAGTGGCTCTTCGTCATTTTTTATTTACAGAAAAATCTGTATAACTTAAGAAGCGATTAGAATTATACGAAGCTTCTACCTTTTACTCCAATTTTTATGTATAAATATATATGTACAACCAGGAAACAAGTGTGTTGAAAGAATTTGACTTTTTCATAAAACTGGAGTTATTTTTCATATTTACATGATATATTTTATGTAAAATATCAAATAACCTCGCATTTTTTCTAAAAAATAATACTTTCGTATATTTTTTTTACACCAGTAAATTTTTCATTTTATATTAATGAATTCTTGCTCGGCACATTCTTTTATCAAGCTATCAGAATCATTTCAAATATTATGAATTCCGCCATCACTCGTGAACTGGCCTACATATAAATATATCTTTCTCATTTTTATTTAAACGATCAATTGCATTTGACATACAACAAAGATACATATATAGATATATAAATTATTGTTTGAATCCACTTATTTGAATTCCTATTATATGAACGACGAAAAATCACTAGTAAAAGATTTTATGAACTCCTATTGCATAAATTATATCTGTTACAAGTTACAAGTCGCATAAACGAAATTCCACCGTAGGTACCATTCTCGTAACCTGAATCTCGTTAAATTTAATCAACGTTTGATTCATCGAGCGTCTTCGTTGCCGAGCGATCGGCGCACCGGCACATCGAGGGGGGAATGTACGAAGAACGGAGGAAAGAGCGGAGAGAAGAGAAAGAGAAAGCCGACGCGGAGGGAGGCAGGTGTAGCGTCGGAATAATTTCAAAAATCACGGAACCGATGGAGAAAGGTTGCGGCGGCGCGCGTTCCACGTCGATCGCGCGTCGATGAACCGCCAGTGATTAAAGCGACAAGGGAGCCACGCCGTTTTTACCATAACAATGCAACGGCGGGTTCGTCATAGCCGTAAGCGCGCGTATTGTTTCCACGTTTTCCCACACGGGGCTCCTACGTGACGCGAATTCATCGCGCTAATGGCACCAGCGATACGCGCAAGCTGCTCGAGAAACGCAACCACGTCGACCGGCCGTGATTTATCGTCGCCGTGGCTCCTTCGTCGAGTCACCTGGTAACCACGATACGACGAATTAATATGGAATCGCGAGATGGGCGTTGCTTGTTTCCAAGATTTCTGCTTAATCTCTCTTCTGGGAGTGGATTTCGTTGGGATTCTCGAGATCCTCCCTGATCGAGGATCGAAGCGACGAAAAATTTTTGAGAATTTGAAGTGAAGTCCGTCGATGTTTGAGACTTCAGTTAGAGAACCAGTATTATCTTGAAAATATTTTTATAACAAGTACATACTACTTTTCGTCACAAAAAAAACTCATCGAGGTAAGTTGTGTACTTAAGCAATAATTACATTCCTGAACGATTGAAAAATTCATAAAAATGAAATTAATCGTTTCAGCTTCTGAAAAATCAGAACGTTCACAATAAAATGTTTCAATTATTGAGAACGCTGCGAACGAACTCTCGTAAACATCCTCCACGTTAGTATGCAAAGTTGAAGAAGCGAAAAGAAGCTTAAGGTACGTCATCGGTAAAGATGCAGAACGTGTCGTTGGACGTCGTGTACGCTGTCATTAGGTATGACCACCATCGGCTTTCCTAAAGTACCGTGGTTTCGAGGTAAATGGCCCTTCCACCTCTTCCATCATCCATTGTAAATACTCACAGGTGTGAGTAGCTCTCTTAATCGTATTCCTTCAACCGTGTGACTTTTCGAATCGAGCTAACCGACGGCTAGCTGGTAACCAAGTATCAATCGTTGAATCGGTAATTACCTTTGGAACAGATTGGCTAAATTAGTAATTAACCATTTTCCTAATTGCAGGTTCATTAATCTTTATTAAATCACAATCGCCAGACGATTAATTTATGCCGAGTGGTAATTGTTAACTCACGAGTAGCACTCGCTGAATCGCTAATTGGTAATGAATCATAATCTCTGAATCGACGATCGCTGTGAAATTAGCTGCGCTCAATGTTTTTATTAACGTCGACACTCTGTGTGTTTTAATCATTGGTTTAGCACACCTGACTGGTGGCATTATCGGTGATGTTGATCAATCCTGATAATTATAAAATTAAAGATTTTTTGAATAATTATAAGTATACATTACAATTATAAGTATACATTATTTATAATCGTAGCTCATGAATGTCTACGTACTTAGGGGAAATCTACGTGAGGAAAATGTAACGTACAACATAACATTTCAAATATCATATGAAATTCATATAACATAAAAAAATATTTATATTGTTCAATGTAAAAGTTAATCAAAAGTTTGTCAACCGTTCAAGGATGTATAAAGCTTAAGTATCAGTAAGTATAAAAGCTTATGAAATTTATTATTGTTGAAATAACTGCTATATAAAATCCAGTTCAATATAGTGTACAATATACTTAGTACAAAATCCAATATAAAATTCAAAAAATTATCGCACATGCGTACACAGCAACCACGTTTCAGAAAATTCATTAATGTCACGAGTCAAAGACGGACGGGCGATTTTCCAGCGTGAAACTGATCGAGCAGCGATATTTAAGCAATGAAGATAAATAAGGCGTGGAAGCGATCCGTCTTCTCGCTTCATTAGGATGCATTCATCCATTTAGCGAAATTGACCAACTGACGTAGTTCACGACGATTATCTCGTCAGCTGCAGACTGACCCTTGGTGTTATCCACCCTCTGACCGTTTGTCAGTCTGAATTTTAATTAACTCTGCTCACCCCTTAATTAATTTCACTCTGTGCCAAACAACGTAGGTGGGTCGAAGAAATAATCTTCGAGAAAATTCTTCTCCCCTTTTAAATTTAAAAAGTTTAATTGAAAAAGAACTTTAGATTTTTGGGATACACGTGTTACACGTACATATCTTTTTAAATATAGTTGAAGAATTTTTTACACGCATTTAAGAAAGAGGAGTATCAAATATAATCTCTTTTCTTTTTTTTTTTTGGTGAAGTAACGGCATCTCTTTCGAGAATTTTTTTTTATGTACAGAGAAAAAGTTTCGCAGAAGTTGAAGTCGTCATAATGTTGCTCTGAATAGCTGCAAGATGTTTAAGAAGAAAAGAGGAAACAGAAGTTGAAGAGAAGAACATTCACGGAAGTAGAGACAGATGTTGCAGAAAAGGGGAACAAAATACTTGGAGAACTGAGAATCTGATACTTCTCACAGTTCTCCCGTGCTATTTGTTACATTCAACTTCAACTTCACGGTCAATCCTTTGCATTTAGAGAAGAATTGCAAAAGATCGAAGAAATAGTACCAAAAGAAGAATCAGAAACTGCAAAGAATAGAAATCCTCCGTTCCTAAGAACTTCCAAAAAAGGAAGAACCTTTCGTTGCAAACTATTTTTTCTAAACTATACTAGTACTACGCTAACGTGAATTTTATGTGACAGTGTAAATTGATTATTTTCTGAATTCTTTCAGAAATTTTACCGCTTCCAAACTTCTGATCTGTACGATATGAGAGCGACGAAGTGAAAAACACAGGGTGAGAAATATTTCAAAGCTAAACAAATGGAAAGTGAGAGACGAGAGGAAAAAAGGAGGAAACAGCAAAAGGCGGAAGAAACGCAAGGGAACCGCCCGATGAATGAGAAATGGCGAGACGAGGCGTGTGCGGGAAAGAAAACAAGGAAGGAAACGAGATCACGGTGGACGAGAGGACCACTTATTTTAGGCCTCTGTTCGCAGAATCGGAGTTGGAATACACGCTCCTCTAAAGCTTGTGCGGCAAACACGTGTGAAGGAACTGCGGCCAGAAAGATGAAAAACACAAGGTGGTTGTATGTTGGTATCGGTGGCCCTCAATATAGCGGAAGCCAAGGTGGTTGCAGCCTCCCCGTACGGGCCACTTCCGCCCACTCTATCCCTCGTTCTTCCTCTCCCTTCTTCCGCGACCATTCCCACCATAATATCCTCCTCCGTTCTCTGTATTCGTTCTTTGTTTTCTCGACCGTGTATTCTCCTAAATCTGCCCCTAGCTAGCCTCTTTTTTGCTCTTTCCACGTTGCCACTCGCAGCCTTCTGTGATATTTATGTTTCGCGTTATTTACTGGCTAGGGCAGGCAGGAAAGCGGCTGCCAGCGATTATGCGAATTAACCGAGCCACGATGCATTAAGAGAGCATGGAAAATGGCATTTTTCCATTTGCTTCCTCCGCTTCTTTTGTGAAAGCATCTCTACCTTGTGGCAGAAATTTATTATGTCGCGACGTATGAAATCGATTTATTTCTTTTTTATTGTCAATCTACAGACATGTTTCTTAAAATTTGGCACGCATAGAAGCTGATCAAATCAAAGTCGCACGTGAAATTTCGTTACCCATTTACAAAGACAGAAGTATTCAGAAAAGTTTTCGAAAATGATTTGTTAAGTGCTCTTATTTGCAATTGTCCCTGCATTCGTATTTAATTCGATTAGAATTCCAGATGTGTCTCGGATTTTTTCCCTGTAAAATATTGCTTTTCCATTCTAAGCTTCTACTCTGAGTCAAAATATTTAATGTTATTTAATACTGTTACGTTGTAGATATTAAATATTATTGCTAACACAGCGTCGATGGTGAAAGGAGAGCAAAGTCGTCGGGTTCGCGCGGAATAAAAGTGGCGCTTCAGATCCGAGGGCGCCGCGCCGAGGCAAATCAAGGCTCCGGATATCAAAATTTCCCATCTTCCACCCTAAACGCCTCCCGGCCGTTCGTGGGCGTGGAATCGGCCACCTATCTGACGATCAATTCCCGCGGGTTCTGTCTACCTAAAATACTCCGTTCCGCAGATTGGACGAGATCGTAAGCTCGCTCCTTGGATGCTGATCGGACCATCCGCTTACAATTAGATAGGAACAGCTCCCAGAAGAAGAACAATCGAAATAGGGGGGAGATTCGACCGTCAGCCGGTCAATTTCGCGCAGCAGAAGGTGAACCAATGGCGAGCACAAAAAGAATGTGATCCGTCACTAATACTTTGCCGTATTAATTCAAATAGGCGTATCTGATCGAAAGATAGTTTGACAAATGATCTTTAAAAGAAAGATCTTTTAGCTTTTAACAGCCAGTCGATTCTATATACATCCAAAGTGTAAACCGTTATACCTTCAGTTTGCAATTAATAAATTATTAGTTTTGTTCTGCTTGGTTCGAGCGAAAGTTGCGGATTTTGTTTTAATATGGCACCATTGGGATTAATAATTCTGGAATTATTACCAAATAAATAAATTGTCAGTGACGGGTATATGTTAGAAGTTTTTAGAACTGGAACAAGAATATTGATAAATTCTCTTTTTCTGAGATTTGTGTGTTTAAAATAATTGAAATTTTTATTGTTATAAAATTATAAAATTGAAACAGAAGACTTGAGACAGCAAAGTTATAAAAAATATGGAAAAATTCACCGCTAGTCGGTCTAATCAACGAACAAATTTTAACAAATTTTACAAATCCCAAATTTACAAGTCAAATCACAAGCTGTCGGCAGGAAGAATGAACATTTTGAAACGGATTATCAGCATTTTTAACCAGAGTATATACAACAGAACAAATTCAAAAATGCAAAGGTATCTCCACTTAGACCCCTTTAACATCGATGTAAAAACACCGAAGAAACACGATCTACCTGCAAATACATTTCGTACGTACAATTATATTAATTTTCAACTTTCTCCTCTCAGCATAGTCCCAGCTTCGGCTGCGCGTGGTAAGGAGAGAGAAATCGAAGCAGCGTGACGGAGTCTGGATGTTGCGCCCGGCGAGGAAAAGGAGAGGAGGGAAAGGCTGAATATCGAAGAGATGAGAGTGGCCGGTGAATCGGCGGCTTCGAGAGCCAGATGCAGGATCCGCAGACGGAACGGAAGGAAGCACTTTTTATTGTGTTTGTTGCGCGCCTTTTTCGGCCCTGGAGCGAGAACCGTAGAACGAAAGAGACGAGGAGCTTTGCCGAGCAAGAGACGAAGGATAGCGGGGAGGAAGGTCGTTCCTGTGGTCGTGTACGTACGTGATATAACGTACGTGTACGAGCTGAGAACGAGGGAGGCTGCTGGGGCGCTTCCTGTCCCGCATTCGAATTCAGGACCAAGCACTCTCGCGGCTCTCCGTCATCGTCGCGCTCCGCGTAAACACGCTTGTATTTTAAAACTGGATTTATTCTGGTTTTTCGACGCCTGCCTGGCTTGCACGCCGTTTCCTTGGCGTTTCCTCAACACGAGGCTACCGGAACAACAGGAATACGCACCGGGATTTTTGCGTGGCCGACTACTGTTTCGAACGATCCTCCGTGCCGGATGTTATGAATGCTCGTGCTCTTTTTTAGTCGACTTCTCGTGGCTTTCATTCATTGTCAGGCCGACCACTTTTCAATAACGCTGCCTCTTTCTTGCAAGCGTCACTTGTTCGTACAATGTTCTCCGACTGAGCGAAGGGGCGTAAAATTGTTTTGAAACAGAGAACACGTTTAAGGCGAACTCGTATTTTTGTGGACCGAAGAAATTTAGGTCTTCAACATCGTGGCGAATCTAGTTTGGATCCTTTGTACGTATATCTTTGTGTATTCTGGGTAATTTTACGTAAATCCACGTGCAAGATTATGGTGAGTTGTACGTTTTCAGTTGATATTGTAATTTACAAAATTTGTCCCAACGATAGACTTGTTGCTCCTGTGATTTTCACATTTCACGAGTAACAAATCTAAAAATTTTATCATATCATAGTTCGAGCGAATATTTAAACAAAAAAAGAAAAAAAACCAGGACATACTTCAATCTTAAATTTACCCTTCATTGGCCTCGATTAACATTCTCGCGGTGTGTTTCACAATGAACTCGAGCCTCTATGAAATGAAACAAAAAGAAAACAGAAAAAAAGAAAGATGAAAAACAAAATTGAAAGAAAAATGTTCCAGGTAAAGAATACGCGCGATTCAAGGGTTGAAATTTCATTCACGAAGACACGTTGCTTGGCCCTGGCGTACCGTGTTTACCTTCACAAAGACACAGCAGACGGATAGGCACGTGTATGTACGTACGTGTATTTACGATTCACAAGAGCACGGATCTATCTTGCCAGGGCCACGGTGGATGCAAGAAACACGTATAGAAACACGGCGTGTGTGAGAGCCTCTCTACGTGGGACAGACGGAATAAAGAGGCACTACGTGCCGGATTAGTTCCTCCCGGATTTAATCTCCAGTGTTTGAGCAGGAACTCGAACAATTAATAATGAGACCTTCACCGAATGGCCGTCCTTTCAATTCAAGGGACAGGATGTCGTCATGGTTGTCGTTGTCCTTGTCGTCGCGACGTCTCGCATCCGCGATTGGGAATCACCGTGGAAACTACCTTCCCATGTCTGTTCCACCGTCGAAGAGCAGGGCAGATTCTCAACGTCCTGTTTCGCCGCACGTTCCAGAAGAGGTATGTAAATTATACCACTCGATTAGGAAATTGATTTCGAATATTCATTCCATGTGACATTCTGTGTCATTATACTGGAAGATTTTATATTTCATCGTCAGGGAATTCTCTCTTTAACGTTAGAAACATAAAATTGATTGAAGCATAAAATCTTCGCCAAAGATGCTAAAGTAAAAGATGGAAGAGTTTTATCATACAATAAGTTACACAAAAATACAAATCTCTAAAGATACAAAGTTTTAACAAAAGTTATAAATTGCTCATTTTAATTACTTTGGTTCTACGATATATCTTTAATCTTGTAATTGTCTTTAATCTTAAAAATGGAATCTCAGCACTGTGACATTTTTTTTTGATCTGAAGAACTGGAACTGTAAACACAGAATATGAATTTCAAAGAATATGGATGCAAATTACGATACTATTATTTCAAACGACTATTCTTTAATGGAATATTTTTTTTTTTAATCATATTTTAATAAAAATTTTCCTCCTAATGAATTTTTAGATCTAAAAAGTGTATACCACATGTAAAATTACTCTTCTTCTCATCGGAAGTTGAAATTTCAATCCTTTTCATTGTAATTCTGACGAGCTAATCTACATTATTAATTCCACTGTTTTGCAGTAAAAATGAAATTTCATCTCCAAGAAACTTTCTTAAAATTCACGACTAGCCGTTGAACCCCTGCTCGCTCAATCATTTGGTTTTTCTTCGTTAAAAGAAAAAAAATCACACGAACGGAACGTACGAAGTCTAAAGGCACATGCCCCAAATGAATCGATCACCTCGCGCGACAGCTCGCATGCACAGTGAACAATCCGATGTGTAGCACCGGTGGCGCAGCTGAGAATCAAAGAGGCATTGGTAGCGTCCTCGAAGAGGAGGAAAACGGAAAAGTTGCGTTCACGGGCATCTGAATAGTCGGGGCGAGGGGTCGTATATCCAGAAGAAGAAGAAGAAGAAGAAGTGGGCAGGTCCCACGGGCAGGGAAGGGCCGAGGCAGAGGGCAGCGGCAGCAACAGGCAAGAAGAAGAAGAAGCTGCAGCCGCTTTTTGGGGCCCCTTCTGCTCTCAGCTGCCGGACCTTCCCACGCTACGCGTATGCACCTACCTACCCACCACCTAGCCACCTTACTACCTGACTCCTAACTCTGTGTGAGTGTGCCTGTACCGGCTGTACCCGAATTATTTCGACTGTCCGATCAATCCTCTTTGGTCGACGTGACTCTCGAGTTCCTCGAAATTTTCCGAGACGCTCGAGGTTTTCAGGGATTCGATGAGAAAACAAAAGAAAAATTTCGTCGGTGAGTATTGAGTGTATCGACTTTGATTAGCGAGAGAAATGTTATTTCTTCTGAAATGAACTTTCTCAAGTTGCAAGCTGTAAGTTTATGATTGAAAGTACTTTTCTTTTCTTCACTTGTTTTGATTCTTTTTTTCTTTTTAGATTGTATTATAACAGTTTCCTCATGACGAACTTGTGTGAATGATAAGATATTAGTAATACTAATTGTAAGTTCAGAAGTATCAGAATACTTCAATTTACAGAATTTGTAATAATAATACGTGAATCTTACAAGAGAGAAGAGAATTAATCACAAATTGGAAATTAGAAATAACATTCACTGTCTTCTTATTTAAATCAGAACTTGTGATCAGAAATGAATTTTACAAAAATTAAAGTCGACGAAATCGAACGACCTTGAGCAACCTTGACTCAATCTCGTCTATGGTCTTGCTGCTCGCTGTGAATGAAAGCATCCGAAATTGTTCTGTAAATAAGTACAAACTGCGTAGCTGTTGCTAATTTCACGCGCGGAGAATCAAACGGTGCTCCCAGATCGAAACAAAGAACCTTCTGGTATCGAGCATCGGGCACGCATATAAATATACATACGTACGTACGTGTGAGCAAAGTTGACCTACTGCTCACCTGCTGCACCACATACACCGGCTACCTGCCAGTGGTCCAGCTCATCTGTCTCCCTCTGGAAGCTGATGGCTGCGAAACAGTGAGACCTGGAAGGCACAGACCCCGTAATATTATGGCGATTATGTTCGATTTCAATAACACTTTGTTACCAAGGTAAGACGAAGATGCAAGATACTTCCTTATTAACGCGATTTGTCTTTAACTCTTTCTTTAATCATAGTAGGTTTTTAAATTAATATAATTTGTATTCGATTCTTTCGAAGCTCGATTGCGACAATTAATCACGCGGACATTTTAATTAAGGTGACGTTAACACGTGCGATTCTCTGTATCGTCGTGAATGCGAAATTCGATATGTACGGTGTCGCGCGTGGAATTTTAATTGGTAATTATTGGAGTTTGGAAATTGGATTTTTCAGTAATTTAAAAATGAGATTTCACAACGCAGAGATAAAATCTGGGGTGTAATAACGGCGAATAAAAATGAAAATAGGTACAATATGAATTATGGATATTGTCATTTGTTTAGTAGTGAGTACTACTTGTAATAATTTCTAGAAATAACGTTTGTTGAAATAACTGATTGAAATGACACAAAGTTAACATTTCTTCAAGAAATTTTAACCAAACAAAATGATCTTTCGCTTGGTCAAATAAATTGCCTTATAACTTGTGCCTTAAAACAAATCGTATAAAATAATCTTTCAAATATTCAAATACTCAAATCATCTGTCCCCACGTGCTTTTCCACCACCTGATTACAAAAATCCTCTTCGTACCCCGTCGTACAATGCATCTTTTTACGTTCGTCGTACGACCCTCCAGAAAATTATCCAGAAACGTGCGTTCGTGCACGAGGGGTAGTTCCTTTCGGGGATGAATGAAAAGATAAAGGATCGTGGCGCGTTGAGAAACGGGGCAGGTTATGGAGGAAGTAGAGAAGGTAGGTCGCGGGTGCAACGGGTGCATCACAGCCGGATCCTCGAGAGCGGGGGTTTAGGGGTCTCCCACGCCCAAACGCTTCACGATAATGTAATTCCTTTTAACCCTGGCTGAACCTCGAAAACCGTGGGACGGTTTTCTGGTGCCCCGGTGCAGCTTGAACTCGCGATCTGCACAGCCTGCACCTTTCCTCTGCTTCTTTCTCCCCCGCCTCTCTCTCTCTCTCTCTCTCTCTCTCTCTCTCTCTCTCTCTCTCTGTCTTGTGCTTTATTTTTCTTTCTTTCTTCTCTTTTTTCGCCTCTAATAGATCTTTCGCACTCGGGTGCGTACAGCTGACGCCTCGTTCTTGGATTCGTTTCTTTGAATCGGAATCGACGTGTGGATGCGTTGGCTAGCGAAAATGTGAACGCTTGTCGGAACATTTTGAGATTCTGAGATTTTTGTGTAAATTAATATTTTTGAGGGCACTATAAGGAAGATAGAAGATAGGTACTTGGGATCTTGTGGGGTTCAAACTAGAAATGGCGGATCAAACTAGAAATTAATTTGAAAATTATTTAGTGAAAAATTAATATAAATGGCCATGTCGAACATGTAACAAGTGTCAAGTATGATTTCCACTGTGAACGTTAGGTGGAACGAATAACTGGCTGATTACGAATACTTTTGTAATCGCTGTGAATGAATAAAGATAATCTCCATTCCGCCTAGACGATCTTTTAATATTACATTCCGACGATTATTAAATCCTCGAAGGAGATAATTTTGGTATAAATTTGAAAAATAATGAAACTGGCTACTTGAATCATATGGATATTATTTTGATTTCACACGCATCGAGTTAATAGCCTGTCTCGTAAAATCTAATTTATTTCACTGGCTATTTCATTAACTAATCTGTTTTATTTCCCTTTGCGTGAGAGAATTCACTCGTGTAAGTGCAATTTGTAATTTATGGAACTTTGTTACAAATGTTACTTCAATTGCGCAACGGCTGTACAATCCTTCGGTTCTTTTTCTCTTTTCATTTAAAACGAGATTTCACAAGAACGCACGACGAGTCGCGGTGTGTGTGCGTTTAAATTGGCTGTTCATCGGAATTTTGAAAACACGGTAAGCGAAAGTGTACCGATCGCTATCGCGAAAGCGGCGCTAATTAAAAACAGTGCTACTAGGTTATCGTAATTAGATTGCGATAAATTGATCGCGGCCGTTGACTCGCGGCTCTCGACGCGTTCCTTTTTTTGTTAAAACGAAAAGCAGCTCGATTCGATGAATAATTACTGACGCAAAAATTGGCAAAAAGTAAAGAAATTGCAAAATTCAAAGATGCACGTGTAACTTGAGGTTTATTTCTGTAATATTAATATTAATTTTCTTTTTTTGAAAAATAATATTCCATACAAATTTGCAAGGTTTTATTAAATTTCAAATCTGAAGCTTCCAGTGAATTCCAAACTAAATTTCAAGAAAAATAAAATTATAAAATTTATATAACAGCAAACGGGCAATTTTCAAAGTTCAAAATTGCAGAAGATGCACATAACGTGAAAATATATATATAAAATATCCAAAATGCAATGACGCCTTCCATGTAACATATTCTACCGAGGTTTTATAATTAGAAAAGTATATAATTATATAATTAAATATATATAAGTAAAGTATACATAATTATATAAATAGAAAAAAAATAATTATAAAAGAAATTATATATAATTATTCGGGTTATTTTCTAAAATTCAGCGAGACCTCGTCGAGTTGGCAAATTTGAAGCCAGCGAAACGATAAATTCAAGCCGCCAATTAAAAATACTTTTTGCAACCAGTGTAGATTCCATCGTGCACCGTTTGTAAGTACAACAAAATGACCGTGCCAATTACGAGGTAACATACTGTACACGGTACGCCTGATTATGTAAATTAAATGGACAATTTGTCCCAATTTTTCATCGCGTGTACACGGAGAGACACGCGCGCTGAAATATCAATTGATTTTTCTTTTTTTTCCTCTTTTTCTTTTGAAATATTTTCACGATGGTCGTTTGTTCGAATCAGCCGACTATTAAATTCCGGTAACTTCTGCTATCCACGGTACGAACGTGCAAATTGGAGCGTGAAGGAAGAGAAGTGAAGCATACGAACGGTGCAACAGAAGTAGATGTAGCGTGGCTGTTTTAGTTTCAGTGGTAATTGATCAATTTCGAACCGGCGTTGACTAGCTAGAAGAAAAACATTTCGCGAGCCGAGATTAAGACGCGACGAACGAGTCATCAATCACGCTGGATCATGCGTCTAGTTAGTCGTAGTTTTCGCGATAGAAAGTGCATGATTGTTCGAGTGATAAATAGAAATTGTTATTAGGCAACGATTATTAATTAAAATGTAGCTAATTAAAACGTTAACCGAGAAAGTTATATCATTAATCACTCGGCGAAAATTGTTATTAATCTTCAGTTATTGATCAGTTGCATTCCAACTCTAAGCTCTAATTGTGTAGCAAGTGTGTAATCTTAGACATGCGCAACTTTCGAAAATACATGTACGTGCCTAAGTATGCATTAACAAAGAACACTGTTTGATCGATGATGAGATCTATACTTATTTGACAATACAGAAACGACAAGTATTTTATAGGAAGATTCTCTAGTTGATGAAAATACTTTTTTTAAAACATGCTGCTGACAATTTACGACGTTTGTTATTGAAATTACGATTATTAACAATCAATGATTAATTCTAACTAACAGAATGAACAATTTTGGATTTAATTAATATTGTAGAATTTTTAAATCATTTTGGACCCAATTAATATTGTAGAATTTTTAAATTATTCTCTTCACAGAAAGCACCTGAAATTTCCCGAGATTCCCGATTATGTTTTATAACATAACTGAGAGGTATACAAATCACGCGAGTTACAAATCACGAAGGAAAATCGCGAGTTAAAGATGGATAAGGTTTATTGAAATATTTCTGTTTCGCACGTCTCGTTATCTTTTAAATTTTATCCCGCGATACTCGAACATCCGAGGGGAAATTAATTGGCATACGAAACGAAAGTTCGTCGCGGAGTTCGCGGTGCTTCTAAACAGCGGCTCGTAGAAAGCACGGACGGTGAACAACCGCAATCGATTTCTCGATGCTCGCAACAAAGGCATTTCGCGCTTCGCGATTAATTAGCCACGAGGAGTGTTTCGCCTGAGCAGCTCCTCCTCGTTTCACTTACACACGTACGTCTGTAGTTTCGCCCTCGAGTTTTTCGAACGAATCTATAGATCCTTGCTGTTCAACCCTTTCGGCTCTCCCTTAGTTCCATTGACACTGACGTGTTTTTTTTTTTTTTTTTTTTTTTAAAGAGCATCGAAGATCGATTTACTACTGCGAAAGATCTTTGTGTTCTTCAATAATTATCTTTCAAACGAATTATTCGTGAAATGTCAGAGGAATACATTCTGACTTTTCAGTTTCCATTCACTTGGATTTTTTCTCTGTAATTGCTGCTCAATTAAGCTATCGTTCTCTAAATACGAAAATTTTTATTTCTATCTACAATCTAATCTTGTATCTTTCACGTGGGTAAATTCTGTTAAAATTTCTAAATAGTTTTAAAATTCAAGTCTATTTTGTTCTACAAAATTGTAATAGTTTCAATATTTAGCATCGCGATATTTAAGTGTCCGAATATTAATGTAAGCAATTGTATATCTAATACTATTTCGAACAAGAAATATCGACTTTCACTTCGATGTATACATTCCAGTTAATTAAAAGTATTTGCTAAAACATCTTATTGTTAAAATGGAATGAACGATACTTTTCGAAAGCAGTGGCTTCACGATTTTCTTTCAACGAAATTGCAACAGTTTAAATATTCAACGTCCGAATTAATTAACGTGCGCAACTCTGTACGTAATTTACAGAGCAATTGAAATGTATCTCGATGCGATAGAAATGAAGCTTCGTCTAAAATTCCAAGAAAATTCGTTCAAGATTTTCATTTATTTCACTTCTAAGTCGGTGAAATTGAAACAGTCGACCTGCAATTGCTCAAGAGCCGATAATCGCCTTCCGCAAACAATTGTACACCGTGTCAAACATCCGACCGACACACGGGCACAATGTGCGAGAGATCGATAATCGCGACAGAGAGAACGCACCGCGGCAGAAACAGGCACGATCTGTTCGTTTTGCTGCACGATATCTGCGTCGGATGCCCGACAACCATGGTTGCATCACCTGCGCAAACTGAACGATACAAGCTACTGTTACGAAAGTACCCTCGGCTCTGTTTATCCGCGGTGCTCCTCCAAAGCGGTCTACACGTTCTGCAACATGTTGCGACGCGTGCATTCACTCCACTGTTCCACGAAACAAGCTATCAGTTTCGACGCGTGAAAGTGTTTCCAATCGAACGAAATTGTCAATCCTTGTAAACAAAATTCATCCAACTTTTTAAATCGCTCGTCCTCTGTTTTTAAGTTTAACTTTGTAAATTGACACATCGACACCAAGTAGCAAGAGTTACTTTGTATTCGACGAATAAAAATTCTAGACGACAACTAGAATACTTCTCTTCTGTACTGTTACTGAACAGATGTTTGAGGATGAAATATGAAAAAAAAAATTAAGAGTACTTTTTTGAGAAGAGAAAGCACATTGTGATTTTTCTACAATCGTTTCATTTTATCAACAATGGTTTTTGATTTGATTTTAATGATGTGTCGAATGAATTTATAGAAACAACAAGAATCAAATTTTAACCAAACGAATGTACAGTGAATCGTCGTATTAAAAATTAAAAGGAGAAAATAAACTTCTTGTTAGAACAAGGTACAACATTCGTTCTTCAAGGAAGATATGGGGTAGCTACTGAGAAACTGAAGGGTTTGAAAAAGTCACAACTTTTTTATTTTCTTTTTTTTTGTAGGATATAGAAAAAAATCTATTAATTATATTTCCAAAATAAAATATCAAAAAATTAAAAAAACATGTGTTTGTAAAGGTTATTCTCGTTTTATATCATTCAGTCTCTCAGTAACCATCGTATACAAACGTGACAAAAGTACATCAATTTCTACTTCCACGTGTATCGCGATCAATTACAACCAGCATCGTGAAACTTTCAAATCGACGCACGCAATATCGCATATATGTCGGAGCGGCGTGTAGACAGTTTTACGCGTCATGATAATGCGTGTACCGGCGCGAAAGTATAAACAACTTTCGAACGGCACACGGCAGCGAAACGGCAGCTGTGAAAGCAGAAACTTTTTAGCCGCGACTCGCGCAGACATAACAAGGGAGATTTAAGCTTCGCGCGTTTCGGCGAGCTAGGTATCACACAGGGGTTGGATATTGTTTGCCACGCGAAATTGCCTCCTTTCTTTGTTTGCTTTGACTCTTTGTAGTCTCGCCGTTCCGCGGGATGATAACGGAGCTTGTACCGATCGTATCTATCGTGTACGTCGCGAGCGATGTTTTGAATTGGGTGTCGCAAGAGAAGCACGGATATGGTTTTTGGTGTTTATTTTGGGGTAGAGAAATACAGAGCAGATGAAAAGACAATAGATTTTTGATTTAAATTCTGATATTCGAAAGGAAGATATTTGGGGGACGAAGACGACATTTTGCCGTAAAATTTTATTGATATACAAACATTTGAATCGACACGAAACAAATTACTGGCGCGATCGCTTAGTAGCACGCCCCCTCACGAATCACGTGACCCAAATCAACCAATCGCCAATTTTCGTTGCATTAGCGTTGCACTTGAAGAGGTCCGATTTTCTGGGTTACCCCCGCTAAAGTCACTTTCAGTGATAAAAATATCAAAGATATTAAAAAAATCTTCGTGTTCGTCGAAACACGAAAGAATACAATTGAGATACTATAAAAATTCAAGAATTACGGTATAGTGAATAAACTAGTAAAAAAATTCCTAAAAAATTGTTTCATCTTGTCTTGCAGTTGAATTTCGTTATCGGTGAACGGCGAGAGGCAGATTGGCACATGGAACCCACGTGGCATCGAATTCCGGAGCTCAGCAACCTGTTTCCCTCGGCCGACATGGGTATCACGCAACGTAATTGCACCGAGACGAGGCCAAGACCAAGGTAATTACATATCTACTAACTGCGAACGATTATATTATCGTCGGATAAATAAACTAAACTAAACACACCGAGATCGTTACCAATGGAATCGTTCCCAATAACTCTAGGCCAGCAATTACGGCTATAGAATAATTCGTATGCGCAGCACGGTTAGCGGCTGTTGTATAGGCGTTTAAGTATATCACTATACGTCGTTACGTAGCATTAACTAACTGCCTCGAGCTACTCGAACGCATTGGAGACCAATAATTACTACACTGCTCGTTGCTTAAATTGAAAGTTTTATGTTTCAATTTGCACGTTGTAAAGCCGATTATTTCGCGACAAAGTAGACTGTCAATCGCTTGCGTTCGTTCGTGCGAAAGAGCAGGGGAATTGAATAAAATTCGGAAAGTTTAATTTAAAATTTACGAGAGTATTACAATTAATATAGAATTTTGATGTGACACAAAATTCGTAAATGTGCAAATGGGTATTTATGTAGTATCCTAATATGTCACAATAATAAATAAATATATTAAAATCTGATTGATTGATCTATTAATAATTCGACGAAGCAACAAAATAAATAAATTCATCATCGCTGACAAAATTGGACAAAAATACAGTCGCGGAGAGAACTGCTCGATCCTTTTCCACGAAACGTTCCTGGAAACGACAAAACAGAGCCCAGCTCTCAGGTCAGTGGGCAGAAAGAGAATGAATACAGACGACGGGATCGATATTTCTCGATGGAGCTCTCGAAACATCCAGCTCGTCCGTCGAAGAATACGTTCATCAGGTGTGCCGGGCTGCAAAGTCAACGTTTCGCGGAGCAAGAGGAATCTGCATACATACTTGGTTTCACGCGGGGACATAATCACAATGGGCCACATACCTGTACCTGGTACACGAAGAATGCAGGCTGCCACGCTATTTTTCTTTTTGCCTTTCTGTAATGCTGCGCTCTGTCACCTTTTCTTCTCGCGACACAACAGCTCTGGTCCCATTAACAACTCTCTCTCTCTCTCTCTCTCTCTCTCTTTCTGCAAAGAAAACGTCGAAAAGTCGAAAATAGAATGAATGAACTTGGTCGGTGTTGGGAGATGAAAGTAAGGAAACGCCGAGTTTTCTTCCTTTTGACTCGTTCCTATTACTAAGAATCGAGAGACAGTGGGATTGGGTTTAGGGGATGATAAGCATGTCGGTTAGATTCTTTCTTCTTGGAAGTGAGACTTTTTTTTTGAAAAGAAAGTTTCAGCGGTGGAAAATGGTTTGATCTTTTTTTTAATTTTGACGCCACAAGTACATGGCATTTTCTATACGAGTTTCAAAGTTACTAGAATTAAATGAGGTAATCAATTATTCTTGATTCGTTCTTATACTTTTATAAACCAGCAAATATTATAATAGAAATTCAAATTTTCTATAAAAGTTCACGGTCTTTACTTTTATTTAGATAAAGAGTGAAAGAGCAGCCGTGTTCTTTATGAAACGCCAATGAAGATAAATTCGCATTATTTATTTTAGAAATTAAATACCTATTTACTATTACAATCACCATGTCTCTTTGTCGAGGAGAAACTACTTCATCATTGAGTATGAATTACAAAAACTACTGCAGCGTTGGCGGAGATATATTAGACGACGATTATGTGGAAAAATGAAATCATGTAATTTAAAAAATACAGAACAAGGATTTATACTTATTGTTGTTTCACAAAGGCGTTTCACGTTTTTTGTCAAGTTTTCATTTCAGTGCCATGTTATCAACAAAAAACTTTACTCAACACATAAATAGCTAAAAGTGTGTAAGAATCTGTCGAATCTGTTAGATCCAAAAATATACCTACTTCCTCCGTGATTTTCATTTACGATCAGCAACGCCTTTCGCTACCGTTATTTCCGCGCCGGGCAAATCCACCCTCGCATATGCCGCTCCCTCCGCGTACAACCTCCGGACAACAGCATCCATCAACAGTTGTTCTAGCTTCACCCTGTCCCCTGCAAGAAATCGTGCCGAACTGCAGTCACAATTAGCTTCGTACTCGACAGAAGGTGGTTGCCAGAAGTCTTGGAACGAGCAGAAGACGATGAACCACACGGTGAACCACGCGGGCATCGGACAGAGATGGGACGAAGGGTGGCGCGGAGAACGCAGATGGTAGAAATCTCGGGGAGTAACGGCAAGGGGGCTGCGGAGAGGAGCACGGAGAAGGTTTTTTCGAAGACGACGATGGGGAGACACGGAAGGTGGGTAGCACCTGGTGGTCGTCAGGGCCGGTGGTAGTGATGGTGCCTTCTGGTGGTGTGGCCAGTGGTGGTGGTGGTGGTGGTGGTGGTGGTGGTGGTGGTGTCGAAGCACGATGCAACAGATGCTACGAGAGAAGGCCCTCTTTCTCTCTGCACATGTGCTATCTTTTCGGATGGTACGAAACTTCTTACGTCTTCGTATGTGGAACACGTACAGGTTTTTTCTGCGACACGGCCTTTCTCTATTCTCCTCGCCCCGGAAATAATCTCTGGAGATTATCGACGAACGTGAGGGCGCGGCTCGGCGAGTGGAGCCCTGGGGGATGACGGCGAACTGTGTGCGAGTACTTGTCAACGTTCAAAGGGGAGATGCGGTGGGTGGAAGATCTTCCTTTTTTCCTTCGTTTCTTCGTTTTGTGAGATTTGTAACGAGCAGCCTTGGGGATTTTAATAAGCTGAATGTGGAGGTTGAATTATATTTTATAAAATATTTTAAATGTTGAATTATTATTTTGAATGGTAAAATAATTTCACATCCAAGTTACATTTCAGATGATACATAAAAATTTAGATTATGAAATTCGTTCATTGAAAGGTAAATCGAAAGATTTTTGAAAATCACCTTCGCCAAACAACGCAACAATTGAAACGTTGAAGATAAAAAGAGGGAAAAAGAAGGAATTACTCGCGGCTGAAAGCAAATTGACAACGGCGAGCCTTTTCCACAGGTATCCGGAAAACTGATGCCCGTGGAAAACTTTGAAACAGCCTCGACCCTGTCTGCACATTTGCGCACAGCCCGGTAGAAGGTGAATTCTGCAAACAGATTTCGTCAACTCACTTCCTGACGTCTCACGTCCCCTCGTTATCCTACCGGAAGTCCGTGCAGGTGCTCTGTGTGTTTTCCAAATCACGCAACACCGTAAAAAGATCCAAGAGATATCGGAACACCGAAATGTGAGAAACTGAAGATTCGAAGCAAATTTTATTGCAAATGTCGCAGTAGTTAAATATAAGAGAATGTCAAAAGTGAAGTGCAAGAAAGTGAAAACGGGAAAAAGATTTCTACTATTTCTACAGCGATCAAAATCGTTCGAAAAGAATTTAAAATTTATAACTTGCTTCTCTCTTTTAAATTGCGATCCCATGCAATGTAAAAAGACCAGTGCAACGTTTAGGCGTTGCCTCGGAGGAGCCTCGCCCAGCAAGGTCGACGATTTCAATCCATTTAGCGAGCAATTCCGAGAGTTCGGTCGGCTCACGGATTCTTTGGAAGCGTTCCCGCCAGACGGATATAGAAGCAGGAAAACGAAAGTGGGAAGGCCGTAAACTATGCGAGGACTGGAGTCTTCCTGGGGGAAAGGGTTGCCAGGACCTCTTCCCCCTTTCTTTTACAGCGCGCCGTCTGGCGCTGAGAATAAGTCTCCGGAGCTTAATAAAGAAGGTCCGTACAGGGTTGTTCAACCCTCCTCTGCCACTGAGCATCACGTGAGATTTCTAAAGTTTCTTCCCTAGTCCCTATTTTTCTCGTTTTTTCCCCCTTTTTTTTCCCTTACGTCGCCGCATCCTGCGCTTCCTAGGAGGTCGCTATCCGGGAAAGGGGTGAAAGAAATTTGTCGAGCTTAAGGTTATTTGTCACTCACCGTAGACGTGGGTTGTTTGAAAATAAGTCTTCCTTTTATTCCTTTATTTCATTCTTTTTTTCCTTCTCTACCATTTTCCTTCTCTGGTCGTTTAACGCAACAACTGTCGACGAGGTAACTAACTTATATAGATAACTAAATATTCTTTTTGACCAATTTGTCGATTTCGTTTCTTTAGAAAGATACTACTTAAAATTAAGTGAGTCGTATGTTGTCAACGTTTCTTTTAAGAACTGATCCATTGAAAACTCTATTGTTTATAATACTGCTTTTTCTGTGCATTTTTTGTTTAAAGACAATTTTTAACAGAACATTATACTTCACTGCAACGTTGCATTAAATCAAAAAAGGTGGAAAAAGAATCCCTTTATATTATCACAATTTGAACAGTAATTTTTTTTTTTAAATTCCATTCAGTTCGTTTCGAATGTTTCTCTGGATTCGTGAGATTCCATCCCTCAAAAAAGAAAAAAAAAACAGGTCGTATCTACGATCTTCTCTTTTAAGTGTTATGTAAGAATGAACTGAAAGGGTGAGGGAGGGAAAAAATGGTCGGAACGTCGTGGAGAGATTTGGCAAAGGATTCGACAAAGATTCCCAGAAGATCGAGGAGGGCGTAAAGACGACAGATTGCTGGCTTCGATCGAGAGAGCAATCGAAGAGTTTGCCAGCCGGTCGGCTCGTTTCTTTCACTGGCTTTCGTTTACTCCGCTTCACGACTGACTCCTTTCCGTCGACGAGCTTTCCACCCTGCAAGACCTTCCAGGCCAACCAGAAGGCCTTCGCCATCTTCTTGCTTCTCCCCTGACACCATTTTGCTCCCTTTCTCATTCAGTCTTAGTTAGTCGTATGTTTTCTCTTCTCAAGTGGATTTTGTCGAATTCAAAGCTACATTTTACAGCGCGAGATTCATTTAGTTGTTAATCTTTCGTCGTTTCAGAGACAAGTTCCTTCTGTTTGTACGTGCATGAATATAATTCATAATTGTGGTTCGAAACTTTTTCGATCATTCGTAATAGTAGTTCGTAATTTTTTAGTTTGTAATCCACAATTCTACTTTTATTTTTTAAATAAAAGATTCGCTTTTAGGCGCAAGTTTTTAAATCTGTGAATTACAGTCGCATTTCATTCTTTGAAATGAAGTTGTTATTTATTTCTTCAATTTCAAGTATCAAGATTCTTCGAAGATTCTTCGAAAGCAATTCCATCTTCTTCCTCTTCTCTTTTGAATCAAGCAATCACCAAACTTTCCGACTTGCAGATTACTTCAGAATTCCACGGTAGGAAAGTTTCTCGAGCCTCGCCGGTACAATTTATCACTTTCTCGTCACGTTCTTCTCCATTCTCGCCTTCTCCTTCGTCCTGTTCTCCAGACACATAACTCTCAATCTAAAATTCCCGCCTATATCACGCCTAAATATCCTCACTCCCCGCAACGATCCCCATTTTACTTCTCCACAACCCTCCATAACCTACCCCTTCTTCTCATCCACTGTCACAAACAATATCCTTCAACCGCGTTCCTGCCGAAAATTCTAAAAAAGAAAAAGAAGTATCTCGATACCGATAATTCTGAAGAAAGGACGAGAGAGCACGAAAGGGTGCGCTTTCTCAATGCCTCGCCCCGTGAGATCTACGCACTTTGATCGAGCACCAAGATCGAGGAAATCTCGTGCTTCTGCACGACTTGCTCGCAGATAAGAGCGAAGATGGTCGGCCGTACGTACGGTAGCCAAAGTCAGGGAGATAGAGGGCGAGGAACAGCTGCGAGCTACACCCCAAAATGTACGGAGAATCTTTTGAATCACTGCCTGGCCTCGTACCTCTTGTCCTCCCCTGATCTTCTTCTTCGTCATCGGCGCTGACAGCGCAACGGTCGTTCCCAACAGCCCGGACTCGAGGAGCAGAAGGAGCGGACGACGTTTCGAATCGATTTGCGTTTAGGATAAACTTTGCAACGCGACAGGGGACGCGTTTCGGAGGGGCACGCTGCGTTTCGCCCGCGGAGAAATACATCACGTGGCCGTTTTGGTATTTCTGGGTAAACCAGAGTGTGGTTTCCACCGTTAGATTATTGTTGTGTGCTATTTCTGTTTTGGAAGACTGCACTTGGGGTTGCAACAATTTTTTCTGCAATTACTTTAAGCGTCAGAGGTTTACAATTTTTTAGTATTCTTACTTTCAATAAGAACACTATTTTAGTGTTTCTGAGTTGAGCATGTGATTCTCTGTGATTATCAAAGACTGCGGGATTTTCAATACTTCTTCTATAAATTAAATTGGATACATTGAATGAAAAGAATAATTATTACTTTCTTCGTTAATCTCCCAATATTCTTGATCCAAAAATCAGTAAAAATTGTGTCGTAATTATGAAACATGGGTACCATTGATATTTTTCTTTTGCTCAAAAAAAATTGCAGTTCCTCCAACTTTGTTGTAGAATTGAAAGGACTTCCTTTTTCTCTTCGCCATTCATCTCAATGCAAACAATTTCTATCCCTTACAATTCCCGTAATCCATAATTCCGCCATTAATAACATCTCTCCTATTTTTGCCTCCCCTAAACGATTACGATTCGCAAGCAAGGAAAAATCCTCCAAGTCACATCGTTCCGTCGACACCTGCCCATACCTGGACTCTCGAGCTCGTTTCCGTTGACCCAGTCCCGCTCTCTATCAGAAACGACCGTTGCAAAGTTTCACCGGATCGTTTGCGTAAGGAAGACGATCCAGGGGAGAGTGAATCGTATGGGGAGCAGGATCGCGTATGAAAAGATCCTGGAAGATTGTTAAGGGTGTTTATGGAACGCGGACAATGGAGAGGACACAAAAGATGGTATTCATCAGCGGGGCCACGGTGTCAAGTCCCTTCGACTTTCGTAATTGGCGGGCTAAAAACTATCCGCAGCGGTTCGAGTCGTGATTTTGGGAATTTTAACTTGAATTTTTCACTCCAAGACGTCGAACTGAAACTTTAAGTATTTTAAGACACTGAAATGTTCTTCGTGCAGTTTCGCAATTATCTTGCGCTATTCGTGACTTCTAATTAACTTCTAACAAACAAACGTTGCCTTCTGCGATATTTAAAATCTGAATTTAGCTAATAAATTCTCGCTTTTCCAATTTCCCTCGCAATCTCAATGATTCAGACTTCGTTCTCGGTGAATCATATTTCGATGATATTCGCGGATAAAGATCTTGAAGTAAATTAACAAAAGTTATTCAGCTTTCAACGTATAACGCGATATTCGTTCTTTCAAATACCTAACACATTGCACGATAGTATCAAAACAAGAAGAACATCGTTTTGCATCGAGAAATCATTCGATCGTAATAATAAAAAATTTTTTCGAATTAATGAACGATTGTTCTCCCCCCTCCCCTCTCCCTTCCCCGAGAAAATTCGATATAACAACACGTATTGTAGAAGAAACGCGAAACTGTAGCATCGTTGGCTCAGTTGTCGTGTTATTACAATATCCTGTTTATCACCGAATAATACCAGCCTTTCACTCGAACCAACGAAAGTTAATTATGCGGCGGCAAAGTACTCGATCTTGTCTGTTCCACGACATACAACACATGTAACGCGCACGAGCTTCAACTTCTACCGATCCCCATCTAACTCTCCGCCACTTTGTCCGTCTCGCGCTTTCTCGTTCCTGTAACGAATGCTTAATTTCTCTGTCAGAGATAACCCGTATCGTTTCCCCGTTATTTGCTGCACATAATTATCTCGTCGCTTCATAAAAAAAAGAGAACCTCGCGACACAATAAACCAGGAAACATTTTCTGTCTGGCATCGTCGTTTTCTCTTCTTCTTTCTTCTTTCCTTTTTCTTATGTCAGAATAACTTCATACTTTGAGAAATTAAACTTTATTATCGGGACAAGGTAACTGAGCCATCCGCGTGTCACGTTGATCGACGCGAGTTAATAAAAAAGTACGGGACCGCGACAGCGTATTGCAAATATAATAGTTTCTTGAAGTTTGTCTTGAAATTTTCATATGTCACGAATCGAATATTAATTGCCTGTTTTATGCGATGAAATCGGCAAATGGTTAAGTTGATGAAGTTTGGAATGGCTTCTGGAAGCTTCAGTTATTGGTCAGTTGTTGCTTTATTTTTATTCGTTTCCTGTTTTCAGCTTCTTTTTCTATATCTTTATGCACACTTTATAAATATAGTTCGTTTTTATCACTGAAAGTGATTTTAGCAGGGGTAATGCAACGCTAATGCAACGAAAATTAGCGATTGGTTGATTTGGGTCACGTGATTCGTGAGGGGGCGTGCTATTAAGCGTTGTCTGGTACTAAGCGATCGCGCCAGTAATTTGTTTCGTGTCGATTCAAATGTTTGTATATCAATAAAATTTTACGGCCAAAAGGTCGTCTTTATTTCCTACTCGGAACAGTTGCTTCTGGGCCTTTCAGTGAGACGAATCGTACTGGAGTACGAGTCGTGCAGTTTGTTTAATATCCTGTAAAACGGCCTTTTAAGTTTATCTTAGAATTTTTATGTCATATTACGTCATATTCTTGCAACGAACAAACTTGTGAGAGTAGATGAGTCATTTGTGAATATAACATTAACTGTCTGTTCATGAGATGAAATTAAGAAATTAGTAAATGGCGAAGTTGATGAGGTCAACTTCCGGAAGCTTCAATTATTAATCAATTCTCCTTTTTTTTGACTTTTAACGTAGTCGTAATATTTCTGATATAAATTAAATTCTATATAATACAATATATTCTGTAATATATCATATAATATAATATAATACACAGACTATAATATTCCATTTTATATTTTATGTTCTTCTCGAGTGGTTTTATTATTATTTATCTATAAAGATAACTTTATAAACAAACAGAAAATTATACTACAAGAAGAACTATACTTTGGATGTCTTTCATACGACGTGCATTCACACACTTGGATGTCAAATCTGTCACCTAAATATATCTTAAAAATAAAAATAAATATAAAATTAAACGATTACATTAATTAAAAATATTGCACATATATTAATTCGATTAATTACATTAAATAATATCATACCAAAATTTTATTCATTGACAGATTAATAGATAGTACTGTGAAATATTATCTTCCACGGAAGTAGCAAGGACCTTGCAATTCTTTGTTACAGCGTTTAAAACTAAATACAGCGTGACACTGTAATTGCAAGTTGGACGATGTTAATAAATGTGGTAGCTTGATATTCTTGTCTGTAATCAATCAGCTTCGGATCAGTTACGCGGTTACAGTGTAAATTCTCATGGCGATAAACAACGAAACTCGGGACGAGCAATCATTAATCGGTAATTCGATGGTTTCTTTAATAAACGGGCATGTCGATGATAATGGTAAATAGGCCATTTGGAAATTTCTCGCGTGACAGCTGCGTCACTACTGCATTCAGCAACGATCTGCAGTTTTCACGACGAATGATGAATGACCTGTGACGAATTGCATCGAATTGCATCGTGTCGTGCATCGCGTTCGAATTCAATGATTAATTCATTGTAAAATCTATTTTACTGGGGGGCAAGATCTCAAGCGAGAAAGTAATACTTTTTTGCGTATGAGAGTTAATCTACATGTATCTGCAATTTAAAGAAATTCCTTCCATATTTTGTAATTTTTATGGTTTCTTGAAAAACAGTAATTGGCACCTTCGAGTTATTTTGAAAAATTTCACAGGACTTGATAATGAACGAGGCGAAAAATTTTTCTTTCTGCCTTTCTAAGTGGACCTTTTTGCAATTTCTTTCTTGACTTCCTTTTCAATCTCACGTGAGAAATTTTGGAAAACTCCTTTCTCACAATCGTCTCTCCGGTACATTCACTTTCATCAATGAGAGACTACATTATTGCGCTCGTTGCGTTATAATTTCTTAAGGAAGTTTTAAAATTCAATCAATTAAATGAATCCATCCTGATCGACTCGTCCCGGTCGCCGTTTCGTTCCCCATCAAAATTTGCAAAATAACTTTAATAACTTGTTCGTCGTGCCGTTTAAAGCACCTCTGTCGCGTAATCAGTAGTTTTCACTTTAATAAACGTGTTATATATATTCGCGACGAGGAATTCGCACGAAGAAACGACACGTGTTCACCTGCGGCCGATCGGTCAGCCTGTGAAAATCGATGTATTATTAAACTGCAATTAGCAAACTGCGGATCTTTGTGTCATATCTTTATGTTATATTTTTCGCGAAAAATTGATGTTTTTACATCGTGTGACGGTGGGAAAGTAATTTTATTCTCGAAAATTATAAAAATCCAAACGTCTTCGGGAACACTGAAAAATTTTTGAAGATCGAAGCCTTCCCTTTAGATCTCTTAAAAACTTGTTGTGTCGATTTCTTTTTTTTTCTTCTTTTCTTTCTTTGGACATTTTACAGAGCTTTGACTATTAGAGGATCTGTTAACTTTTTCTCGTTCAAGTTTAAACATTTCTAAAAACGTTTAAACTTGAACATTTTTCTCATGGATGAATAACTATAACAGACTGAAGCTTCCTCTTAAAATTTGCTGCACGATTCTTTTTTCGAGAAAAAAGAAGAAATATGAGGAAATATCTATTGAATTTTTCTCGTTCAAATTCGAACATTGAAAAATTCTTTTCACGACTTAAAAACTTTAAAATTCTTTGTGCAATTTTTTTTCACTGTTTTATTGAACGTTGAATATTGTACGACGAAATGTTAACCCTTCTGAAATTTTCCACGACTGACCTTAATATTCAAAATTCAATAAAATAACGAAAAAAAAATCGTAGAGCAAGTTTTAAGGAATCATTTTAAACGAGAGAGATTTTAATCTTCATGATCATGGTAGATCGTGAAGAAAATTTCTCAACTCTTCTAGAAATGTTTCAATTTTAATAAAAATATACTTACTTTATTGTTACTTTATTGTTACTGCTTCTCATTTTGAGAATGAGACCAAACGAATCGTTATGCGATACTTTCTACGAAATTTAAAATATCTTATATAATTTTTCATCGTTATTAATTTACCGTACAGTCCGTATTACGTGCGTTCGATGCGTTTCTGCATCTCGAAATTTCGCATTAATATGTAAATTTATAGGTGCCCATAAATTTCCGCAGTCTAGTTAGTAATTACGTTCGATTAGGGGTACAACCTACAATTATCTGTCCCAATAGCGTAAAATCGCTCTGTTTGTCGAGGAAGACGATAGATTATTGTTAAAAGCGGCTGCCACTTCTGCGTGATCACTTTGGGAAGAAGTGAAGAGAAGAAGCTCTCTTTCTCTCTCTCTCTCTCTCTACGCCGATTATCGGTCATTTGCGTTAAAGTGCACGCTTCGTACGAGCCTCGTGTGACAGGTGACTGGACATACGTACGCGTTTCCTGCGATCGAATTTGACTGATGAAGCAACGTTGGCATCGTTACTTCCCTCCGGGGCATCGTTACTTCCTTTACGATCTCGTTCCGCGTCCTCCATTGATGTCACGGTTTCTTCCCCCTCCCCCCTTTTTTTTTAAAACACGTTCACCGTGCGTACTTCCAGTCTGAATCGAGTTGCACATGTACCTTGCATAACGATTAACTTAACAATTTTTGTAGGTAACTTGATAATTGTAATTCACGTGAACGTAGCGTACGTGCAATTAAGTCTCTGACGGTGGAACGAAGGATGGGGAATTTAATGCGAATGATCTAGAGAATAATTATCTCTTTGTTCTCAAGGTTTCAGCTGTTTCATAGAAAACAAATTATATAAAATTATATAAAACAGTAATACTGTAATAAAAAGGTATTAATTTTTAGATCCAAATCTTTTGTACCAGAAACGCATAAAATTTCGAAAAATAAAGGGATATAATAATTATTTCCTAAATAATCGTGCACGCTAAATTGTTCATCGTTTCATCGTTTTATCATACTGTCAAAGACACTTGATTTTCGTAAGTTTTTATCGTACCAATGCCAATACCGTAGCAAAAAATCAAATAACCGTGATTATATTTGTTAAAGATCTATATACGTCAGAAGTGGCGGATCCACGGAAATCCGACGTTAATCCGTAGATTAATAGTTCAGAAAGTCACAGGAGTGATTTGGTTGGCTGTTAATCGGTTTAAAGCTCACGAGGAAGTATAACACGGCCGGATTTTCATCGGTCGGCGTGGAATCAATTTTTTCTTTTTTCTTTTTTCTGAACGCATTCGCTGGCCTCCCTTTCCGTTTTTTCAACGCCGGAGAAGCCGATAGCTCCAGCGGATCACTTCCGCGCCGAGGGCGAACAGCTGCCGAGGGTGTCTTCGACGAGGGTTTCCTCGGGCTGCAAAGGAAATGATAGAAAAAACTCTCTATTACTGCGTGCACCTATTGGAAAATACGAAAAAAATAGTCAGTTGCAAAAAAGGTACGAAGAAAAGAAAGGAAGGTCGTGTAAAATGGAAAATCAGGGTATTGTCGTTAGTTCCTTTGTGAATAAATGTCATTCTTTAGCGAAGAAATAGAAGAAATATAGGCGTACGAAAGAAGCGATCTATCCTGTTTGTCGTCCTACCAGTCGTAATTGAATCTTATATTTTTGTGGGTACTAAACTAACTTACATTATAATTTATATTTAGTTTTAGAAGTCTAATTTATATAAAACTTTGCACACTCTAATAGAATTTTTATTATATTATATTACTCTTTAGTACATCAGATTTCGTAACATTCTCTGGAATAATATCTGCTCACAATTTAATTTTAAAATAATGTAATATTTCTATCTAAACGCCATTTATTCACGTAAAATTTAACTTGCAACGTAACAATCAATTTCATAAAAAATGCAGGTATACTCACCAATCACGCGTGTCCAAAGCAACCTCAAATTTTCATCGGTCCAAACCGAGGCAATGAACCAGGAAACAACGATCCATTCGAACGAGAGTGGCTGGCGAATATTAATCGAGTGGCCATTTTGACGGGCCATTACGAAACGTCGTTGACAAATTAATCTCAAACGTCGCTGGCTCACGTGGAAACGTTTAATTAACAATCTCTTCGTTTCGTTGTTGGCCCGTTTTCGCCGCGAGGTTCGCCTCGTACGTGTGTTGTACGTGGCGTTACGTTGCAGATCGTGCTACGGGAGGATCGGCGATTTCATTCAAAAGTGTTGCACCGCCGAGAGCAAGAAAGCAAGCACGATGACGGACAGCGACAATGGTGGTGGGCACGTGGCCACCTGCCGGCACCGTTATTGGCCTCGTTAACACGACAGGCTTGCTTCTAACGAATCGAGAACATTTTCCAAAACCGGAAGGCAGAACCTCGGCCTTCCAGCGGAGATCCAGTGGTTTTTCTGCATTCTCCATTCACCTTGCCGACGATGATATAGTAAAGAAGGGGTCGTTACTCGTACTGTTTCAGGCTGTTGCGACAACCTGGTTTCAGTCCGACAGCAGATGTAGGCTTCGTGCCGTGGATCAATTAAGAGATCAATTTGTCAGCGACTTCTCAGCGTTTGGTCGACGTTACGAGCGTTACTCTTTGTTGTTAGAAACAGCTCGCGACAGAACTGTCTCGCATGATCGAAAGGCTTTGCTCGTTTTCTATTCGAAAGTGTGAAAGAACGTCTATTTCTGTTCAACGTAAGTGAATTTTTATACTTTTGTTAAAATTCAAAGTCGTTTCTTTATTTTTCAACATAACGCGATGGAAAAAGTTACAACTTTTGAAGGAATCGTTGCAAAGAAGTGAAGTGAAGAATCTTTGAGTAACGGATGGATTTTAATTAAATTATCGCAAAGATTGTCACTGAATTAAAGAGAGAAAAATGCAACGTGTATATGAAAGCTAAACTACAAAAATTAGAACACCCTCTATATTGCAATCTACTCTTTTTTCGACTGACCTGTCATTACGTCGAACCGTTGTATTAAGCCCAAACAGCAATCCTCGAGAAATTATTGTTTGGTTGCCAGCAAAAGTTTCCCATCGAGTCGCAACGCAGCGCAAATTCAATGCTGAGATCTTTCGCGCGAGGATTATGGTTGTTCGAACGTTCGAAAGAAATGCCGGTTATTGTGCAAGTGGTGTAGGTCGATGCGCAAGGGTAATTTTGTTGCGTGGAAGGTCGTTAATAGAGAGGCACCCCTATTCTTCCCTCGCCAGAAAAGCACAACGCAAAGGGAGTGGAATTGCGGTTGATTAAGATTATATCCAGTGATGAAGCAATCTGTAGTCGTAGATGTTTTAAAGATAGCGCTTAATGACCGCTCGTTAGGCACGTTCTATCAACCAGCCTACCTGCGAAGAACCAGAGGAGAGGACCACTCCATAATTTCAACAGTAATCAACCTTCTATCGTTCGATTGACATTGCGAGCTGAACATCTCGAGCTGATTGTATGCAACTAAAAGCCTCGCGTGTAACTTAACAAGACGTCTGCGTTGAATATCTTTCTCCTTTAATTTCTATCGTTGTTATTAAAGGCTGAATCTTTGCATCGAGTTTGATACTCAGTTTACTTGTCATTCTCAATAATGTGCTAAATTTCGTTTTCTATTAACTAATTATTCTTGGAATATTTAATTGACGTTCTTGTAATTTGGTATTTTTAAATTCTGCCCTTTACTAATAACGTGTCTCTCGTACGATACTTAATGTTCATTATTATTCTTCATTATGCTTCAAGCAAACGATCGGAATTAATTTTCATGCCCGTGTTAGAAAAAGAGTTAACTTTTTTTATTCTCAACTAGATATAACGAGATATTATTTGTGAAACGAATTATTGATTTCTCTTTTAATCGATTGATTGACTCCAGAATTTAATCTT
Organism: Melipona bicolor; assembly: GCA_030673865.1. Lineage (NCBI taxonomy): Eukaryota > Metazoa > Arthropoda > Insecta > Hymenoptera > Apidae > Melipona > Melipona bicolor. The sequence continues at coordinate 1,623,660 of JAHYIQ010000015.1, read as the reverse complement.
TACCATATAACTGTTACTGGATTTTTAAACGATACGATACATTTCGTATCTTCTGATTGAAAGTTTAATGTTCTGAAGTCTCGTCTTTGTTATAACTATCCGTCCATCTGTTATTCCAAACTTGATTCCAAACTTCCCGAGTCTCGCATAAATCTCGATCATCCCCCGTCATCGAGAGCCATCTTCCAAAATAATAAGTATTCTTGCTCGAGGCATTGTCAATCGAGGTCTATCGGCAGCGTCGTTCAGGATCCTGGTGAAAGTGCTGGCGGAGGAACTGATTTTGAATCCAGATCACGAGGATGCTCTCACAAGGCGGAGTAGACGAATGTTGTACGATGCAGCCGGCTGGGTTGGCAGGTATGGGGCATTTACTTACAGTAGGATAGGTACTCACGACAAAAGCATGTTTGGACTGCCGGTGCCTTGCCAGATGCAGTGTGCACCGGAGAAAGGAGAGAGAGAGAGAGAGGGAGGGTGAAACGGAGACGGAGCGGAGAAAGATTCCTCTGTGCAGCTTTCAACGTCGAGAGATTAGCGAGCCCTACGATCCCGCGGACACCTTTCTCGCTTGATTTCATGCCACCAGGGTGACACCTGCGTGTATAATGCTTTTTAGCTCCTCGTGATCGTGAATAATGGCTTTACGAAAGATTCTCCCGACTAATTTCTTAAATCGTTGTGTCTTATGAATTTTTGTTTCTTTCAGGAAATAAATTGAAACAGTGATACCTGATATTGATTTCATGAAATTCTAGAACTGTAATGGAAGGAATATTTTTGTTAGAAAACTTAATCAAATATGAATTGTAAGAAGATTCAAGCACAATAATCTTAATAATCTTGATAACCTTCTGCTTAATAATTTATAAATTAGTAACATTAGGAAATGGGAAAATTATAAATTCTTCTTTTTTACAAATTCTGGAGACATGTGCAAATTTATATATCCAATGCAAAATATTCAAATATGCATGAAATTATACATTTTATAACGTACAATTATATTACATAATCATATTCTATTATTATAATTTCTACTCACTATACATGAAATTACAAATTTTTTCTACGACTCTCGAAACATATTCAGGAAAAATTTCTATTATACGAAGCGTTCGAATAGCTTTGCGCTATATTATGGAACATTGTGAACACTCTGATTATAAAACAGAACAGCTGAGGCAATAAAAGCGTCGTATTAAATTTTGCAGTTTCCATAACCGGTATGATTTACTGGAAACGATTGGTAATACTATACAACATTTTTATTCGTATATTTTAACGTTTGGTAGCAAGGTAATTTAGTAATTTGCCGTTCTCGGGAATCCTTTAGGATAGGGGAAGATTCGATGGCGCGATTTTGCGGTAGCTCGATTTCATAAGGGTAATAAAATCTTTCGGGGCAATCAAGGTAGGAAAGGGAGGCCACATTAAGGGAGGAACCTCGATCGGAAATCCGAGTTCCTCCTTACCTTCACTCTACATCTGGCACGATCGAGCCCGCACCACCAGGAAGACCCACGTCTTTCCACCTTTCTCTTTCCTTCTCGTACGAGTTTCTGACGGAGACGAAAATTCAGCGCAGAATGTCTCCATACTTGCATCGCCTAATAAATTTCATAGCTAAAATTCATCTGTGTATTTCGACGTTTGGAAACCATAGACGAACGATTTTGTGACTTGCATCAAGTGTTTCTTTGAAACTTTTAAATTTTACCAATATTAATTAACTAATTTTAATATTCTTCTTCCTTCCTTGAAGGTTTTTATATTTTATGAATTTCAAAATTTTTCTCTCTATCAAATATTTTTTATCGTAGTTTACAATCTTGTGTCTTTCTCTTGGATTTTTTTTCCAAAAGAAAAAAAGAGAAACACTTTGAGTATCTTTAAAGATACTTTTTTGTAAATATAAGTAAACACGTGCCACTGGCGTAAAGCTGTCTTTCGTACAACATGTATATTTAAAAAAAAAAGAAGAAGAAAAAGAGACATCTTTAGGTTCAACCTCCCCACTCGAGACTTTCGAATTCGAGATGGCCCCCCTGGATCATTGTACCGGATCACAATGGGGCCACGTCGTGCATGACGAGCTTGAGTTCGCGACGGATTTCCTTCTCGCAAGATACAAAGGATCATCGAGAAGGAAGAGAAAACCGGGGAGGTGGCACCGAGCACGTGCGCATCTGCGAAGATCGGGAATCGAAAGTCGACGTAGGGGGGAAGTGACTGGTGGCACGAGACCGGCCGACATAATGGGAAAACTGCATCTGCGAAGGAGGAAAATCTGAAGAATGGGAAATCGGTGGAAGGAATAACCGGTGTGTCAGAATTTAAGAAGGATCACAGGTCGAAATTTTACCAAATAAAGAGGATATTTGTCATTGAGAATTTGGCGTGCATCTGTTACTTCGTACATAGGCAAAATATATACGTTGTGTGAGTATTGTTGAGCAATAATTTTCTTCAGTTTCGAATAAATGTAACAACCGGATTTTAAATTGTTCTCAATTGAAATTGTTCATTAATATTTTATAGACATCGGATTGGTTGAAATTACGCGATTGTAAAAAAAGAAACAAAGTAATCATTGTCACGCTTTGTACGATTTTTAATTTGAAACACTAAAATTTGTTGAAATTTTCCAATTAGTGTATGTTCAATTATTTACTTATGATCAATAGCGTGTATTACCCCTTGCGCTGGCAACTGGTTCGCGGACCATAACGAGTGACCGAACCGTATACAATAATTCGTCGCTTTTTTTTCTTTTGAACTCGTCGGTACGATATCATTGGATAGAAATTATTCAGAAATAATAAATTTATCATTTGTTTTGCCTGAATTACATTTAATTATACTTACAACTGAGAAAATATTGCAATTTGGGACAAAAAATTCTCGGCGTGCGTGGTACGTCATTCCAGCTCAAGAGTTAAATCTGTTGAAATCATCCTTAATTTCTATCAACTGCTTCATAGCCTTAATATATTACTGAAAAGACGATTCCATCACCTTCGTTCTCTTCCAGCAGTACCAACACTACCGAAACACCCACTTAAATCCACCCTTCTCTTCTGCTAAAACACTCGTTCACCCCCTCGAGGTCCTTTTCCAAAGCAAGCATCAAAGCGCGTGCCTAAAACTCTTATCTCGTCTCGCCTCCTGCGAGAATCTGCTATCTGCTTTGTAACATATAAACAGCGTAGAGAAAAAAAAAAAAAAGGGAGAGAAAAATCACTACGAATATCTACGTAGTTAGGAAACAGATATAGGCATATCAGTACATACGTACATATAGGCAGAGACGGTGGTGTATCGCTCGCAGAGAGTAGGAAGGAGAACAAGGTAAAGAAGAAGGAGGGTGAGGTCGAAGGGGAAGACGAAGAAGGGGCAGATGGTAGCGTCTTCTTCGCAGCCAAGTGGCAGCGGGCACGCGCCAACCGAGTCGAAACATCTGCCGCTATTTCCCAGGAGTACAAGAGAACCACCGACTCGCAGGCAACAGGCCATCTTCTAACAACCAGTCAGTCAGTTTCAACCGAGTTTCTTCGTTCCTACGTCCCTTTTTTTTCATCTACCACCTACCACTTCACCACCACGCGTCTAACCTTCTACCTCTCCCTCCCTCTCTGTCCCATTTTGCTTTTTCCGAGGCGAGTAGTCTCAGTAGCCGTCGCTTGTTCAGTTTTCACAGATGCCGCGGGCCTACGAGATGTTGAATAGAACGCGTAGCCGAGTGGCGGAACAGTTGCCGCGTACATTTTTCACTCCGTGAAAGGTGGTTGGACAGACGGTGGTTTTTCAAGGGGAGAGACTCGAGGAGGAGGACTTCTCGTCTATAAATTTCCCTAACGACCGCCGACGATTTTTCGATAAACTCTCGTGGAAGAAATCTTGGATCGACGATAGGTTCGACAGAAAGACACTCAAGGTGCTTCACCTTGACTCGAACATTCCATATGTGTGTACGACCGACTGTATCTTATCCCAGTAGGAATCTACTTATTTATGATCTACTTTTTATATTCCGCGACGAATGCAACTGTTCGAGAGTCAATCGCGAGTATTATTATTTGATACTTAAATGTGTTTAAAACCCTGATCACTGATCGAAAAGTATTTGTAACATCATCGTGTTTCTCGATCTTTTCAATCGACAGGTTTCGTTTGACAACAGATTGTCAACGTCGACGTCGTAAGGATCGTTTTACGCGGTCGTGTTTTTAAAAAGCGCGACGTCGCGTTATTTCAATAGCATTTAAAAATGGCCGCGCGTCGTTCAAGATCTCCACTTTCGGCGCGACCTATCGTTTTCCCCATTGATAACGCCGTTTCATTCAGCAAAACTTGGCGGGAAACGCGATACGTGCTCGACGCCGGTCCCGTGTAAATTCGAGCAAACGACCGCGATTGTAAAATAAGACGGCGCGAGGGGTAAGAGGGAAGGGGGAGAGGGAATAATACGGAATCGATCGATCTTAATTCGAGGGATTCGTGCCTGGCTACAACATAACCCGATGATAATGATCCCCTGGTATCGAATTTGTACGTTTTCGATTACCCCGATCGATATCGTCGTTCCTTGCGGTTTTCCGCCGTCGTGAACGCTCGTGAAATCGTACGGCCACCTTGCGATCTCGATAACTCGCACGATCCGCAACGTAGATTTCTTTTTCAATTTTCCGTAATGATTAAATTACACGATCCCTCATTCGTTTTAACATTCGCCTATTCCGTTCTTTACTTGTCTCCTTTCAACAACAATTGTTGAGTTGAGTACTCGTTGGCGTACCAAGTCAGAGGGGAACAAGCGTGAAGATTACAAGTGGAGTATCGTTCTGTAACAAACTCCGTTTATTCGAAACGAACCAAGTTTCAATCAAAGTTGACTGAGTAAATGTAACTTAAATCTGTCTTTATCCCGAGTGCATTACTTGAGTTACTTACCAACGACGCTAAGGAGATACCAAAAACATCGACAAATATCGGCTTGTCCCTCCTACGCCGAGATGTCAAAAACTAATATCGCGTGCAACAGCTGTTGAAGCTGGAGGCATCTGAGGAGCGTGTCGCGTCTCGCGGCATTCTTGAAATGCTCGACAACGTGCGCGGTAACGTTAAACCGTGTACATAATGCACGAGCCTGCGGATGGAGGTTGGCACGCGAGCAGCGAAGAAGAAGACGGCTCCTCGGTAAAATGCCGGAAAAGAATTCGTCCGAAGTGGGCCAGCGGGCTCAGTTTCCAGGCCGTGAGCAGCGGCAACAGATGGCACCGACCTTGCGGATGCTGCGTCCGACAGGACGCGTTTTTCTTTGTACCGTGGCACGTGCCACGCTTCCTTCCAGCCACCGATCCGCGACCAATGTTCCATCGACCACATTGAAGCGGGGCCAGGTTAAGCCGGATCACCGTCTCTCCTCCCTCTGCCAAGATTTTCCCTTTTCCGCTCGATCGAGAAGAAAAGAGGAGAAGGACGGGAGAGAAAGCTGCGTCAGCATCTGTGCCTCTTTCAGCAGACGATACGTGTCTCAGTTCATTTCCAGGATAGAGATCCTTACCTGATTCACCTCAGCCGCCGTTCGACTCGCGCATTCGCCTTCACCTTCTGTCGACTACGAATTCGAAAGCAATTACAGGCTGCCACTTTTTACGGAGGCCTTATGGTGCACTCTAGATGATTCTCGAACGAGCTTTGAATACGGACGAATATAAATTACCCGATCTGTGGGGATTTAGAGAGTCAAGATGATACTTAGATTTAATGACGATCGAGCAGCTGTAACGTGAACAAAACGAATGGATCAAGAAAATAAAAAAAGATGTGCTATATACTATATGTGTATGTATGAAAATGAAAGGGTAGCAAAAATTGTGATGCATTCTCATAGAGTAAAATAATTTAGTTGAATAATTAATTAAGTAATTAACTTGGAGTAAATTTATTTGAAGGATAGAGTAGAATATTGGGAAGAATAGAATAGGACATTTACTGGTATGTGAATAATGATGTATATACGTATGTAAATATAGGAGTGAACATATCCACATCCCAGTATTTAGCACTACAACTACCAAGGACTAAAGCATAGAATTTTCATCAGAGGTATTAAAGTGAAAAAAATAGAAATACAATAGAATACACAAAAAAATCATTTAAACCTCTAAAAATACACTGTTTTGCATCTGTAATATATCTAAAAAAAATTACAAATTAGTCATTTTGACCACTTTGGTAGTTCTAGTATTAGTGCTCCAGTTACTCAGCGTTCAATTTTAGTTTCCAGATTCCCTCGGGCGATTTAAACGAAGAAGGAGGTAAGAAAGGAAAGAAGAAAACCGAAAAGAGTAAAGTCAGTGCCACAAATCAAGATTCGCCTTTAATTTTCGGGCAGTTGAAGCCACGAGCGTTTGTGCGACGATGCATCTAGCGAGACGCAGCATCCGTGAAGCCAGAGATCAAGAACCATCTGCCCGCCGGCTTCTGACCTTTTTCCTCGGCGCGATTCGGTGGTCGAGTTTCACGGATGCTGAAGCACGCGCTTCGTAGTTATTCGCGAGATGATTTTTGTCTCGAATTTCCACGACAGGCGTTCGCTCGATTCCGGCGTTGCGTCAGGTTGCGGCCAGCTTGTCTCCTCTTCTTCCTTCGTTCGTTCTATTCTTTGCAAGGGTGCTGGCACGTGTTCCGCGAATCAGCCAGTCGTGTGTTTACACGCGCATATGGGCCAGAAATTTCTCGAGTGCCAGAGACTCGTGTTACTGAAGCAGTCGTTCGGATCATCCTTCGCCCGACAGCGTTACAACGTCGTCCAACGTCGTGGAATTTCTTTTTTCTACAGTTTTTTTACACCCAATTGTTTCTCCCAGTGCTTCAATTTCTTCTTCTTTTTTCGTTCTTACCTGAGAGCTTCTTTATTCCCATTTTCGTTCTTCCGGTATTTTCGCCATCTAATTCAAATCTTCCTTCGTATGAAAACGTACTAAAGCCACCGAGCACGTGAAAATTAGAAAATGAAAGAAAAATGTATCTCTGACCGGATATATGATAGGATAAATCAGAACTTTCAGTTCACAGAGGAGGTATATTATAAATATACGTTTAAATTCAAGCTGCAATATAAAGTCAGACTTTTGGTTCGTGAAAGTTGACACGGTGCCATTTACTTCAAAACACATACCGAAAATGATAACTTATGTCATTACACGTCTGGAATTACGTAATAAATCCCGTCGTGAAACTTTCTCATTTTCCTTAATCAGTATCCAATCACAGGTGCGTTCGGTCGTCGATACCCCCCTCGGCTCGCTCCCTGCCAAGATCCACCGGTAATAATTTGGTAATTGCTTCGCGTAGCGTGACAGCCTCTCTCGAAAATCAACTTCTCGCTGATCAAAACAACATTGCGAAATCGCGCAAACTCGCGAAGCGCCAGCTGGTTTTGGTCCTCGGCCCCGTGTTGTCCCATCGCAGAATTTGAGCAATTTTTGGCAAAGGTGGCCTGACAGGTGTAATACGCCGGGCCTCTTACGCGTCATTAAGCACGGTGAGGTAACATCACCAGTGAAGTTCGGCGCTACAGCGGTCCGAATACATATTTGAGCATGATACGGTGTAGAGTTCGAGCGTGGTCCTCTTGTGGACACGAGCTGACAGCTGCTGTTACGCGTGCAGCATCGTTGCCCGGTTTGTCATTGTAAAGTGGCGAAGGACTTGCGAGACTTTGAGAGTCGCAGCCTCGACTCGAGTATTTGAGCATTGATACGGTTCCAGGTCGCGGTCGGCCGGGAGAGATTTTCTAGCCCCTCGGTTCGTACTCGGCAGCTGCGTACGAACTCGCGTACGAACTCGTGATAAGGAATTCGTGAAATGTTGAAACAAGATATCCCAAGCCGCGAGCTTGTAGGACTTGTAGCAATAAGTGCAATCGCAGTTGCCTGGCTCGCAGTTGCCCGATCGGAAATGTTCGGCTGCCAGATTTCGTTTCTATATTTACAACTTTATTGCGCACGCTAGTACTTTGGAGCGTACACTGCCGTTCAAAAGTATTTCGTCGCTTGCTTTTTGAAGTGTGTAATTTGATTTTGCGACGGAGAGAAAAATTGTCACGATTTAAAATACTGTAATTATACTATAATTTAAAATTTTTATGATAAATATTTATAAATTTTAAATCGATAATTCAAAATACGTTTTAAATAGGTAAATGATAAAAATTTGTAATGAATCATTTTAAAGAAGTTATTCTATTATTGATCAAGGCTACAGATAGTGACAGTAGTTTAATAAAAGATAAATTTTTTGGCATGAGATTATTGTTCAACCAACCCATTAAAAACCAGCAATTACTTCAATTTCTTGAAAATAAACGAAATTCCCAATATTGAAAGATAGAATTTGCCAACATAAATTTGCCTTAATTCTCATTCCAAAGACTTTCGATCGACAGTGTAGATAGAAAAGAATAGGCTACGTTTTATTATTACGATACAATAAAGTCTAGACGCACAGTAGAGATTCCAAGCTTTTTACACTGGCAGCGTAGAATTCCGTGTTTTATAATAATTAATTGGCCGGCTTGCGTCACCGCGAGGCGAAATCACGGGCTGTCGATTGAATAAATCGGAATCTGACAATCAGCGGGGACTTTCCTTTCGTGTGAAATCCTGGTCAAGGATCCTCGGTTGGTGTATTCCGAATTGGAACAGGTGCTCGTCAGGGATGTCGCGGGTAAAGAAGAATTTCAGGCGAACAACCGTGATTGGTTCGTCGTGTGGGCAGCTGTTCGTAGCCTCCAATTAAGTAAGTGTTGTGTCGTAACAGGTGTCGCATGATTATCAGGTACCAGAGAACCGGCCAATAAATATCGTTTGCAATATTCTAAATAACGCGTCGCGTCTACGCGCGGCCACCTCTGAAACGTCCACCGATCGTTATTTTCTCAAATGAAATTCATTGACAATACTCGTCCTCGTCGAGTATTCCACGATCATTAATACGACCAGTTGTATTAATTAATTGACGAGTTATTGTTGATCGTAGATAATTAAAATTTGATTACAAAACTTAAAGTTTGACTTGTTTATTGCGAAGCTTGTTACTATTGTACGAAAAAAGATACCATTAGCAGATTAGTTAATAATTTGCTGAGTCTTGACTTCTTGAATTACGTTGATAATATCAACTTAATTGCGGAGTGAACGGACAAAGATGTGCGTTTTTAGTAATTAACGTACGCTTCATCGATCATTCGCAATTAAAAACTGTTCAAACTGGACGAAATTCCTCCGAACGTGCGTCATGCCCGTCACGGATGCAGGATCGGCCATCAACCAAGTTTCTGCAGAAGCACCTGCACATTTCTACTAAATTAATAACGCCCGGGCACGCGGATGCGCGATCAGATAAGGGCGTCTTCGATTCACTGAAGATTTAATTATCGGACCGGCGAATGAAAAATTAGTCTACTTATTAGATCCACTATCTGCTAATCGTTTAAGAAATCAGTAGCTAAATTACCTCGTTATTTCCTTTATTTTCTCACGGAGAAAGAAACGTCACGGTTGACAGCGTGCGAGACAACTTTTCATTAATTGATACGATCGTTTGCAAATTAAAGTGCGCGCGCTTAACTTCGCAGTTTAACTGCGCCAAATCGAAATTCATAGTACACGCGGACAAAAATTTTTAAATTTTTCACGACTAGAATTTCCCGAACGACGAAATTTGTTTTATTTGACTACTTGCGAGTCGTTTAATATTTAATATCGCGCCTAATATGTAAAAAGGAAAGCAAATACACGTAGAACTCAGACGGTGTGAAATTGCAAAATCAGAGGCCACATTGGGAGGGAATTAACAGCCCGAAAAGGAAAACTCGCGTAGAGTTCGCGCCACGAAGGGAGACACGCATGCATGCACGATCGTACCCTTTCCTGGGGTACCTTGTGCTCGTATACACCTCCTATTCAAAGAGTCGGTGCATAACACCTTCCTCCGATCAACCTATCAACTATCTGGCGGTCGGTTTTCCATGCGAGTAAAACGGAATCGTAGCACGTGCTATCTTCGTCCCTTTCCCATCTACATCGGACAACTTGCGAGGTAAATCGGTCAACTCTGTTTCGTTTAAACTTTTTAGTTTCGAAAGTGATTTAATTTATTGAAAAATACTGAATAGGTAAATGGTTCGTTTTCCGAGAAAAGAAGAATTAATTTGCATCCCGTGTGACCTAATTCGTTTCATTTAATTCTTTAAAGTTTGGATAAGATAAATTTAATTCCAGTTCACTCGACGATTTTGTTAATTTAACTCTTTATAAATGTGATTTTTTTTTTAGGAGAATTTGTCTCCGTGATTTATCGAATTCTACCTAACTAACAGAATTCACTTCCAACTAATAGAACTGATGCGTAACCTAATTTTCGAACAGAAGTTTCAAACAGATCCTCTTTGATTTCACAAAACAACATCTGTTAAGAAGCATCTGCGTGCGCAGAATTGAATTTCTTCGAGTATTGAAAATTAAACCATCGAAGGGATTCCGTGTCACTTTGAAAAGCAGAGAGAGAGAGAGAGAGAGAGAAAGTATCTTCAACTGTAGCTCGATTGTTGTTGGAAGAATGAGAGACCAGGAAGGCTCACGGCGAATTTGAATAGGAAAAGAAATAAAATGCAGCACGTGCAAAGATCACCGGAACACGCACGAAAATACTCGCCTGATGCCGGATACCTGGATCGTATTCAGTCACACAGAGCCGGTGTATAACACCTACCTATCTACCAACCTCGGCTATCTAAGACGAGGCTCATCGTGGCAGCACGGCGGTAGCACGTGCTCAAATCCGAGCAGCTGCCTGTTTGCTGCCCCGGCAGGAAGGATATTCGCTTTCGACCCCCTCCGCCACTTCCTTCCCATCTTGTTCTCCTCGCTCGAAGGGCCCTCCTTTTTCCCTTCCTTCTTCGTCTCTTTTCGGTTTTCACGCCAGTTCCACGACAGCAAAGTGGAAGGGATGCTACTCTGCAGGTTCGTTACTCTGATTTCATTCTGGTTTTCCGGATGCACGTATGATACAATGAACCAATAACCATGAAAAATTGTCGGTACTTTTGTCCGAACTGTTATAACTTTGTAAAAAAAAAAAGAAAAAAAATCATATAACAATCCACTTGGTTTCATTTTGAAGCATAGTAAACCTTTATTCTCGCCATTTTATTTCAGATGAGAATATTGGAATTAAACGACAAAAATTTAAGAAGTCCTAACATTTCGTCGTCTAGCGACTTTTTCAATATGAAAAAAATTTAAAAGCATAGCAAATTTTAAAAGAAAATTTTAATCTACAAGAACTTGGTCATGAAAAATATTTATTCAATATTGTTATATTATTTTTATATTTGTCAGCTATATTATGTTAATATAAACTTTTATTATAGGAGAATTAACAGACCATAAAATTACTTTCTAGGTTACTATGCTCTAGAAAACCATGATATACATTTTAAATTATTTAAGCTTCATACGTGGTCTACCAGGATCATAACTATTCAAATTTCAACGTACCTGCTAATTATTATTTATTTAAAGTTACTATAAGTATGTATAATATTGAAGAATGCATCGCAAAACAAAACATTCTGACAGTTGCGCAAGCTAATTTCAATTTGTATTTGCCGCGGAAATTATGTAAAGCGCGGCGCGAATGTTTAGTAAGCGCGGTGCAACGCGTCGCGTGTGATAGATTGAATTGCGATAAAGTTGAATAGCCATATCTATTTTTCATTCATTTAACGAAACTTATGAATTTTCATATGGCGTGTAGAAATCTGAAAGAATCGCGATTTTAAATTAGAGCCACAAATAAACAATGTTGACGATATACATACATAAATATATAACATAACCTCAAAGGTCTTTAATTACGTATCGCACCGAACATTTAACTATGAAATTATTTGTTGATAAAACGCCATTTTGATCTAGAACGAACTACGTTCGTTAAATTGCCGTATTTACATAATAATAGTGTAATAAGTGCAACTTCGACGAGTATAATTTGGCGGGAAAAGGAAAACGCCACGATGCTTATCGGTGGGATTTCTACACCTTCTTCGTCTGAAGATTAAAACAACAATTTCCAAATGAAGAGGCTGAATGAAAAAACACGTAAGTCACATAATTACGTTAATAATCGCCTGAAAGGCTTTTCCTTTATTTTCTCTAATTATTAAAATCTTGTGTATCTTGAACAAATTCTCTACGCTTGTTATAAGACGGGGAGAGAAATGTACGTAGGTATAGCTCTCCACTCACGAATTCAAAGTGCTCGTTAGTATCTTACGCGACAGGGATTAAGAGATCATTTCGTACATTGTACCTTTTAGAGGAGAAAATAAGAGTAAAACTTAAGAAAAAGTTAGAGGAAGAAAGGTCTATTGTAATTCCTACGTCTACCATTTCCGTTCGTTTAAACAGTTTGCATTTCTGCAGTATTCTTCCTCGGCGACACGAACTTCCAAGAACTTTCGTAACAAACCTCGTTAGTACCGTCACGCAATCTAATTATACTTGCCGCAGTTATTCAATGCGACTTAACTTCTCGTGATTGCCTCCATCAAAGCGAGCGTAATTCGAATTAAATCTGCCACTTAGGCTCCCTTTGCCGCGCGACCGAGCGAAATTAAAACACATCTGCGAAACTATATAAAACTATATAAAACTGTAATAATAATATATATAGTTTATATAAAATTATATATTAAAACTGTTATATATGTATGTGTTTTATATACTATATAAATGATCTACTTTATTATGTTTTATATACTATATAAATACTTACTACGCTATATAATATATATTTATATACTATATACTCTTATATTTATATACTAATATATACTTATATACTACATAAATACTTAATACTTATTGTTTTGCTATACTTTTACTATTGTTTACTACATAAATAATATACTTTATTGTATATACTTATATGTAGTATATACGCTTATATACTGTATTACTTTATATACCTTGTGTGCTATATATTATGTTTTATATACTGTAATAATACATATAAAACGTGTTCAAACAATTGAATAAAATTCAATCGCGCGAAATCGCGTTCAAATCAGCCCGCCACATTTGAATGGTCAATCAAGACGCTTGCGACGACGCGAAAGCGCGGCGTCCCCGTAAGGAAGGCGTTTAATTGCCGTTGCTCCGATAAAAATTTCGCAAGTGACAACCGTTGGGGGGGTGGGGGGTTAAGGGAGGTGGAAAGTGACACGCGGCGGCGTGTACCACCAGTGAACATCGTGCAGCGTCGCGTCGTTCGGCCGGTGTGCGCATGTACCTGCTCCCGGCTCTCTCGAAAAACCGCGAGGAAAAGCAAAAGAGGGCAAGAGCGGCGGAGGTGCAGCAGCTGGCTTCACCGCAACATCTGGCGGCATCCGATACTTATTCGGCAGTGCCACGCGCCACTTCCACTTCTCCGCCTCTCTTTTCTTTCTTTCTTTCTTTCTTTCTTTCTTTCGCTCGCTTCCTCTTCCCATTTTCGCGCTTTTCCGGCCGCGGTCCCGCCTGTCGCACGACATCCAACGCCAGCCCGTCTCCGCAACTCTCTACACGTCCTTCTCTCGTTTCCGGTTCGATCGCTCGATTCGAACAATAGCCTTCATTGATTCATTTGTTCGTCCTCGTTCAACCACGTGGCTGTCCCCCCCCCCCCCTCCTCCTCCTCCCCGTCCTCTCTCTTTTGAAATCGCGTTTAAGGTAACTGCATCGTCGAGGTATTATTGACGTTGGCAATTATCGAACGAACGGAGTATCGGTATTAAAAGGAAGGACCGCGTTTAACGACGGCGCAACGTTTGAAGTGCTCGTTATTGATAATTTTGATACTGGTAATTGCCTGTAACTGTTCCCGAGACGTTATTTTCATATCGGACGAGACAATAAGTCCCTCGGTTGCAAGCATTCGGTATTTATCCCAATTTTTACATTTTGAAATAAAAAGAAACAGCACGTAGATCAACGTTATAACGACCGCTGACGTTACTGTGCCGTCATGTGATTTTCAGCAGCTGATAACCAGCAAAAAGTGAATTATAATAAATTTAAATTTTTATGTTCGTTTATATTCGTTCATTTACATAATCACTGTCAGTATCACTATCTCCTAATTTGTAGCTACTAATCGTTCCTACGCGTTATAAATGTGATTTAGCCTTTGCTGAAAATTACCAATTAATTATTTTTTTTACCAGACAATTGAAAAATCGAGAAAGAACCGTGCTAAAAAGAAGTAAAGAAGCACTGTGTCCTAAAAGATAAAAGATAATTCTTGATAAAGATAAAGCATCTTCACACGAGTGAAGAACGTATCATTTTCAAAAATAGTGACTCGCGGAGAGTAGATACATCGTTCTCCTAAACTATTCGCGCGAAACATTTCCATTGTTGCAAATTGACAGAATTCCTATCGCATTCTAAATAATTTCAAATTCCCTTCGAAATTTCGCCACGAACTTCCAACCCAGTGAAATAAGACGCACCGACGAGCGCGGCCGTAAGTAACCTGTTTTGTCAGTGGCAACACTCGCAAAACAAACAAGAGGACCAGCTTTCGAAGAAATAACAATTAACGAGTTACCTCTGGTGAGCTGGCGCGACGGATTCGACCGTGAATCGTTAATTCCCGTAACGAAGTATAAGGTTAACTGGACGCTCTCGGAACGACCGGTGCTTACACGCCCAGGAAGCAGGAAGGAGAAGAAAAAGGATGCAACGATAAAATCATTCGAGTCCGTTGCCCGAAAACGGGCAGTCGAAAGCACTCGGGGAGAGACTTCGTGATGTGAATTGTGCACACGTCGAGAGCGAAGCCGAGGGAAAGTCATTAAACCGCATCGTTAACTTGATCTTTATCCTCTTGATTCGCGGAATTGACCCTACGAATTCGTATCTCCCGACCATCTCGGCTCGTCGATAATAAATTCGATTGCTTTATTTGCCTCGTTCTTTTCAATTCTACCGATACTCTCGGCTAATTTCGCCTTTTACTTTATCGCACTTACCTGCTCTGCTTTGTACGAATAAATCTTGAATATCATCGTGATCCTCATCTTGAGGATTTCTTCCCTCGAAAGTTTCTGTCTCGAGTGGCGTGTTTCTGTCGGCGAATCAAACTCCATTCGCGGGGTAACGAAACAGTGAGCTCGGAGCGTGAACTTTTTATTTATCTTCAAGATAAATTTCTTGCAAGGTTCTGTTGTAAGTGACGACAGAAATTGTTATTGACTACGAGTGGCCATTGTCGGTAATAAGAATATTCTTTTGAACTCTGGTAACCAGCATTGGCGCCAAAAGTTCTTCCTTTAATTAGTTACCGATAAGCATTTTCATTTAAACATAGAATTTTCATATTTGTTATTATATTACAACGCTTTAGTTTAGTCTTCCACCTGTTATTTACAGCGATTTTTATTTCTGTAAACACCCTGTAGAGACGCATCTTGCAATGACCAAACCGAAACGAGACGAAACTCGCGTAGAATTGAAACTTACGAACGACGGACGAAATTCTTTTAGAAAAAGGCAGTGACAGTAAGTGTTATGACACCGAAGGAACAAGCGCTGGAAATTTGAGACCGATTTAATCTTTCCCTGCGCCGTCTTGAATGCAACACAGAGGACATATTGCACCGAGTTCACACTGCCTCTTTCGTCTGCGACACCAGACCAATTCCCACAATTGTCTCGAACAATATAGATCCTGGCACAACCAGCGTTTACGCATTTTTTTTCTCTCTTTTTTTTTCTCCACTCTTGCAACCATTTCTTTTCATTCAGCTCTATTTTCAATCTCCGAAATTTGTTCACAGAACTGCAATCGTCGTTTTCCAACGACCGGAATAATAGTTGCTTTTAACATTAAGTTATTATATAAGACTCTGACAAGCTATTGTTCACGGTTTATTTTACATTTGCCAGCAATCAAAATTATTTTAACAATTTTCGCGTCGTTCGAGCTAAGAAATTAATTTTTTTACATCACAACCTTGTTAGTTTAGAGCTGTAACAATTTCTTTTCCTGTAACAAATTATTTTAATAATTTCCGATAAATTCTAAATTCCAAACTTTTGCGCCACTTCTCTGATTTATGTATCAAGGAATCCTTCAACACACGAATCGAACGAGAACGACGCCAGAGTCGTTCGATTCGTGTTCTTATAGAACGCGATACAGGGTGCGCACATTCCCATGACAGGAAGACTGAAATTAAGTTTCCTGCCGAGCGCACGGACCGAAAGATAATTCCTTTCCGAGCCGCAAAGTCGTACGAACAAGGAATTATTCTTTCTTTTATCACGTGACCCGTTCTTGCCTCTATCCCGGCCAACTTTCACGGGTATTAAAGGCCGAGAGGAAGTTTCCCTTTGAACCAGGCGACCCATTTCCATCCTTCTCTTCCTCTTTCTCAATCCGACCCGAACTACGAACGAAAGTTTATCCATTACGGATCGGGATCATCAGATTTTCTCTCCAGAGTTCCAACTTTAATTCACCTTCGTGGATCTTCGTTAGAGGAATCGGGTCCGCCTCCCTTCGTTTATTGGAACTGGAAGTTCCTGCCGTAACGATGCATTCCGTTGTAGAGACGAGAGTTCTCGCCATTTCAGATTATTTAAATGGGTATGGGTGCTCTTCCATTCTGATTGTCTTTTCGCACCAGCAAATTTGAAACTAATTAAAGTTCAATCGAAAAAGGATGAAATTCGATTTCTTTGATTGCTTCATTATTTGTAGTATTTTCTCAGTCTCTGAACATTTCAGAAATAGATAGTGAATTTAGCTTTTTTTTATTATTACTTTTTCAATTATTTCATACCAAAGTACCAATGAGAATTGAAGAATTTTGTAAACTGTTGATGCCAATAATTAACATTTAAACAGAAGATATGTATAACAATATATATACATACAATAAAAATAAAAATATACACAAACAATAACAATAAAAATCTAATAGTCTATAAGAAGAGCAATGAGTACTATACTTCTAACCGTATAGCAGCATATATTAGTATCCTGCGAGAGGTTTAATGAATTTCGCGAAAGAAATTTTTCTTTCAACAAACAGGACAATAAAGATCTCTCGAGTGAAATAGCGATTCCAATCAGGGGTTAAGACAACATCGAAGCTAGATGAACTTTAATAGCAGCTACCAAGGAAGTTCAACTTCTCATTTATATCGTCCGGATGTACGGTTGAAGCCACCTTCGTGGCATTCCCCTTCCTTCTATATTCATGCCCGTAAGTAAAGTAACCAGTTAACGTTAACGAGCCGCCATCAAGATGGAAAATCAAGAGGAACCCGGACGCCGATCGGTTTAAATCATTTTTCATTCTCTGGCGTCGTCTCCCTCCTCGAAGATCACGTTGATTCATAAAAGTGGTATAATCAAGTTTCATAGCTGCAGCACTGTACTTTACCGGAATAAAAATTGGTTCAAGGAACGAGCTTCTACCCAGTACAGTACACGTAGCAAACTCTTGCAGTATTCTCTGATCTTTTTAATTTTTTCTAATTGACACTTTGAAATCATTCTTTGAAGGTGTAGTAAGTCACGAAAGTGTTTGGACATTTGTAGAAACCTTCGGTAAATGTAATATGTTAATTAGTACATTTTGAAAATTAGACATGTGCTTATTGGCTTCAAATAAATCTGAAAAATGTATGTGGAAAGTGAACAGTATATTAATAAACTTCAGTATTCAGTAGGGTAATTATATTCACATTTATTATATTAAAATAGTTGCTTGCGTTGTATATTAATTTTTTACTAAATTTCCATACATTCGGCAATAAATATTTCTGCTTTAACTGCTATACACATTTACAAATCAGTGTTCAATTTTGCCGATACGATCATGACTAGTCATTGCTCTGTAGTACAAATACTTTTTTACATAAATACAATAAACCAAAACTAAAAGTAGACGAACGCTCGGAATGAAATGCACGCGTTCAAAGTATAATTTAATAAAAAGGAAGCTAGGAATTTCTATCTAGAGATTATCTGAAAATATGAAATATAGTCTCCGGTCTCTGGCCTGTTCCGAGGATTCCTCGCCGTCGCCGTAAATAAAAATAAAATGCCAAAGAACAGATTACGGTTAGAGAAACAAATTCATTCTGTTACGTATGAAAATTCAACGTCTGCCGTCTGCGCGTTGTATTAATTAAACCGCGTATCTCGCCGCGCGATAACGATCTCTAACGCGCGAAAACGAAAATTTAAAACGTACGAAATGAAAATTGAACGTTCGATTGTTCGCACTTGTTCGATATTTAGAGGGGGGTGAGTCGCGCGAACGAAATTAACACGAGATTATTTCGATCGAGTCGCGTACAGACGAAATAAATATTTCGTAGCTCGTGGCTAGGTCTAAGGACGGAAAGTCGACGTCGGTGGCGGCGACGCCACCGAGCGTGCTTCCTGCCGCTTGACCGGAAGTCGCGAGTCAGAGGCTCGGCTCTACGTAGGCGTTACGCTTCCTTACGCGTATCTACACCGTCTCGCTACCCAGTTTCTCCTCTGCCTCGTTGCTGCTCTCTGTGGAAGGCCCTTCGGCGCTCCTCGCTCGAGGAACCTTCTTTCAAGGTCGCCCTATCCGGGCCAACCTTTCATCCGTTTTTACATCACCCTCGCCTTTCTTTCGTTTCTTTTGTCTTCTCGTTGATTTAGGGAAAGGAAACAAAGAAACATAATTGGCTGATTTGTTAACTAGGTTGTCTCTCTCCCTCTCTCTCTCTCTCTTTTTTAATTTAATAATTTTTATGTTACCAACAGAAGGAACAGAATGGTGATAGAAATATACAATTCAGAGCGTTCATTGATGGCTTTTATTCTCTTGAGTGGAATTCAGTAAAAGTTGATGAGCAAAAATCAACAAGCATGAAACGTTTAATTGTGATTTAATCTGCTTACGATCGTATAAAAAAGTCATTCCCAAAGGAAAATTGAAACATTTATTCGCGTCGAAATGTTACAGACGTGTAAAATGAAATACAATCGCCAAGATCAGATCGACACTGCGACACGTTGCGAATAGTTCGACCATAAACGAGTACAAACTTACTTATCAGTTCCATCTCTCTCTCAGTGGCACGTCCGCCTTAATTAGCCTACATGATATACAATATTGAACGATTATCTCGGTCTCGAAGGAGCCCGAGGAAACTACCTTCTTTAATTTGCTCTTAATGGAGGTTAACTTCTCCATCCTCTGTTCTCCAATCTCTATTCTAACAGCCTAACGCGCACCTGTGCAAGCAGCTGAGGCACAACGTGCAGAAACGGAAAGCGAAAGTGGTAACCATCGTCCAAAGAGACAAGGTATCATCCTGACGAACTGACTCTGCGAACAGTCAGAGAAGCTGTCCACGAAGAAAGCTCGTAACCAGGAAGAAAGAAAATGAAAGGAAATGGAACAAACGTTTGGAGAACGTTTCGTTATAATTTCAGTCACTCTGTCTCTTCTTACGAATCTCTTTAGAAAGTGAGACCCCGCTGCGGTCGAGTTAGGTCGAGGTTTTCGTCTCGCAGCCTCGTGCTTATTAACCAATTCACGAGCGTACACGCACGCTGTTCCATTTCTTTCGGTGAAATCCTCCTTTGCGATTACCAGCGAGTCACGCCGGTTAACGATGCCGTTAATTGACCCGCGCAGCAAAGATTATCTCCTTCCTCCCTCCTTCCTCGGAGCACCTCTTTCTTCTTCTTCGTCGGTTCCTTTCTCGCTTCATTCCCCACGAAATCCGCGCGTGTGTTCACTCCACGATTGCGGGGACGAGCCCCGTGACTTAACGACGTCGTTAATTGTCTCCGCTGGAGAGACAACGAACCCTGACGAAAGCTTTTCTGTCAAACCAAGTTAAACCTGTTCCACGCGCTACGGACAACGTGGGTAACTGTATTCGAGGCTCGCTAGGCAAACGTCTAGGGAAATGGCTCGACAACATGGTGATGCAAAAACCCTGGCGAACCAAGTTTGCACTTTGGAACTCGACGTCTTGCCAATTTATTGTTGATTCTTTCGTCACGAGTGATCGAAAAATTTTAGGATCGTCATTCCAGTGACACTTTTATTAATATCATTGCACATTGTCGTGAATTGATATTGTAGCAAATTTTGTTTGCTCGATGTACATTGAGTATTTTGGAATTTACGAACAAGATGTGCAATCTGTTATGTTCTCTCAATAATTTAGTTTGCTGTATTATTCTACGGATGATCATTTTTCACTATTTTTTTTTTTTTTTTACGATTTTATAATTCGTAAATCAAGATCTTTGGTTATATTTGAGAAAATATAATCCTTTCAGTGTTTAGTTTATGTACAGAGTACAGATACTCTAAAGTTCAAAATTCATATTACAATATGTTGTAACGTATGAATTTTACAATTTCGTATAAGTCAAGATCATAACATATACTCAAACTCTTCAGTTGTATTTGAAAAAGCATCCACTCAATCCTTTAAATGTTCTGTTGACGCTAACAAATTACCGTGTTGACGCTAACAAATTACCGTAGAAGTAATTCAGTGATTCAAATATATCAAAAAGCATTGTACTTATGTTTCACTCGCGGACTTTTGCTAATTTTACCAAACGTTCAAAGTGTTAAGAATCAGGGGGGAGAAACGAGATTGTCGTCAAATTTTTATGAACACAATCGAAATAATCGTGGCCTGAGTAAGAAAGAAATTTTTGCATATTGCAGTTTTCCCGAAAAATCCGCAGTAACTATGTAAAAAAAAATTTTGTTAATGGTTGCACACGCAGCAATGGGAGATTTATCGTAACAAGGAGTACTCCGTAATAACGCAGGCAAATTTATCCGGGTGGCTTTTTCGTGCGATCCACGATACAGCAATCGCACGATAATATCACCACGGTCGGGCCTCGGCATCGAGCGATATGCTTTCCGCTTCTTCGACACTAATTGGCCGCGTTAAAATCGCATCTGGTGTATCAATAATCTCACGCGATAGCGAGAACCCTATAATTACTGGTAGATTAATTATAATTGGGGTACGATAATCCTCTTGTCTTTCTCGGTACCTTTATCTCGTTCCGTTGCCCTTTTTTTTGGGACATTAATAATAATTCGCCAGATAGTATCATCGACCTTATTACTTATTTTTCTTCTCTCGTTACGCTCAAGAAACTTTCGATCCCCCCTTTTTTTTTTAACAGCGAAATCGTTTTGTTATTTTCTACACTCTCTTCAATTAATCTCTGACGCACATTCGAAGATCATTCACTTGTAACTTTTTCTTGGTATTGTCTTCTTCGTTAATTGTCAGATTGGTGTACGTTTCACGTCAGTCAGAACGTATTATTATTAATACATTTAAAAATCGCGTAAACACAGATTTTTAAACATCTTTATTTGAAACTATCATTTTCATTTCATGAAACATTTCGAGCATGTTTGGAAGTACAGAAATATTTATAAAACGTACACCAGACTGCGGATTTTTCGGGACAACTGCAATATGCAATACTGCGAAAAAATGTAGAAAAATTCTTTTCTTACTTAGGCCACGATTGTTTCGACTGCGTTCGTAAAAAATTTGCGATTGCCAGACTGTACGAGCTCGCTTGCAAGGCACTCGATCCCATCTCTAGCTCGCGTTACGGTCGAACGTGAAAGAGGAACGAGTCGACCGATGCATATGCAAATATCGGGGCGAAGCCGCGCGTTCTAAACGCGTAGCGGAGGCCGGCATCACGGTACGACTTCCTTCCTCGAATCGGTGTCCCGCGCTGGATCACCGCGCTGAACATGAAGGGCGGTTAGGTGTACCGTTTCACTCGGCTAATTTCGTGGCTTCGCCCCATCTTTCTCTCTTTGTCTCTTCTCTTTTTTCTTTTTTTTCTGTTCGCACACCGAAATAAAAACTACGATTCGCCGCTGTGGCTCGCCACACTCGCCGGACAGAAGAGCGTAATTGCCGGCGAAAAAGCGCCAGGCAACGGCCCACCGACTCCTGATGCGATCAACATCAGCATGGACACCAATGTTCGCTGTAGCTCGTTGTATCGCTACCCTAATTATAATTAGTCCGCCGATAATTGCGCCATGAATTTCTAATGCGGCCGAACAGGCTGTAGGGTGGCGAGTTTTTCGCAAACTGACCCCGACGGTTGCCCCGTACGTTGGAATCAACGGTGGTCGTCTCCCCTCTTCTTTAGAATTAGAGTCAGAAATTACGTCTAGAGAGAGACGTCGTGAAACTTCAAAGTGTGTCGCAAAACATGATTTATTTATGTCCTAAATTTGTTGTCAAAAATAACAAAAATCTTAAAGAAACAACCAATGTTTTTTTTCAAGAACTATCCCGGACTTACCTTAGGAAAGGAATTCAATTTACTATTTATTGCGTTTTGTCATTCTTCTATAATAGAAGGTGAATAGTAAGATGATTCTAAGATTTTTGTTAGCTTCTATGTTCATATTTATACAGTCCGGAGGGATAGTTATTTCAGTTCTTTTAATTTAATTAATATCGAGTGCTTATCAAACATCTAGTAAATTTTACTTTATTCAACAATGAAATATAAAAAAAAATAAGTAAAACAGAAAAGCCATTTGTACTAAAGAAAAAAAAGAACCGATCTTTTGAAAATTCCAAACTGGAATATCCGGTTATGGAACGTTTATCACTCGAATGTTGCTGGCCATGTTAGAATTTCAGATTAGAATTTTAGATTAATTAAGCCTTATCATTCCAATGTCGCCGATTAAAGTTAAATACTGATTTGCATTTAACAAGCTTGCTAGCTATTAGATTGATAATGGTTAATTATAATCTCACTGTATCAGTTCACAGCCGTCCACAGTTCTAATTTATATCGTTGCTCGAAAATTAGAAAAAAGAAAAAAAAAAAATGAGAAACTGGTTGAAAATCATAGTCTATCGGGCTATTTGATCGTTTATAAAAATGAGTAGTTAAACGTGTACGTAATTAAGTTCAATTTTTCAAAATTTCGATTCCCACCACTGCGATCTAGATTTCTTTTTAGCATCTCTTTATCATTTACACTGCGGACTTTTATGCATTTATGAAAGACGCAAAAACACAT
Organism: Melipona bicolor; assembly: GCA_030673865.1. Classification (NCBI taxonomy): domain Eukaryota; kingdom Metazoa; phylum Arthropoda; class Insecta; order Hymenoptera; family Apidae; genus Melipona; species Melipona bicolor. The sequence goes on along the minus strand of JAHYIQ010000015.1, from coordinate 1,600,484 downwards.
GGAACGTGTAAATATGCAAAAATATACAAATTATCCAGGGTATTAAATATTTATTGAAACCTTCGCTTCAGATATTTTGTGTGTTTTCTTGCGAGTAAAGTATTTATTAAAACTTTCATTTTAGACGTTTCGCATGTTTTGCACGTTTTTGCTTGTTAGGAACATGCATTTTACGCAGTTTCGCGTCTTCCAATTTCCCATAAATACATAAAAATCTGCGGCCTATTGATAATTAAAATCTAGATCGTAATGATGGGAATCAGAATTTTAGTGTGTGTAGCAAGTTAGTGAGGCGTGTACTATTTATTACACTAAAACTGCCGAAATAATTTATAATCATTGCTAGAAACCTTACAGCTGTGAAACATTATTTTTAGAAATTTAAATGATTTTTCATAAAGTGTACAAATAAGAGCTTCTGAGCTCTGCTATATTATAGAGTTTTTCTGCTTCTTCACTGATGGAAATTTTATGCGTCGGTCATCGGTGGTTCTAGTATTAAAGTAATTACTAAAACGTACGATAGATGAAATAAATTTCTATTTATAGTTTATTTATTTTCTGTTCGTAAGAATTAAAAAATCCGTAAAAATTCGCAGTCTACCGAATCGTGATAGCGTAAAATTTAAACTACCAACGTTTACGCGGCTGTTTAAATTTTAAAAAACTTGAGGAAATTTTGCTGGTAAAAATGACATTACAACACATTTTCTAGTCTGTTCTCATCGGCCGAGTAAGAGCGAAGCGTGCCAACTTGTATCTGCCAATCGAAATTTAATCACGCACCGACGATCCTTGTCTCCGTAATTGGCTGAATTTTAGTTGGACATGGCGACCGGGGGATATTCCAGTTACCAGACGATTCACCTGTTGATTCCGGAGGATAACTTTCTGTCTGTTCATGGAAATGCGTTTTTTTCTTCGAACTTAGACGAACGAAATGTTAAGATTTTTTTTCGTTCAGTTCCAATATTCAGAGTTCAATGAAATGATGAAAAAAAAAATCGTACGACAAATTTCAAGAGATCGTTAGTAAAAAGGGGACTTTAATCTTTTTTTGAAACGTTTTTTTTAGAGTTGTTTGAATTTTTACAATTTTTGGGAATGAAAATATTCTTACTTCTCAGGACTATCAAAGCTCTGAAATCTCTCGGATAGACTACTTCAGTTAAATTCATTAATGTCACTAATATAAGGAAAAAAAGTGCAACACTCGATCTATGATCCTCTTCGTAATGCGCGTTCGTAACATTTAGAAACGAAAGAAATCAGTGAAATCTCCCAGATGTCGCTCCTTCGATTAAACTCATAAAACGTGAATTTGCATAAACATTTTGCAGTTTAGCGACGTCGTTCCGGCGGATCGTTATCAAAAGGCAATAAAAACGTCGTTCGAGGAACGCGTTGAACTTGCGACTCGGTCGTCCATTGAATGGACAGCCGAACGAGAACTTAATGGACGGTCAATTAACGTCGAAAAAAAAAGAGTCCCGACACAGGACAGATCGACGTTGATCGAGAAGCGGGCAACGTCGAAATTAATCTTCGCCGTAGCCTATCGGAGAAGCGGACCCACTGTTCGTTCGCTGGAAGACCGGAAATTCCCGGGGTATTTTAGCTCGGTAACCTTCGTGAAACGAAGAAAATTATTCGCCACCGAACGGGAACACCTGTCAGTCAGTGGTTGCAACGTGTCCACGGGCAGATCGTGGATCGATTGCGCCTCCGCTGGTTAATTAACCAATCAGACTGTCCGTGGAATTTGCGAGAATGTCGTCGAGCGTTGCATGACTAATTGCGCTTCCCTCACGGCACGACCGATCGAGATCTCGAGCTTACAATTTTTTGAACAGTTGACGTTCCTTTTGATTTTTAGTGAATCGTACGAGCTGTGTAAATGTCAAGAGTCGGAGAAATTGAAATATTTCAAATTCTTTTAGACAATTGTTCCGGATGAAAAATAACTGGATTGACGAGGCTTTTGATAAATCGAATTTGAACTGACGAACGATGAAGCTACAAGATACGATCGAATTAAACAATTATGGACAAATTCGACTGGAATGATTTCATTATCATGGTTACATACGTGTAATAATAAAATAGAATTTTATGGCACGAACTGATGTGAAAGATGGCTGTATGAAATAAAAAATAAAAGAGATGATTGTTAAACTAAAAATACGTAAAACATATACGTAACATACATGTACATGAAAATATAGAAAAGCATATAAATAGATAAAATAATCCAAAGTTACAGCTATCGTTACAGTATTTAGCATGTGAAACAAGTTTCCACCTAGGTTCTACTATTTCAGACCTGTTATATGAGTCTTAAACGAACAAAACCTAAGAAAATGATATATGGATATTATCAGGCATTAAACACGCGTAGCACAAAATCCGTGAGAATCGCGCCTTCCTAGCGTTTTATTATCATAGAAATTATTAAAAAACCGCAATTACAGCCATACATATTAATGAACTGGTTTTCTATTCGTCACGCTTTTAATTTACAAGATCATTACATTGTCTTGCACGTGCTTTCTATTCCCTGCCGCGTCTGACATAGATTTTTTACTTGCTTCAAGCTGAATGATATTTAATTTAATATACTTTTTAATCTTTCATAATGTTCATTTTTGCAACTTGACTCATTCAAATTCATGGACAATATAATCTATTGAGCGTCAAAGGTCGTTACTTTCATAAATAAAATCCTAAATATATTAAACAAGTCATTTATCTTCTTTGATTATTCCAATGTGTATATGTCTATATTTTCTAAGTTATTTAATAATTACCTATAAGAAGAAATTTACCAAATTAATATTAATTATACCAGTATCGTAAATCTGATGTTTCCCTCTCAGAAAACTCAACTCGAATCACTGAAAATCGATCTAATTATCAAACGAATCTCCAAAATTCAATTCTACCATTTCGAGAATAACTTTCGAACTTTCACTCGAAACTGAGTTCCTAGCCGCCGAATCCCATCGCAACGTCCAAAAAATGAATCCAGCTGATAAATATATCGACGCGTTAATTGTTGGAAATCTCTGCACGAGGCAGAAACGAGGGACACGAACCAATAATGGTTCGAAGAAGCCATCGAACCTCCTTGATCGTCGTCCCTGAACGACGCCGCTATCGGCCATGGAATCCTCAACTAAGAATTAACATCGTCGATCGGCTCTCCTCGATCGACACATTCACGTTCGCAGTGGTTCGGAGAGTTTTAAGATTAGGCGGTGCGCGAGTGTAGGAAGAAAGCACGGGCCAAACGGGAGAAAGAAAGAGACGGAACAAAAGAAAGAAGAAGGGAAAGACGCGAAAGGACGAAAGGAGGAGAGATGCATTGCACGCGCGCGCGCGCGCGCGAATGGAAGGTGCGGACGTGTACCTGTGAGCAGGTGCATCGCAAGGTCTCGGTCCTCTCGTTGGCTTCTTCTTTCTCTCTCGGTGCCGCACAATCGGTCGATATAGGGGACACGAAGTTGATCGGGGACCCCGGTCCGGGCTCCCCGTAAAATTGATCGATTGGAAAATTAACCTCTTGCGCTTGTGCCAGGCACGTCGAGAATTTTTTGTCCCAAAATTGCAATATTTCCTCAGTTTTTAGTATATCTAAGTATGACTTCTTACTTCTTAATAATTTCTATCCGGTGATATCATACCGAGGAATTATCGTATACGGTTTGGTCACTCGTTATGGTCCGCAATCAGTTGCCAGCGCAAGTGGTTAAACATCGTCACAGAGACGACGCTGTTGCCGCTTGAGGCGATTGTTTCGCGATCCTAGAGACTAGCTAGCTAGCTTACCTCTATCAATCGATTGTCCTTTCTCCTTTCGCTAATTTCTTTTTCTCGGATTTTGAGAGCGGAGATGGATTGCTCGTGGATGATTCAGTGCTTTGCGATAGCGAGTTTGCCTCGTTGAATTCGAAATGTACAAAGTTCTTTCCTCTCGGCAATGCAGATTTTACGCAGCAGATCCTTTTATGCTGCCACGTTAAGCGACGTATTTGCAAAAATAGTTTATCTAATTTATGAAAACTGTACTCTGCACTATAAGAAAAGTGTAACTGCATTGAAATTAAAGCTACAACAGTTATATTTATATTTCGGACGTGTATGAAATTGACGCCTGGTTATTAAATATTGAAAACATTGAAAGTTTGTCAGATTGAATTAACACGACAAGTATGGTAAATTTGATACATTTGACGATATAGGCTACTGATACAGACAGATATAGAGTTGTTCGAAAAGTAATCAAATACGAAAAAGATCCAAAAACGACGTATCGGTTGTATTCGTTGCCTCAATGACAGAAACTTTGAATCAAGATTTCTATTTCAGAATTTCTATTTCTATTTCTACTTTTGGCAGATTAAAGGCTACTTTCGTTGCGTTAATTACAGAGATATTGAATCCTACCTTTTCAGGATTTCTTTACAATTAATTCACTGTACAAAGCGATAAAAGCTTTCTTCCTCCGGTTCCACGGAGTTCCATGCGACACATGATTGATCCGCGACTGTTTTTCAGGTACAAGTATCCGCGAGCATTCGTCGATTTTCTTCTTTCTGTTGAAAGCGTCCACGCGACCTTCGGGAATTCGCAGTCTGCATAACGCATGCGGGCGCCTTAATTGTACGTGTACAACATGTTTTACTTGCGACCATTAATAGCCTATGCGTTAAAATATTAAAGTAAGGGTACTGGTTCTAAAAATGCCCGAATACTCGTCTTCTCCGAACTTAACTTATGTTTTTGTCCATTGAGTATTTTATGTATGTTGTAAGTTTGTGGCCACTATTTACGTAATTCTAACAATTTCGTTTAATAATTTTTTTGACAAGCACTTTTGAAGGTCCCATAGTGTTTCGGATTTTATACCATCATTAGCATCAAGGTATTTTTCATAAAAATTGGATTGAGTGTATGTTCGCTAGAATGATATTTGAGTGCGGTTCTAGAACTTTAAGTGAAAATGTATGTTTCGATGTTTTCGCTATCGTACAAAGGAAATCGAAAGGTACATGCTTGAATGGCCTCTCTGCTTTGTTACATCGGAGGAACAATTTATTTCTCCAGCTGTCACGATTAGTTCCAGTCGACGGCTTCTAGTTCCTTTCAAAGGAACTCTACTGTATGAAACAACTAGGTTGGTACCATTTTATTGTAAAGTAAATACATTTATCGTTCAGTTAACTAACAATTCATTAAAAAACAAAATATTCGCAACGCATTAATTGACTCAAATAACAAACAGAAGATATATCAAGAATGTACAAGGGAGAGACAAGTTTTCTCAAAACTAAAGTATACCAAAATTCGAAACTAAAGCATCAAGAATAAATTAGATCGAGGCTAAAGACCAAGACTCGGAAGATACCAAAATTTGAAACTAAAACATATCGAAAACTCAAATCAAACAAAAATCTGTAAGTAAAAGGTGAAAGACACCATAACTAAATTCGACGAATCGAACCTACCAGGTGTGACGGTAGTTCGGTGAGAGAGGCCTTCGTCTCGTCGACAATCGACTGGGGTTTTACAGAATCGGAAACGAGGGGGCGTGAAAACGGAAACGTAATAATCACGCCAGTGACCAAAGTGGTCAGAGCGTAAATACGTGGGGGGGGGGCGGCAGTGAGACGAAGAATCGAAACACTATTACATCGACCTATTCTCTCTCGAGGATCGAGACAGCGAGTGCGATTGGCGTCGAGGGCAATCACGCAAATGATGACACGACTGCAGCCCAGCAGCTGCTTGCCTCGCGTCGATGATCACCGCCCTCCGAGTCTCAGCCATGTGCCTCTGTCGTCTTCTGTCGTCTTCTTCGATCGTGCTGGAATCCCGTTTCCAAAGAATTCCTCGGCCCTTTCCCGTAACTACGTGCGAACCGACGATCACGCGGCGACAATGGCCGTCCGGTTCTCCCTCGATATGGGATTCTGCGAGTATCTTTGCGTAGCGGATGAATTCTTTATGAGATATTCGCGACGATCGTGCTGAAGTTATTCAGAGGGTGGATGGAGGAGGAAGATTTAGAGAAATAAATGTCGAGAGATTAAGGTTTAGTGTGAGAATGAACAGAGTGATTCAAATGGTCTTTGTAATTTTTAACACACTCGCGTGTATTTCAATTTATTGCACATTCCTGCGTAAAAGTCATAGGACAAATACCACTGTGTTTGTCTCAAAACTGGAACAATTTGTCCAATAGCTTTTGTTTGTTATATTCATGCAATGTTTTCGTTTTAAAATACTCGATGTAAGAAAGTAATCTGTAAAATCTGTTAATGTGTTATTGATACATTGTGTGATAATTGTGTTATGTTTGTTTCAAAAATGATATCTAATATAAAAAATAACTTGTAAAAATAAGTGTTGACGTATTATTATAAAATACACGTGCAATTTAAAAATAATAAATAAATATTAATAGTATATCGCAATAAACAGGAATGAATATTGAATATTAAAAATAATAAAAACGTTTTAAGACTCCTGACTAGAGTGTCATACACGTGTACACGGCTCCTTAATTTCTTAATGTACATTTCACACGTTACGCAGTGACATTACACACGTGTAGCTCAATATTCAGCTTTGATATTTGCACGTATTGTCAGTTAATGTTGTCAATTAATGTTGATATGAACGATATTATATGCAAGTTCCTCCGCAGTAATACAGGGAGTTGTAGAAAGAATTCCCAAGTGACTCCTTAAATCATCGTTAAACAGGCTGGTTTCGCTTCGTTATTAACATTCGATTGGGAGTATGATTTAAGGGGACCGATGAAGGAGGACGGAACTGATAATTCCGTGGTAACCGTTCCGAATGAATTATAGGTTTCCATCGTATCGCGTGCCATTTTCTCGACGCACGTAAATAAACGTAGAAAGCGGCAGAACCGCAGAAATCATATCGTAATTTGCACACTGCGATCCCGCTGGTATCTGTAATTTCGATTTCGTTACCGTGGATGTAACGATCTGCGATAATTTTCTGTCTTTATCGCGATATATGGAATCGCCATGGAACACTTAACATGACCGTATGTCTGACTTTCTCTCGACATCTTCCACTGTCAACGCTAGGTCAGCGCGTTGTTCAGAAATTCGCCGCGCGTTAGAAACTGATCGAACATCGCCCAGTTTGTAAAACTAATTAGTTCGACCTCTGAAAGAAATTGTAGAACTGTCTCGTCACGATAATAAATGTCGGATAGCGTAAATCGTTTGTCGCGCAGTTGTTTATAACTTTACGACTCGATATATATAGAATCTACAGAGACCAAAGATATTTTTCACTGTTTGTGGATGATCAACTCCATAAATTCACGACAAGCATACATCTGTATTCGATCGATGGTCAGGTGAATTTAAATGGAATTTCACGATATTGAGTTTACATTGAAAGCAAGAAAGCGAATAACGCTCGTTTGTACGTCGGTGACGCTAGCGTTGGTTCATCCATTATTCACCGTTCATCCATTTACTTCATTTACTTCGTTCACTTCGGTGTCCATCGCCAGAAAAACCAGCAACCGGACACTCGTAACGCCGCACGTCGGGATTCGAGGAATGCATCGTGGAAAATAAACGCGGGATTCTCACTTCTGCGAAAGTGTCTTTCTTCTGCTCTTCTTTTCTTTGTTTTGGAAACTATTTTCCAAATAGTCGTAAATAGTCTAAATAGAAATCACGTAGATTTTCAATTTTCAGATATTTTAAAGAGCAAAGAGAAAATTGAAGCATAATTTTAATGAATAAAAAAATTACACTAATAATTAAATATCTTCCCTTCAAAATTAATTGAGATCTACTCCGTCTCAAGTCTCCATTTTGGATGCGCGGATAAAAAGAAATTGCAAATCTTCCGAAAAATGTAAAACCCTAACTCCAGGTTAAATTGTTCAATTACCAAGAACTTGTTCATTACCAGTAATAATTGTTTCAAGTAAGGCCTTCGCAAAGTGGAAAGATGAAGATTCGACAATAAAACAGACATCAACAGTTAGTGACCATTTGAATCATTTATTGCTAATATAAATACCATTCTCTTACAAATCGACTGGACTTAATGAGAGTCCATAACACGCATAAAAAATATCGTCTAACCGAGCCTAGTGACGGAATTAATGCTAATTGCGTTCGACAAATTGTAATAGAGATTGAGAGAAATGGAAAGAGAGAGGAGAAGGAGGAGCAAGACAGACAGACAGACAGAGAAAGAGAGAAAGTGAGAGAGAAGAGAGATAGAGAGGGAAGAAGAGAAGGAGAGGCAAGAGAAAAAAGTGAAAGAACGAGGACTGTGATGGAGTGCTTGTCTTCTTTTTCTCTTTATCTTCCACCTCGTCGAACAATCGTTTCGCCGATCGTCGAGAGAAAAAGAGAAAAAGGAAAAAAATACGATACTATCAATCGTTTCATCAATCGTTCAACGATTGTCCTCGTATATTCTTTTCATCGTTTGAAATTCCTCTCGATACTTCTATCGCATTGATCGAAAAATACTATGCACGAGAATTAATTCATTGATTAATTAAATTACGAAACGAAATCTAAAAGCTATTTCCACGGTACTGCTTCGACGCTTTGTTCTCGTTTTTCTTTTTTCTTCGTCTTCTGTTTCGAGAAAGTGTGAAGAACTTTCCTTGGCAAGTCTTTCCGGTGATCGGTGTCTCGAATCAGTCAGACCTTTGTCTACTCGCGTTTCTTAACATAATTTCTTGCTCTATTTCTTTTCTTCTTCTTCTTCTTCTTCTTCTTTTGGCTAATGTTTTTCTTTTAGCTTAATATAATTTTTCTTTTCGTTGAATTCTTTTTGTCACCTGATCCTAATAAGATCACCTAAGCGACTAGCTCGAACTTGTTCTATTAAGTACCTAATAACGATGTGGCACGATTAATTTGTACAAATTGCCTAAACGATACAGCGCGCGTGTTTTCAAAAATTTTCAAGGCTAAGTTTTATTCGCTTCGTTCATACCTTTTTCTTTTCTTTTCTTTTCTTTTATTTTATTTTTTTTTTTTTTTTTCCTTAAGAAGATACGCACGAGAATTATCCCTTAATTATTTATTTAAATATCGACAAGTTAATTTCCATTTTTATACATATTTTATATACAGCTCGAGAATTTTTAGTGCTTTTCGAAAATTATTTAAAATGCACGCGATAATATTCCTCTGTTCCTTAATTAAGCGGTATCTAAAGCGTCGCTTCGACGTTCGAACGTCGGATCATCCGAAATCACGTGATTAAAAAAAAAAAAAAGAATTTCTTTCGAAGACGGAAAGACCCAGACTGAAATCACTTCCGAGTTGCTCGCTAGAATCATACCAGCTAATTAGATCTAACTTCGCTAACGCGGACTAATTTCATTCGCGAGCGGGAAACGTCGGTGCAAACGAACGCTAAGTTGTTCTTTTAAAAAATTTCCACCGCACTATTCGAGCGAAAAATTCTTGCAAGTAAAATCTATGTATATACTATAAATCAAATTCAGAATTCTTTACAGAAAGAAAAAAAAAAAATATATATATATATATATTTATATGTATAATTATTACATGATATATATATATATATTTTTATATATATGTGTATACATGTGTACATGTGTGTGTGTGTGTGTGTGTGGGTGTGTGGGTGTGTGTGTGTGTGTGTGGGTAAAAGAAAGCAACAAGAGAATGACGATTGCGGTCCCCGTTCCTTATCACTGAACACAGTATTGAAGCTGCTTCTAAAAAATCAAGCCAACCATTCCGAAACATTCTTAAAACAAATATTGATCCATCAAAGAACGTATGTCCGTTCTCTGCAGCGTGCAAATGAGAAATAACCCAGGCTCGTCGCCAAGAAATGATCGAACTCTCGTAGTCCCCCCCCCCCCCCGATGAAAATTCAAAGTTCGTTTGTATTCAGAGTGTTCCTCAAAAACCCCGCGATCCTCTGTAATGTACAAACAAGAAACAGCCGAACGATACGTTGTCGTTAAAAATCGTCTGGAACCGGTCGAACTCTTGCAGTCCCTTCGATGAAAATTAAAGATTCATCCAGAGTCGACGTGTCTTCCCTTCCGTTACGATCGCGATTCGAGGAATCAATCGTCACGCAAGAAACCAGCAAACGAATAGTCTTGTGTCTGCAAAATTTCAGTACCGATTTGAGCCGAACTTTTACTTCGCGAGTATGTTTCCGCAGTTTTTTTTCAGGACAGTATTCAGGAATCTCCTTCGAGGATCACACGAAGAAACTCTCCCTCCGAAAGCTAGGACGATCTTCGCGGTTGTTGCTGCTGTTGTTGCGTGTAGAATCCGAATGGTCTGGACTCCCCTGTCGGCGAAGAAAACGACGTGCCGGTGCTGATTGACGGAGAGGAAACCGACGGGCCGGATCCTGAGGCTCGTTGCACCGAAGATTTTTGCTGATTCACGCTGGTGATCGTCTGTTGGGACCTCAGAGGGACCGGAAGCGGCCGTTGCACCTTCCGACTGTGATGGTGACCGGGAGTACGATATCCTTGATGACCAGGACCCGTTGGCCTTAATCGCGGTCGTCCTGGACCTCGTCGAATCGTTGGCGCGCTTCCTCTGCCTGAGAGGGAACCCAGTGTGCCAACTGGACCCAATGGACCTACTGAACTGGGACCATCGCCTTCTATCGGACCGGACGTTCCTTGCACCACTATAACATTAAATAGCGATCGTTGAAGTATTTTGTCATGCTCGTTCCACAGTTTTTAAGTAAGAAACCAGTTTTCCATTGGTTTTCTTTATTTCAGGGACTACTCTTCTTGGGAGAAATACGGAAAGATACGTTGTTGCTTCATACGATTTCAATTGCAAGAAACGCTAGATGATAATTACCAAAGGTTATTTCTAACACCACAACAGGTACCCCATTGGCCGACTATGAATTTATTCGTGAGAAAAAGAAAACGATTTGGAAGTTCCAAAAAGAAGTTTCAGAGGCCGAGTTCTTCCTCTAAATACGAAGAGATCTCTCTGTATTCCGAAAAAATACGATCACCACGAGAGACCAGACGTCGGATCCATCAAAAGGTTATCGCACGTAAAGAAACGTTTCTCGACACGGTGTGGAGAATCGATTGGATGTTTGTCGGCGTGAAAATCACCGAGGAAAATCGGCGTGGCCGATGCGGCGACGGGGACGATAGGCCTGAAGATAACGAGCGGAATGCCCGTGAGGTACGAATTTCGCGGGAAGGAGGACAGCGCGGCGTCGGCCACGCGGGGCTCCTGCAACTTTTCACGATTATAATGGCAGATGCAGGGTACGAACGGGGCCCTCCATTTAACGTAGAGTGGTCTGACCAGTTAATCGGTTATTCACCGGTACAACGCGGCACGGTACGAAGACAAACTCGAGGATCGTGCCGTGGCATCTATTCGACTGATCGTAAACGCAGGAGCCGACCACGAGGACAAGCACAGCCGGGGCCAGGAGAGGAGAGGGAAGAAGAATTTAATGAGATAGCGAGAGAGAAAAATTCTGGCCGCCGGAGGAGGAGGGTGAGTGACAGGGTCGAAGGTCAGTAGCCGAGCAAGGATGTACGAGGAGGACGGTGCTCTGTCTCCTTCCAACTCTCGTCCTTCTTTCCCCTCTTTCTCTCTTCCCTCTTCCTTCCTTCCTTTCTTCCTTTCGCCTATTCTTTTTCCCCCTTTTTCCACTCGCGCGCACACACACACACACACACACGCGCGCGGCTTCGCGCCGTTCGTTCAAGTCGTCGACATTCCTTGGCACGTTCCCGATCCTTTCAGGAGACGCTCTTCAGAGCCACCTCGGCGAACAGAGAGGAAGAAGAAGTTTGAGTGGCCACTTGGCAACAAAAGAGCCACGAGGGTGTGGAAAAGCTCCGGAGGGACCGGTTTTCTCATTATATACACGGAGCTTCTCTGATTTTCCGTGCGCTCGATTCTAACGAGATTTCCAAGGAGGCGCTTCGCCCCGCGAGATCCTTGAACCAACGTACGCTGGTTCCTTCGGATAACAAAGAATGTCCTGGAGGTGTACTTGGCGCAACTGCTGACTCGCGTTGCGAGTTTGCAGAGCGTTGAACCGTTTGTAGAAAAGGGGGAAAATGGTAAGGGAAACTAGGGTGTTTCCAACACCCTCTGAGAAATGAACAAGGTGTTCCGTCTTGATCTTGATAAACAAAACGAATTGTGCTATGTTATTTGTTACAACGAACGTCCTGTATATAATCTAAAACGTCGTTTATTAACATTTTCTGGACAACCTCCGTAACTTTTATCTAAACATCAAATAACGAGATGTTACACGACTAAACTTCAATAGCTTCTAGCTATATCGATCGGGATAATAATTAGACCAACATTTATCATTCTCTGCATCAAATACTAAAATATCGAAATATTTCTTTTCCAGCCACTAACCAATAGAGTGAATGGACATATCATCGTATTTCCCTCCTACAGTCTTCAATCACTGGTTTAATATCCAATCCAGAACGACCGAGGAATGTCGAAAATTCGAGAGAGAGAAAGCGAGAGGAAAATGAAAGAGGAGGAACCGGTCCCTAATTGGTTTAATATCCAACCGAGAGCGAAATCAGGAGGAAAGAACGAAACACCGAGGGGTCGGTTAAAATATTTTCGCATATATATCGAGGGTCCCGCGATTCCCGCGGAAAGCACGCGTGGGTGAGATCCCAACCGGGAGATAGAGAGTCCGTCCGGTGCGCGCGTACAAAGAAGAAAGAGGGTTCTCGAGAAGTTTCGAGGCTGAAAGGGCGAATGGAACGCGAGGATCCGCGGAATGCCGACCGTCCGGCTGGCAATATCCTTGCCCCGTCCTATCTTCCCGCATTATCCTGCCGTATCTCAGCCGCGCAACACACAGCCAAACTCTCACTCCCTGCCCGTTTTCGTCCTTTGCCACGACGCGGCCTCTTTCACGGTGTCTCGAGACGCTCTCTCGCCTCGAGCACCCTGGAACACCGGAGAAAATTATTGCATTCTAAAGCAGGAGACAATGAAATAGTTTAGCCAATATCCCTCCGGCTAAACAACCGTCGTTCCTCGCCAATGAGGATAATGAATCGCCAGATTCTCGTTATCGTAATGCCGACGGATGGCTTCTTAGCCGGAGGGAAGCTGTGGAGACGGTTTTTCTAAAAGAACTCGGCTGTTAGAGCATAATAATTCCTTCAAGTACGTACAAATTAGCATGCGCAAGTATTTAAACGCTTACTTCTGACAAACTCATATTTACATTTAAAGGAACAGGAAGTAAGCAAAAGTTTCTTTGGAATCGAGCTTCTTGATCTAATTTTTATCTTCAATAATCACTTCATTTACAGATAAAAATAATAATTGACGTTAATTCTCTGATGGACTGTACAAATCAGAATCGTTCGTTCGCAGAAAAGCATTTATAGTATTTAAATTTAAAATGTAATGTGAAATACAGATATTAGACTACTTTGGCTTGTGAAAATTGACAACACGTGTCTAAAATATACTAAAATTTGACTTGTACATTTTTAATCCACCCATCAAGAAATTAATGTAAATAAAAAAGCAATGTAATTGAAGATAGAGTGAAAATTGATACAAATATTTGACTCAAGTGTTCAACATTCAAATGCTGTTCAACATTTCAAGGATTGATATATTTGTTTCTGGCTATATTTTAAAAGTGTCAGCAATTTCATTATTCTGAATCTGGCATTTTCTTTTTTCAGAAAAAGAATCAACTCTATCATCAGCTCGCGGAAGTAGCGAGTTCATATAGCTGTAGAGGTTGTATCAAGCACTCGAACTGGTTGGAATTACTTTCCGTTACATGACACGGAAATATGATGAAAGCGATGCGGACGAACAAGATGACACGGTACGGTACGGTGAGGTACGGCACGAATCCACAAAATCCAACCCCTCGTAAACCTCTTGGAATGGGTTACCTGTTCCCCGATGGAAACAAAGTTACCTATTCTTATTGCGAGAAATTATGCAAACGATACCTAAATAACGAACAAAGTCGATACTTGTGAATGTGATTTAAGTAAGTAACAAAATTTGATCGACTCCGGTAAGGGAAGATTGAATAATATTCAATGGAGATTGTTTAAGTTGCATTCGTAGATACGTTGTACAAAGTATATTTCTTTATATAGGAAGTATAGTGCGAGCAGAATTTTAGAAATGCAGATGAGAGAGCAAGCATCATATTGCTTGCTTTCATGGATGCATCAATCATATATCTTGCATCTCAAATGCATCTCAAATGAAACGAGAGAGGACAAGAGCTAATGAATTTTCATTGAAATTGGAACAAATCAGAGAAACCTCATCTTATTTTGCATCTTGAATTGTTAAGTTAAGATAAAATGTAAATGACGAAACGTATAATTAGCAGAATGTTAACAGAAACTATCAGTAGTAATAGAAAGTGAAGGTGGTAAAAGAAATAGAAAGAAACATTAGATGTATTAACTAAAAAGTTTCTTTTCTAGACATTACAAAATAAAAAATTAAATTTCAACGATACACTAACGTGATATAACAATTTGACTTTACAATGACAAATCCAAAGAATTTTACAAAGGATACGTAAAGCAGTATGTAAAACATTGTAAATCGAATTTGTAGAAGATATACTGCGGCTAAACAGACTGAGGATAATCATCAATGTGGAGGGAATTCGCGGAAACCGCGAAGAGAAAGGAACACAGGCGAAATGAATAGAGAAGAAAAACAAACGGGGCAGAGTAAACGAAGTGATAGTCGAAAGGGGAAGGTAAGTAGAAAGGACAGAGAGGGGTGTGAGTGAGTTCCAAAAACCTAAGAAGAACATCATCGATCGCAGCTGTCGCGTTCGCTCCGCACCTGCTATTGTCCGCTCGCCTTCCAGTCGACGACAAGTGAGAGAGGGAACCGACCCCTTTCCTTTCCGTATATGTAGCACGAAACAGCGTACGAGCGTGCGCGCGTGCACGAAGGTGCCGTGCACGTTGCCCGCGTAAACTTCGGTCCACGTGTCGTTGCGTGAGGGCCACCTACTCGTTTTCGTGCGACTCGTTTTCATTAGTCCTTCTTCTCGCTCCTCTTTTCTTTCTTTTTGATGGAACTTTCTTCCCTCTCTTCCTCCGCCATCCGAATTTTGCATTTCACACGATACTGTGCGTTATACAGTGTTATACAATAGTGTCGAAAATGCCAAATTGGTCAACGTTCGAGGCAATTTTTAATCCTTTACATTCTAAATACTTTTTCGGTACTAGATCTACTTTGATGAATTTTACGTTCGCGTTGTGATACAAGTTGCACATAAGGGAACTAACGGAATTGTAGTAATCGTTCAATATGTATTTGTTAACCAAAAAATATTATACATCATATTATTGAATAATATTTTGTTAACCAAAAAAATTGACATATGTATATCGAGCAAAAATTACAGTATTCTTTCTCGTTTTCCCAGTTATTACCTTTAATTTCTTATGTACGTAAGCCCTTTGGTATACTTACTTGTTCAAGTACGAGTACCCAACAGTATCAAAAAGAGTAGAACCCGAAGAGAACCCAATGAGTACTCAACAGTATGAAAAAAAAAAGTAAAAGACAGAAACAGAACGAAGGGTCCAAATCCATCATCCTTGTCAATTCAATCTACATCCAACTCTTGGAAACCAAAATGCAACCACTGTCTGGCTAACTGAGAAACCAAAACGAGACCCCGTCCCAGAAGACGGTGTACAGCACTCGAACGTTTGAAAACTGCGAGCGAAAGAGTGAGTCATAAAGGGGGTGGATATCTCGAAGGGTAAATCGCATACCCTTAGGAAGGGCGCCAACTGTTCGTCGCAACACTTGCGCGCACATGTAATCGCGAGGGAATTTCGATGGATTTCACGTCAGTCAAGGGATATCCGCGGTGCCCAGGGGTGTTTTTCTTTTTGCACTGAGACCAAAATCCTATGAGAATCGGACCAAGTGGTGCGATAGAAGCAAAAAGGGGGCAGGGGGATCTATAAAAGAGTCAGTCGGGATTAACGATGTATCGATTCGAGGGTGCGTCACGAAAAGTCATTTTGATCGAGCAAGGGGGGACATTTCGAGTCTGGCCTTCCCGAAAGTTCTCGCTTAATCCTCTTAACCGTATCGTCACCGTGCGTATATTCTGACAGAATCAGCATGCGTTTCTCAGTGATTTAAAACCCAAGGCAAATGCGGTTGGATGATTCAGGATCTAAATGATTGTACGAAATTCTCTTTATAGGCGTATTACGCACTGTCGAGTGTATAAATTGAAATACTAGATAGTTGTTAGTCTCGTTGGCAATCCTTGGTCTACGTGGTAACAGAATCAAAGCAATATATATTTTACATTAATGAATTCATTACGTGCAAGTTGCATGCTTAAATATTCATCAGCAGACATCGCACGATTCCGCGTAATGGTGATGAATCTATCGGAATTACTCGAAATGATCCAATCTACATTTCCGTACGTCCTTGTGAAAAAAAACCTTGGCACGGTTAGTAATACATTAATTTTTTAATAGCGTGATTATTCAATCTGTGACGGATATCTATGATTATCATCGTCGTCAATAACTACAGATATTTCTACTTTTCATGCAATGAACATTTACCGTGTTGTAAAGCTTGATCGCTGGTTGTACTGCTACTGGTTGGAGATAAAGATGTTGGTGATTGAGGATTGCTTCCAAGACCCTTAGACGGTGGATGAAGCAAAAGAAGGCCCCGACCCTTCCCACCAACGGGTCCTCCTCTACGAGAACCCCGAGGTCTCCCCCTCTTGCTAGTACCACGAATCGTAGGCCTTATCCGAACGCTGCTTCCGCTACTGAAAGACACGTGGTGATCGAGACGACTGACTTTTCCAGCATCTCCAAACTGATTCGCTCGTGATTGCCGGTTGTCACCGGAGGATGCCCCCACTGGACCATCCACATCGACAACCAGGCCGTCATTGCTCGTCTCATCCTAAACATATTAAAATATGTAAGATTTATTAACTCCGTTTTCCAAGTTGAAGCTTTGTCGATTCTTGAATATGCAAATATTGAATACACACCTCTGATTTAACAGGACTGGTTGGAACGCTATAGTCGTCCATGTTATCGAGAATCTGTTGGTGATTGTTAATTTGATACGATTGGACACCACCACTGGCTTGACTGCTTTCGTTGGAATTAGCTTGAACAATATCGCCAATCTTATCACCATTCGCATCAGATAAACAAGGCTTCTTTGCATCCTGGCAAAATATCAGTAAACGATTGAAACAATTATAGAAATTTGGGAAATATAAAAGGAACGTTCCATGCAGAATAATTGCAGAAACTGAGAATGAAAAAGAAAATAGCGGCTCTAAGGACTCACCTTGACCGGAAGCGCGGTTAACTTCCTCTTCCGGTCTCTCTCTTTATAGTATAGGTTCGACTCAAGTCGGGCATCCTCCGCGTGCTGCTTTCTCTCCTCGCTCCGTTGGCTGTCTGAAATATACGAACACGGGCGTTGTATATGGGGACGTTCGTTACTTCTTTTCTTATTATTATTCGTTATTAGGGCATTAGCATAACCTAACGAGCATAATGTAATTGCATCCATGCTCTTTCCTTTCTCTACCTTCTTTCGTCCCCCCTCTCCCTGCTTGAATGCCGGCTCGCATCTCGGCACGAGAATACAACTAAAATCGCGCTTTAGCAACAAAAATGATATCGTATTCTATATTTGCATTTCAAACTTTCATTTCAGCGAGATTAAAAGCTAGTTATTTTACAATAAGCTCTGTTACTCGTTTCAATAAATGGTATACAACTGTAATAAATTAAAAGTTGAAGAAGAAGATTATATAAAAATATTCACATTTGGCTTCAATTTCCTCGTCGTCCAATAAAAGAGAAACGACTTCCTTGGGCTTCAGCGTGTCTGGTTTGAAGTTTCCTCCGCTAATCACCATGCGTTGTATCTGCAAATATTTGAATTACATTTCCTTTTTATTATTTGAAAATTTAACGTGACTTAAAAAATGATTCCGATCTGTTTTCTCAATTTGCGGCTTAATTAACTTTTTAACTGCGAGTTGAGCGTACCTCGCTTTTTTCTCGAGCACGTTGCAGTATCCTTTCCTCGATAGTTCCCTTGCAAATTAATCGATATACCGTAACCTGTTTCGTTTGACCCAGTCTATGGGCCCGATCCATAGCTTGCTGATCTACCGTTGGATTCCAATCGCTATCGTAAAAGATTACCTATGAAATAAAATTTATTTCTATTTTAGTCGAGTCATTTTACTCATGAAGAAAAAATGTTTCGTATGAAAAGATACCATCTTTCAACGATCGAAATTTAGATATCTATTATGCGTGACATTCTAAACAGGGACGCTTCTCTTTCCACTCGATATTCGAACGAGGGCATATGCAAATCGTAGCTTCAACAAATGAATGCCTGCAGTCTATGTTCGTGCACATCCGTACGTAACAGAATGCAGTTTCGGCAATGCAGGGGAACGATCCTGACCAAAAGTTCTTATCAATTCCATTACCAATTCAATACCAATTTCACCATTAATTTGTAATGTCACTTGACTCGTGATTAAGATGTATGATCCATCGTCATAATTTCTTTGAAAAAAAGAAAAAGAAATTTACTCGAGAAAACTTGCACCATATAATTATAATCGATTACCTCATCAATAAACGCATTCTTGCATTAATCAAAATCAATTTATTCAATTATCCTATCAGAAAGCCAGTAACGATGTATTTTTGTACATGATCTAAGAATTTTTTACAAATCTTTATGTATCGAGTATTTATACTTTTTAACAATATTTTTATATATCACGCAAAACATTGGATCAAATCAGCCTTGTGAAGATTCAATATTGTGATTAACCGTTGTCCACATAAAAATAGAATCGTGATTTCTCACGCTATGCTTCTTCGTTTTCGATCAATTACAATTGTATCCTCTAAGTTTCGAGCTATTTGTCATGTACAACAAAAGAAAGAACAAAAGGCGAACGGCCCGACTTTATGAAATCGTAAAGTGAATACGTACAAGGTACGAACCGATAAGACATGGGATAAGATTACTAACCGTGTCTGCGGCAGTGAGGTTTATTCCCAGGCCTCCAGCTCGAGTACTCAGCAGAAAGACGAATATGTCCGCCCTGAAACACGAAACAGTCC
Source organism: Melipona bicolor (assembly GCA_030673865.1). Taxonomy (NCBI): domain Eukaryota; kingdom Metazoa; phylum Arthropoda; class Insecta; order Hymenoptera; family Apidae; genus Melipona; species Melipona bicolor. The sequence continues at coordinate 1,581,238 of JAHYIQ010000015.1, read as the reverse complement.
ATGTAGATCGAACAGTCGAGTACGACACGTTTTGTATGTAAATTAATTCGATACGCTGGTGGTGCACTTAAAGGATTTCCAGTACAAAAGCTGAATATATTTTATCATTTTCAAGATCTCCATGATTCGATTGTAATTTGGATACGTTTTTTTTTTCTTTTTTCTTTTTATTTCCTTGAAATAAAAAGCTCAAGTTTGAAATAAAATATGTTAGAAGATCAGCCGTTATTAGAGCCTAGCATTTGTGGCGGGCAGCCAAAGCTGCAGCTGTCTACGAGACAGGGCCGATTCGCCAATTAATTCGCGTGTTAGTTATGCGCGAGTGAACGAACGACATGCTAAGAGGCCGCGCTTTAGACATGCAATATGGTTGATACATATTCTAAACAGCGCCGGGAAAAAGTTCGTTCAGTTCACTAATGATATATTTTCACTAAAGTAGGCTTTAGATTGACAGATAAAATTACATGTGAAATATTTACAAATTTCTACGAAATAATATAAAATTCTATATTATAGAGGAGATAATTAAAAAGTATAAAAGCTACCTTTTTTGAAAATCTGCAACCATATCTCGCCGATCTGAGATTTTAGAAGAACCGTCTAATCTCATAAAGGTATGTTTTCTGTGATACATGTACTCCTGTAATAAAAATATGATGTAAAATCTTGTAATGATTTCGTCGAATATTGAAATTACCTCTAACAAATCGATCATTTTTGTCATCTGAGAATAAATCAGGACTCGATGACCCTGTTCTTTAAGACGACGTAAAAGACTATCCAAGACAGAAAGTTTTCCAGCATCTGTCACTAAGGTTTGCTTATCTATAACAATATAAAGAAAAAAAAAATATAGACTAAAATGCATATAAAAAGTCTAATACAAATACAATATCAAGAAAATGCTTACCTGGTACTATAATATTTGACCATCCGTTTATGGGAGTGCATGCAGAAATTCCACCACGTGGTTCCACAGAAAATGTTGATGTCATTTGTGATATATGAAAGCTTGAGTTCTCTTGTAACGATGCGACAGAAAGAGCTCGTTCACAACCAAGCCAGAGAAGTCGTTGACCAAACTTTCCACCGCATTCTTCGTGTCTTCTCCAAGCGCACGCTGCAGAACTATTGCTAACGTACAATTTTCGGGGACTAGCTTGTACCTGAAATTAACATTCATTCATTATATTGCTGTACGCTCCATTACTTTGATTTTGAATTAATATTGTTGAATTTATTTGAAAACCTTAGGAAAAGTATCGCAAATGAAAGCTGGAATGGTTGTCTGTTGACAATGCCGCATTATTGGTGGCCTAGGAAAATGAGGATGTTCTGGTAACAAAGTCACTTTTGACTCTTCTTGTTCAGCTTTAGTAGAGGGAAGTATTCTCTGTAAAAAAAAAAATACATATCTTAATTAAGTTAAAATGAACATAAGAAAAAAAAGATATATGTTAATTCCAGACCTTCAGTGACTGATTAGCAGCTTTTTTACTGCTACGTAAAATTCGATGAGCAACGGTTTCAGGCATTGAATGAATAACATGAGTTGTATGCGTATATACAGGTTCTCCTTCGATAATCTTTCTTGTAAATATTAAATCTTGTAATGAATGCGACGACGAGTCGTCAATTTTTCTAGGCAAAAGAAACATGTGGTTCATAGGTATTTCTGTTCTTTCATCAGCATTCCAGTCTTCCCAATAATGCATCATTCTTATTCTCCTCTCCATTACAGTAGCAAGACACAATCTAAGCGCAAATGATAAAATAAATATTATTGTAAAACATATATTATATATTTATAATATAAAAAGTCATATACCTGAATATAATTCCCACGATAAATACTTGATTCATTTCCATTGGAGACAAGTCAATAAATCTACTAAAGGAAAAAAAATTCTGAAAAAAATTTTCATTCCCATCGTGAAGAGTCCGATGTATATATTCAGTAGCAAATATGAACAGCTTATTATACAACAAGTGATCTTTAGACGAGAGATGTCTCAATCCTTCTATATATAATAATGCAGGCATTTCATAACATTCAGTGTGCATGAACAATGGAGATCTCGCGTCTCTACGCTCAAAAAGTTCTGGATGATTGCAAACCTAAAATTAATGAAGTAGATATTAATATAAAATTTTTAAAAATTATGAAATTTTAAATATATTAATATTATTACCTTTCGGAATTGCATGACTAGATTCATAAGATTCGATGTGAAATTTTTGTCGTTAGATGCGGTATCTCCACCCACTGTATAATGCAAGAGGTCTTCTATTCTAATCTTCTTTTTTAATGCTATCCAAAAGAATACATTATGATTTTTTAACGTCAAAAATGTCCCAAATATGTAGAAATGTTATATTCTTACCTGAATAAAGTAATTTTTGACGAGTAGTAAGAGGACAATATACCATTACTTCAATTTTATCAGATAATTCATTTTCTACATCTTTCTTTATTCTACGCAGCATAAAAGGCTTCAAAATCATATGTAACCTCGATAAGTGTTCTAAATATAAAAAAGAAATATTGGATTTGTGAAATATTATGTTATTCTATTATTACACAAATACAACAAAAATATATTACTCTCGTCAATTCCTGTCTTATTTTCTGCATGACTTTCGATATCTTTAGAAAACCATTCGTTAAATTCATCGTGCGAATCAAATAAAGTGGGCATTATAAAATGTAATAATGCCCATAATTCTGCCATGCTGTTTTGAATGGGTGTACCGCTAAGTAATAATCTATTACGACAGCTGAATCCAAGCAACAATTTCCATCTCATACTATAAAATAAATAATATAATATTATGCACTTAGAGTATAAATAAATATCCGCCTGCTAGTATACTAACCTGCTAGTACTTTTTATGGCTTGTGCTTCGTCTAGAATCATGTATTGCCACTTTATTCTATTAAAGTACTTGTAATCGGTAATAACTAATTGATAACTTGTTATTACTACATGAAATGAAGCTTCTTTCGTATGTAGATCTTTAGTATCCCAAAACTGTCTTAGTATTTTACGTTCTTGTGGATTTCCCCAATATGGAACTACTTTAAACATTGGTACAAATCGTGCCATTTCTTGTTGCCAATTGTGCAACGTTGAAGCCGGTGATATGATTAAAAATGGTCCCCATACAGCTATGAAAAAATAAATTCACTAAATTGTCATAAACAATATAGAATTTCAAAATATACAAATACTTATATTAAATAACTTACAGTATCTTTCAGCAACATGACACAAAAATGCTATGGATTGTACAGTTTTCCCCAAACCCATTTCATCTGCCAAAATTCCACTAATACCCTAAAAAAATACCAAAAATATTATAAATATACTTTCTTGAAATCTCATTACTTTACATAAAAGAATTTAACCAACCTGGTCATATAAATTAGCTAACCAATTCATTCCTTTTAACTGATAACCTTTAAGATTTCCCTTAAAAATCGAAGGTTGTGGATGTTCTAAATTTTCCGGTGTATCACTAAGTCGTAATTCTTGGGATGCGGCTGCTGTATCGAACTGTTTTGCTCGAGCTTTCTCATTATCAAATGCCTCAGTAGCATTTTTCTTTGCTTTTTGTTTCATAGCTTCACTGTTTGTACATACGTCAAATCATATATAACATAATACTTTCATAGATACATAAAATATTAACATATTTACCTATCGTAATCATCAATTCCAACAAGTCTTGGATTTTTTTCTTCATCTAATTGATTTAAAATCCGCAATTGTTCTTCCGGAGAAGCTTTCCCTAATTTTCGAGACATAAAATGAGCATAAAGTTCAGTTTGTGTAATAAGAAAGTTCAATTTTCTTTGTTGTCGTTTTGCCTAAATTATGAAGGGAGATAAAATTATTAGGAAAGAAAATAAAATTTATTTGCTTTTTATATTCTAAATAGGTAATACTGTATATATCAATATTAATTACCTCAATGAGCTCTACATCCATTTTTCGCTGTTCTTCAGCTTCTTTCTCAAGTCTTCTTCTTGTTTCGCGTTCAACTCGGTCATAACGCTTCCAGTAAGATTGCATTTCTCTTGTAAGACGTTTAGCTCTCCATATTGTCTCTTTCATGTTCTTTTGAGACTATAAAATATAAAAAATACAAATTATTGAAATATCTCTGAATAAGAGCAATGATGAATATAGTATGATAACACATACTTGCATAGCTTTTTGTCTCCAATATTTCATACAATGTTGTGCTACTTTTTTACAACTAATTAATATTTCCTTATGATTATTGGTTTTTGCTCTTTGTACTTTTCCCAGTTCTTTTTTAGACATCATTACCCAAATCTTTCTTCGTCTCATTGCCATCACTTCTGGACTTTTATTGTTATGTTTTTTTCGGCCACGTTGACGTGGTTGATGACGCATTATTGCTTCCAATTCAGCTTCATCTAATTCTTCTTCTCGAGGAATCGTACGATCCCAATCTTCATCTGGGTAATCGCCTTCCTAAAATTGATATGACAATATACTAATTCTGAAATATATTACGTTAATTTTTATTCTATGTACCGGATAATCCTCCGAGGATCTATGGCGTGGTATTTTTTCTTTTTTTATTTTCATAACTTTTTTTTCTGGTTTCTTTTCTTTTTTCTTTTTATTTCCAACTATTAATTTTTGATGTTCTAGAAACCTATCATAATTGGATAATAAACCAGCACTATAATATTGATATTGAATATTCTGAAAATAAAAATTTTATATTACTATCAATTCTATATACTTTATAGATCTTAACTTAAACTTTAATTTTACCTCTGGTTTTTGGTAGAAGCGTGCTTGATACTTTTTTCTAAGTATGTGAAACTTCAACATTTCTTGAAAATCTTCTTCCGTAATGGGATTATCTGTATCAGATCCTGAAGCTGAACTGTCTGATGAATCACTTAATAGAATATCCTGCAACCAACGTCGTTCTTCTCCAACACTTGACATGTTATACAGCCTCAGTTTATTAATTCTTTCCTCTGCAAAACATAATAATTGCAAGAGTTATATAATAATTGCATAAAATAAATGTAAAATGATCATTTATAAAACATTAAAAAATCTACAGACCTTCTTTTCGAATCAGTACATTATCAAGATAATTGTCTGATCCTTCAGAAGATTCTGATGATACAGATTTGTCATCCTCGCTGCAAAAATAAAGTGATAATTTTTTATCAGATTTAGCACAGTTCTTATTACATTCAATATAAAAAAGAACTACCTAGTTGGGTCTTGGAATAATTCATTAATTTGCCTTAAAAAGGGCTGTACATTAAGACTGCGTTCCAATCTCTGTAAATGCAAAGGAGCAGCCATTTCTGCTTCCAACCTCATTGTGTTTGTTCTATTTGTCATTACCAGTTTATATAAAATTCAACAACCTACAATAATTAAAGTATATCATCATCAGTTGTAAGTATTTCACTATTTTATTAACATAAAAAAAAATCAATCTTTATCATGTCTTCTGTAACATAACATATAAAATAGATCTAATATCAAAGAAAAATTATTCAAAATTTCAAGCTTTATTTAACAAATTACTTAACGAAATTTATTTAAAATAGTAGTATCAGAAAATCCGTTGTCAAGGAAACAAATACTTTATCTACAATAGTACAAACCTAATGTGACCCTGTGATTATTTGACATTTCGTTAAACATATTAAATAATTTTGATGGTAGATGTTACGACAGGAAATTTTTTTTACGTAATTCATACGCAGCATGTAGCAAAATAAAAACATCTATCTTGCGCTTTGTATTAGTAAAGCATATAGGATTTTGCTCCTTACTGCATTGCCACAATGCTAGATTGTTTATTTCGTGTTTCCTGTAACGGGCAATACATGTTAAAGGCATGTAACCGCCGTATGGAATTGTGTGTAACCAATTACATTATATAAGGTGAATGACACGACAAATCGAGCTGATGCGGTTATAATTTCGCGAAATTATTCGATAGTTTTGGATCACCTTCGGTTTGGTTAGAAGTAGCCTCACTTATTTAGCACGTAAGATAGGGTCGACCGCGAGGAAATGATTCCCTTTGTTCACATTGAAATTGGGTATATCAGACGGAGGGAAATACATAGTAGAAAGAAGCCTAGAGAACGCAGACATTTGGCGTGCCATAAAACCAGGGCAGGGATAGGGCATATTGTTGGCCACCATTTTTGTTTTCAGTAGGTGGCGCTGGTTCAGCCAACGTATAAGAGATCCATAGCCTTACTATAGTTTATTGTCGCAATCAAATAATTTTATTGTTTATTTAAATCACATATAATGCATGTTGCATCTATATATATTATCTCAATATTATAATGCAATTCGTAATCAAACTTCTTTTATTGTATATCGTATCTTTTATTGTATATTGTTTATTGTATAAAGATTGTATTACAGTGATAAACAATTGCAATTAAATTTTATGATAAAATAAAGTTTAATTTACATGTAAATACTTTGCAGTACGCGAATTATATTAAAAAATGAACTTTTTTTTTTGTAGTGTCTTATCTTAAAATATATGAAACTTATTTTAAAACTATATTACTTAAGCACTACTGTCACTTAATATGGTCGTTTGAATATCGCGCTCTATATCACTGCGCACACTATCTCGAATACAAATTGTACATATACGTATTTACATATGACTCATTGTCAGTTTAATAAAAATGATTATCAATTATACATATATTAATAAGCAATAGATAAAAATTAAATAGTGAATAATATTAAACTTCGTTGTTTTAAACGTAGTAACTTATTCGCAAACAAGAATTTCACTAGAGAGGGGATAACGGACTATAGGAAAATACGTTAAGAAATATTATTTCATATTATATATTATAAGCAAAAATCTTATTTTACTGACAGATAATAATCTCATATTATTGCACAGAATTTGTGTAATATGTTTAAAATAATACTGAATTTCTGACACTAGGCGTCTGGTGTCGAGACTCGGCCAACCAGCGGCCAGCGACTTTGTTTTTCGTTCTGTGAACCCCATTTTGTTTCCGTTATTGCAACGAGCTATCTTACTTCAGACGCCGATCATTACTTCTTCTAGTAATTTCAGTGGTATCGTGTTGTAAAAGCATAAGATATTTGTGGAGAAAACATTTTCTACGTATATTCAGGTAAGTTTGTAAATATATATCTTTTCCTCATGATATTATTATATGCATTAAAAAAATGATTTGTTTGCAAATACTTTGTTTTATGGATGGAACAGCCGCGTTTCATGATAAGTACTCTCTCGACGTATATCACACCATGATGATGGTTTAACGATAATTTATTTTGATAATACGAATTCTCGAGCATTCTCTGTAATTCAAATAATTAATTTACTATATTATTTATTTATTTTTAAATTGTGCGTTAGTGATGTAGCAAAAGCTTCCCAAATGCTACGTCATAGATGCTCACCCACAAAATTTTTCTCTATTATTTTCCTATTATATATCTATTAATTGTAATAAATATGTGCACGTTGCAATTAATTATACGGCTTAGATATTACGTATGTTATTCCATAAATAATTCGTAATTATTCCATCTTAGCGTTATCGTTAATTCGCATATCATATTGATAATTTTTGAGAGATTTCTACCATTAAAAAGTAACAGATATAATTATTTTATGTAATCGTAACATGTTTTTGTAAATACAGTTATCACGTTTTTATCCACATATAATCGTATAAATTACGTACCAGAAAAGGAGGACGATAAGCAATCACACGACCGCCATTTTATGAAACGAGTGCCCAATAAAAACATGGTTTGTCGCTGAAGTTTGAAATATACATATACATATTACACTTTTTAGATTAAGTTTCATTTTTTATTTTTACAAGAACAAATCGAGAAGCAAGTTGAAATTTTTAAAATTGCAATATATTGTAGTCATTGATTTTCGAAAGAGATTGTAATAAGTGAAGGAGGGAAAATAATTTGACGCGTGTTTCATACACTAATACATATTGGTACGCTCCCTTGAAGTGCAATCGAAATTTCTCACTATATGTTATATTTTAATATTACGAATAAGTACATTATAAGTTCACAGCATAGCTATCTTAAAGGTCAATACTCGGTAAATGTTCATACAACATAAAGTTAAATTTCATCTAATGAAAATTGCTTTACATATTTGCCATTTTTAATTCTTTGTTTGTAACATCAGGCGAGTTCGATATATGTAGTAAAATTTTTCGTCTTGCGGAAAGTTTTACTCGGAATAAAATCTATTGTAAATACCGAATTCGACTGATGTTCATACTTCCTTAATATTTGCATAAACACTTTTTGGCTGAGTGAGCATGAAAGTAAATATCTTAGTATCCAATAGTAAGTCATACTTCATTTTGATATGCAAATTATTAAGACACTTTTTATTTAAGTTATCCACAAGTGCATGAGATGTGCTTAATATAAACTCGCGTTGCATTAAATATTTGTTCATTTTTTTTTGTTTTTTTTTTTTTTTTTTTTTTTGTTTAAGAAATACAAATAAGAAATACAATACCCAGTAAATTCTTGCATTATTATACACCATTTTAGTATTGTTACAATACTTAAAAAGTACTCGTGCAATTATAGATATTAATGCTTTTCAGAATTGTCTTTTTATTTCAACATATAAACTAATATATATTTATTACACATTTTTATATAACAGCATGTAATTATATGTATATTATATCTATATATTAATATAAGTGTTGAAGTATGATATTTTACATGTTTCATTAATATTATTTTTATTCTGTAACTAAAAATGATCTGTGACTGTTATAGAGGAATGTATGCTAAAGTATATTGTATCATCTACATGAAATGTTAGGTTTAAAAACAAACTCAATAGCACCTCTATATTGCACTTGTGACCTATTGCAATAGCCATAAAAAGTATTTAACTTGCAAAGCTTTCTTTGACATAAATTTCCAATGTTTCAACAGAAATATAAAGTTAATAATATCAATTTTATTGAATTAACATTGCCATTCTCAGCCAGAATATTGGAAATTAACATAACAGTTCTAATGTTGTCATGTGACTAAATGGCAGGTTCTTAAAGTAGCCTGTTATGTATGGTGTTTTTATATTTTCCTTTAAGAATGAGCACCCGAGTATTCGTTGGCGGATTAACATACCGGGTGAGAGAGCGCGACCTTGAGAAGTTCTTCCGGAAATATGGTAGAATCAGGGAGGTCGCTATGAAGAATGGATTTGCCTTTGTGGTAAGTCTAATGTGGTTCAATTGTTTTTTTTACAGTATGGTAGGGACAAGGGTCTATGTCGGTGGGCTTCCATACGGCACCAGGGAAAGAGACCTTGAGAGATTTTTCAGAGGCTACGGTCGATTCCGTGATGTTCTCATCAAGAATGGTTACGGCTTTGTTGTAAGTACCTGAATCAAATTTTATATATATATCTAACACTTTGCTCTACTCAGTTTGGTCTTATTTATTAATGTAGGGTGTGGAGATTTTTTGCATTTTTTGGTTTATTTTATAAAAGAATTATAATTATTTTGTTATTTCACCGCGGACCAAAATGTGTAGAGGCTAAAGTGTTTTATTTAAAAAATAACTTGAACTCGTGAGTTGATCTGACCTACCTTGAGCCCTGAACACATTGGTACTGTGGCTGCTTAATGGAACTGTGTGCTGGTTTTCATCGATTAATCAACAAAGCGTTTGTAAGTTATGTATTATCAAAGGGAAATTGTGGTATCCAATATTTAATTGTTCTTTACTTTGAGGTAAAGTACCAATTGTAAAACTAAAAGCCATAAAATTACGAAAATTAAATAATTCCTTAAAATTTTGTACTAAATCAAAATTACTTAAATTATTAAATCTTTTCCCCCAGATTATTGCTCTAATTTCTCAATATGCATTGATGGAAAATTCTTGAATTAATAACTGCAAGTGCATATATATGCGTGTGTGTTACACACTAGTTATACTTTATGAATTAATAAGATGTATTAAATAACGTGAATGATATAATGTAATACTGCATGAAAAAATTGGGGATAGCAAGTTTCCTTGTATTGTAATGTATAATAAATCTATTTTGTTTACAGGAATTTGATGACTATAGGGATGCAGATGATGCAGTCTACGAGCTCAATGGGAAGGAGCTCCTGGGAGAAAGGTAATAAATACTATTAGTTATATATATTTTATATATACAAATATATTAGAAGTATGAAGAATGGTGTAGGCAGCATGTTTTGCATGATTAGTTTTTTTCACTATTTATTTTTGTTTTATTCATTCACATTTATGTATTAAAACTTGTAGTTTTCAATTGCACAGTTTGCAAACTAATATAATTATTGAAAATTACAAGAGACAACTTTTTTATATTAAAATTTCTGAAATATTAATAACTCTTACCATTTATTTTTATTATTGTTATAGTTCAGTTATATTGGAAGTGTAACATTAACGTACGTTATAATATTAAAATTTTGATTTTAATTGATATTATTTTTTAAACATTTTTTAAAAGATTTTAAAATGGAAACAACTTTGTTAATGTTACATGAAATAAGTAGGATTATACATGAGAAGCAATAGCATTGGAAATTGTTTTCTTCACTTTTATAATTTTTTATGGATTATTGGACAGATGTTTGCTTTCGTTGTAGATGTTTCCCAGTTTCCTTGTATTTGAAATTAAAAGCATTGAATTTTACTGATTATAAAGGGAAAAAGTTAAATAATAAATATTTTTATCTATATGTAATTAACAATGATAATATCAGTTTTGAGAATAAATTAATAATATTCATGCTTTTTAAATCTTTCTTCATGTTCTTGTTTCTTTATGTTCATCTTTTTATGTATTTTTAATTTTTAAAGTTTCCTAAATTTTATACAGTATTGATATAATAATCTGCTGTTGCTTCTGTATAATTTAAAAATGCAATATATATAAAAATATTTTTTTCTTTGGTTACTTAAGTTTAACAAAACGGCGTCTGTCCTCCAAATTATTGATTGGGTTTGCTCTAGAATAAAAGTGCATCTTACTTAAATAGCCGATATGACTTGCCGCCATTTTGAACTACTTCCATCAATTCCCCGATATATACATATGTGCTAAAGAGATTATTTTGATATACTTTATAACAAATGCCTCAGAATTTTACGTAATGTATATTGCTTCTTTGATAAAAATTATTTAACAAACAAAACGAGAGAAAAATACAAATCTGTATCTTTCACAGTTAGTAATGCATTTTCATAATTTTCTGGTGATCATAAACAATTCTTTCATCTTGTTCTCCGATGAAAAAGAATGAAGCAGAGAGGAAATAAGTGATCCCAGTTAATTATGAAAAAGCTTTGAGATTTTATACAAACGTATACTTAATTTAAAATTATTATAATAAGTTGCGAATTATGAGTGGACAGCAACTAGAAAAATTAGAGAGGGAATGAAGAGACATACGATGATGAGGGGACAGCGCCTCAGTGGCTGGACTTTGTAGATAAAGAACGAGGCGGATGATATTTGAACGGATTTCGAGAGGAGGCTGAGGAATGGAAAAGAAAATGGAAAGAAGGATGGAAGGAAGGAAGCAGCTTTAGAGTAAGAATTAGTCGAGGACTTAGGCGGGGTTTTGTTGGGTGTGTTTCAGAGTGGCGGTGGAGATAGCACGGGGTGTTTCAGGGAGGCGAGGCGACCGTGGCTACGGACGCTCACGCTCCTGGAGAGACAAGTAAGCATATCCAATGTGTCTTGTTACAGAATTACTGTAGAGAGGGCCCGGGGGACACCTAGGGGTAGTGACCAGTGGCGCTATGGTGACTCCCGTGGTGGTTATGGGGACTCGAGGCGATCTGCGTAAGACACGCTATCCTTTTTTTTATTTTATCAGAGCGATCATTATCCCCTCCTCCCCTGCAGGCAATCAAATTGAGATATGCAAAATCTTGAATGAATTTCGAATTAACTTCAATAATTATTTCTTTTGATATTTAAATAAAACAAAAGTAATTTTTCACTTTGAATATAAATTTAATTCGATTGTATGTAATGAAAAATGATTTTACATATCGCCCGTACAGGGAAGAACGTAACCTTGGATATGATAAGCTCTAGAATAGAGAAAGAGAATGAAAGAGAAAGAGTGAAAGTGTATGAAAGGGAATGAATGAGTGTTGTAAAGCTTGCCAATTTGCATACGATGACAGTTCGTCTAGGCACCGGCGAATTAGTTTGAATTGGTTGTCTTGGATTTGACTGCTCTCCCGAGTACGTCGAATTAATAGAAGTTTTGAAGAACTCTCACTAGCTGAGAAATCTAACGTATAAAATAGTACATTATAATGCCTAGTGAATACCCTCCCAAACATTATGTTTATTACTGGTAGATGAGAGAGGTGGATCGATGTAATTGGCGACTAATAGATGTGTGGTATTGTGTTTGTTACAGCCGAGACGATATGCGGCACGACAGGTACGCTATTGCTGCATTTTGAGTAGATTTGATTCGATTGGAACAGGTGATTGATTGTGTGCCTGAGCAATGAGTGCAGAATCTGTAGTTATTTGCTGAAGGTTTAACCAACGATCCGTTATTTCTGTTCACATGACATCCCTTTTTGCAGAGATAGTGTGAACAGAAACACGAGGACTGCATCTAGCTACAAGCAATCATTGCCCAGGTACATACATCCAATGTTACGCTCTAACGATACATCTTATAATTTATTCAACTTCTAAATAATTGCAATATTGAATATTACAAATCAAGTTTTACATTTCCATTCTTAGAGTTTCGCTATTGTTACGTATAAAGTCAGGTCCAAGACAAACCTGCTTCTATTGAAATAATGCAAAGTAGATAATATCCATGCTTTTCCTTTTGTAGATACGGACCACCAACACGCACTGAATACCGGCTCACCGTGGAAAATCTCTCGAGTCGCGTCAGCTGGCAGGTAAGCAATATCTGTACCCTTGGCTTCGCATCTACTATACGTCCGATAGCTTTTTCGTGAGTTTGATTGCTACTCGAGGTTTCCAGAATGATTACGATATGCGAGTATTCTATCGAAAATGCGGGTAACCGTTCCCTATATTTTCTCGCTGGCATTCGATTGGTCCGCATTTCGTGTATTCCCCGAGTTGAACCAAACTTACACGCGCGGCATTTTTAGCATTAATGTTTTTATTCGATTTTTCTTTCGTCACTTTTAAGTTCGTTTACGCATATCCGAAACTCTAATCCGAATTTATAAAAAAAAAAAGATATACATTTTGATCAAGTAAGTCTATGGCATATTTTCGAAACAAAATTTTTTATCCTAATAACTTTCGCTCAATGACGAGCCAAAAAAGATGACCAGAAGTGAGAACAAACGGAAAAGGAGAAAGGTGCAGAAACGTAAAGGGACCAATAGAGAAAATACGATCTCTGATATCAAAAAGCGCAGGCATGTGAATATCACTATGACGCATATTGATCTTTGAGCAAGTGCAAAAATATGACACTGAAAAAATCGGATCGTACTGCTTTTACGCGTACTGTTTGGAAGAAGAGGTGTGTACATTTAGAGAAGACGTGGAGCAAATGAACAATGGGAGAGAAGAAGATTCAAAGACATGAGATAGACCAATGGAGAAGGGCAACCTTGGGAAAACAATGGGAAATGCGAACTATGTGGGAAATACCAGGACGCACTCCATCTTTCGAAATTTCTGATCCTAAAAAAACATGCATCTGTGTACACAAATCTCTAAGTGTCCATGCCAACGAATTAAAAAAAAAGACAGAAATAGAGCTTCTTTGTGTGCATGTGGACCAAGTCTTACTTGATCAATATACATTGTATATATATATAAATATATATATCGTCTAATCGTACTTTTCGGATGATTGGTTGTCTTTTGATGAAAAAAAGTATACATGTCTATGAATTTCTCTCGCTCAATCAATTCTTCGACGTTCCTTTTTCAATTTATTATTTCATTTACGTTCGGCCAACAGTTGAGAAAAACAATAAAATTGATGTTCTTTCCGAAGAGCCATGTCCTCTTCGCCGAGGAGGGGCGACCGGTAGGGCCAATAGACTGATGATGTGCGATGATAAAGATGACGATGCACGCGATGGGCCCGCCTTAAAGTCAAGTGGCACCAGGTTGGTTTCTGAGGTGTCCCGGGTGAGAGAGATAGCCGCGTGGCACTGGGTACATCTACCACCTACCACCTTCTACTTCTTACGCAGTGATACGTGGTGAAACCCAGTGACGATATAGGTTCTCTTACGTATCTGCGATTGTCTCATCGTGATCGCTGGGAGAGAAAAACGTCGTCTGCCTTCTACGATCATCAATGACTCTGACCTGTATCTTTGCCTGGATGTGTTACAACAGCAGTCACCACTATTTTACTCTCAATATATTTCCATCCATAACATCACATATTACCACATCCATTGTTATCACATATTTTCTCTCTGTTATATCCTTTATGAAATATCATCACCATCATTACCACTCTATAAATCCTTTTGCATTACATTTATACTCTTGACATCTTATTACTCAACTTTGTTATTGACCCTTTATATTACCCTTCATAATGACTGCTCCATCATATAATTATTACTACTACTACTTACTACTTACTACTACTATTACTACTACCATTACTACTACTACTTAATACTACCACTACTACTACTTACTACTACCACTACCACTATTATTACTACTACTACTACTACTACTACTGCTACTGCTGCTACTACTACTACTACTACTACTATCACATTTATTACTACACCACGACTGTTACTGCTACTGGTACGCCACCAACCTAGCCATCTAGTAAGTCAGGCAGCGGCCACCCATGAGGGCATACACGGGCCGAAACCCGAACCATCCGCGACTACGCCACACAGATCCGTTCGACCCAACCAAGCGCCGTTGTGTCTGGCCTTTCTCTCTGTCCGTAAGCAAGGTGGTGCCTGGGCCCAAGGTAAATGCGTCACCTTAACCGAGTGTACTCTTTAGATATATACATTATATCTACTATATATCTTATATACACTTACACACTTTTGTAACTTCTCTTATTTATTGATATCTTTTTAAGATACATATTGTATATCTATTAACTGTGCACCATAGTTCAGGTGTTTCATATATGTGTATATATATACTATCTATATCTATTAAATTACGTTCAACGAGCTTGGAGACGTGCACACGCAACAAAGAAACCAATAATGGGGAACAGGAGACCAATTCAACATTTCACTTTTATGATATAGATTAGCTATATATATATATTATTTATTAAGTGTGCTCGAAATTAGGCATCCGTTCGTCTAATAACGATACGTATTGGTTTATTTTTCCAGATTTTACGTAGATATTCGTTTATCATAAATTACGTTCTTAAATAACTACTAATTACATTCTTCACGAAATGGATGGACTCTTTTCTATATGTTTTTTTGAATGAAAAAAAGAAACAACTTTTCTTTATGCAAGGCAATTTCTTTCTTTTTATTAGATTCAGCTTCCTCTTCTCTTATGGGTTTATGTAAAACAAAAGAGACATTTCAGTCATCGAACGTCATTGCAGATAATCCATTAAAAGAAAACAGTTTGGTGTGAAAACAGTCAGCATGATTCCTATCGATGCGCTTTACCATGCACACAGGATACAAGAATATGATTATATTTAGAATTTTCGAACACATCGAATAAGAATTTGTTTTGAAAAATTGGCTTATAAATGATTCCGAAGAAACAACGTCAAGATGAAAGACAAGAGAACCTACTACACGCACGTACAAGAGAGATACAGAGAGAGAGAGAGAGAGAAAGAGTCCACGACATAAAGCCGTACCTGGTTCCCACAAATACAAGAATAATCTCAACCATGAACATATACAGTGGATACCAAAGATTTTCTTCTTGTTACGGACGAAGAATCATGAAGAATAGATAAAAACTACTTCACCAAATCATAGAAAATATAATAAGGAAAGGATAACATCAAGAGGAATATAAATTTTCCGGAAGGAAGATCTTCGATGAATATGACAATAGCAAACAAATGACTTCTCCGCTATGTGGTTACTTTCAAAAGGAAATAAGTGGAAAATGCTTTCATTTTCAGCATCGGTTCAATTTCTTCGGATGTTTCGAACTCCATTTTTCAGCTGTGGTGTGGTGGCGAACATAAAATATATATGTTTCTCATTCTGTATACACGAATTACGTTTACTTTTGTCAGCATTGAAATACAAGTTTTGCAACCTGAAAAGCATTCTAAGAAAAAACCGAACATTTTTTCAGCATTCATCTTTCATTGTTCACTGTTTGATTTCACGAGCAACTGTCTTTTTTCTCTGCCTTATGCAGTTCCATCTTTTCAACGATCCATATAGTTTTTGATCGAACCATACAATTTACAATTTTTTTTTCCGCTTTAAATAAATAATAGAGAAATTGATTTTAGAAACTTCCTTGTATGCAGTCAATAAATTTAGTGAAATTTTATTGTGAGCTGCTCTGCAGAAATTATATTCGATGATTATTCCATTCGTTCGAATATTTTCGTTAATGATCAAGAGATTTCTTTTGTGTAACTTTCTGCAGGGTGGAGGTCTTCTGTAAAACAAATGGACTATACTTGTTTTAAAGATTGAATTGCATAAAAAGAAAGGTTGCATCAATCGTAGATACTAAATTCGAGCACATGTTTTCAAAGTATATTCTCCACATTGAAGAATACGGATAGACAGAAGACATAGCATGGTTTTTTCCAATGAGGATAAAGTTTTTTGGTATATACCTCAGGACAGGGAGAACTCCTGTATTTAATACGTGTTAGGGGAACTATAGTGGATGAAAGTGCACAGGATACATTTTAACTTCTGCGTAATCTTTAATATAGGAACACAAAACTTAGTCTTATTCATACGTGAATATCAATCGTATTTCATTATAGATACGTAAGATATGTATTTTCTTATCATTAATAATATACTAATTCGTCTTCTTGTGTGATGTTCAGGATTTGAAGGATTATATGAGACAAGCTGGCGAAGTGACATACGCAGATGCACACAAACAACGCAGGAACGAAGGGTGAGTTACATGTTTCAAAAATATTTTATTTTATAATTATAGCCTTGTTAATGATACGATTTAATGTTACAGAGTTGTAGAATTTGCAACATACTCTGATTTGAAAAACGCCATCGATAAATTAGATGACACAGAATTGAACGGACGTAGAATCAGACTCATTGAAGATAAGAGACGTGGGCGTCGCTCAAGATCCTCGAGTTCGAGATCAAGGTCACGGTCACGATCTCGATCTCGTCGCCGATCCCGCTCCCGCTCAAGGTATTATCGTCGTTCTCGATCCCGATCAAGGTACTGTCGGGGGGCGGCAATGTCTCCATCATTTTTTACTTTAATACTAACCATATTTGTAGCATACTAGACTTTTAATTTCGATCACAAAATTTTACTCCATATATTTCATGGTTAAACTCTCAAATTATTTTACTCTTTTTAATGTTTGATCATACATTAGGTATGGTTCTCGCCGTGCATGATACAATTCATCTAGAACATTTGCAATTGATATGATGACAGTTACTGAAATAATCACATACATTTTGAATGCTATATTTTAAACATACATTGCAATATTTTATTTGTATCAGGAGTCGTCGTAGCTCTCGCAGCCGTAGTCGTCGCAGCAGTCGTTCCAAATCAAGGGCACATACTAAATCAAAATCAAAATCCAAATCTAAATCTCCCGAACGTAGCCGAACCCGATCTAAATCCAAGTGAGTATCCGATTCTTTTTAGTATTTGTACTACGTCACTTTCTGTTCTTAAAGCGTTTATTTATTTGCTTTATTTCTTGCGCAATTATCAATAAGTGTATGTTACGTAAGTGTGTTTGCGTTTCATATGTATTTCACTTCCATTCTTTGGCATTGTGTTTGGGCTGGTTTTTCCCAAAACCTCTCACGACTTATTCATGTTTGCATAAAATATACGTCATTCCATTTTGAAAAAGAAATAAGTTTTATATTTTTAATTGTACTTTCCTGCATCCTCTTCATTTGAACTATAATTTTGCAGATCAAGAGACCGCTCAAAGTCGAAATCTAAGTCAAAGTCCAAATCCAGATCTCGTTCTAGGTCCAAGGCTGAGAGGTCAAAGTCCAGGTCGCAGTCCAAATCCAAAGCCAAGTCTCCCTCAAAGTGAGTTTGATTGATATAATTAGCGCAAGAAAGGCAAATGTGTAATCGTTTCTTTAATCCCAGCTCTTCTTTCAGAGATAGATCTAGTCGCGAAAGGTCGAGAGGCGACAGATCAAGATCCCGATCGGGCAGCAAACATAGCAAAAGTCATAGCCGTTCTCGATCACCAATGAACGGTGACAAATCACCAGAGAGTAATAAACAAAAAGCTGATTAAAGGACACGTGGACTAAGAAAAGAAAGGACTTTTATCTTGAAAAAAAATATATTGGAGAAGTTTTTTTTTTCTTTTTTTTGTTTCCTTTTTTTTTGTCTACGATTTAAATACATTCAAGAAGCCAATTTTTCATGCTTTTTTGTTTTTAAGAGACATCAATTTTTTTGTGACTTGTAATTAACATGTACATCGTTTTAAGGATAAGCGAAATTTCTCAAATCTTGTAAAATGTGAAACAGCGAAACAAAAAATGTATGTAATTAATGATCGGCTTAAGTATAATTAAATAATTGTACATGATTTACTTACTCTAACCAATCTGTACATTGGTTGCACGTAATTTTAACTGTACACTTATCATCATTAAAAAAAAACACCACTCGCATTTAGAAAAATAAGATGTCTTCATATGTACCTTCAATGGATTCTACACATTTTTTGATGTATCGCCATATATCGAGGAATTTCCAATAATGGCTTTTTGTATATATTCCTAACTCACATTGCAAACAAGTCAATTGCGATGTGTATTAAATTTAGTGGTAAGCGGTATCTTATTATCAATAAACTTTCACGCCAAACTTATCATGTTTTCTTTACTACTTATTAACTCGATCATTAAAAAATGTTGCATCTTTTATTATTTGTTAAAGAACTCTGATTTTATATACATATTAGAAATATCAATAGCATTAGTTGTGAAGTTTCCATGGTGTACACTGTAAATGTTTCTACAAATCTTACGTCATTTGTTGAATTTTTGTTAATCTGTCAATGAAGTCAATATACATAACTTTATAAAATACATGACTTCATTGCCAGTCTGGCAAACGAATTGAAGTTCAATATTTTGTAAATAAGTTAGATTAAAAGTTCGTGTTATCGAATGTCTAAACGTCGGGATTCCACATGTCAAAAGCATGAATTACCAAAATCGTTACAAGGTACAGAGGATGCCGAGTTTGTCTGGAGTATGATAACTGATAGATTTCCAAATGCTGCACCGCTTTTGTGCGAAATGGAAACTGTTATTGATCGAGCCGAAGATCTTCTTCAGCAATTGCGGGCACCTTGTCGTGAAATTGGTAGACCGTATAAAAATTTTTCATTAACCACTTTGTAAATGGCTTTAATAGTCATTTTTAGGGCTATGAATAAATTTTCTTTTACTCATTTTTTAAAATTTTCTATTTTGTATCTAAATAATATATTTATATACACGTCAAATATTAATATTTTCAATATTAAGAAAAATTTTTTACATTACAATTCTGTAGAGACATCTACCTCTTTTTTCACACAAGATTCAGAAGATACAACTGTAATGATTTCAGCCAGAGAATCGTTGATTACTGAAAATGATGTAAGTACCAGAAATCCAATATTATAGTTGGATTTTTGTAATTAAATATACGTGCATCATAGACTGTACAAGAAAGTGATATAAGCAAGAACGTGGCTGAAATACAAGTTTCTGAAAGCAGTATTGACGAAGAGAATTTAAATGATCAAGATCAAAATTCGATTATTAGGGAACGAAACATCGGAAGTCAATCTAGTAATTCACTCATGATGAACTCTTCCATTGTTCAGAAGTTCTCCAATGACAAACCTGCTTCTCTTAATATTACAAGTTTGCACAAGTTTTATTTATTGATAAGATTAAATTATATATAAATCCTTTTTTCAGAAAATTGATTGATTAGTGACTATTCTCGTTTAGATACCAACCAACTGATAAAAGAGGCACGTAGTTTAGAAGAGTGGGGTAAAATAGCAGATAGTGCTATGGAAGAAAATTCTGGTACTAATAATCGTTATGAAATTATTTCTTTTATATCGCTGAGTTTATTTTCATTCCAGCCGAAGTACAATCTGTTAAAGAAACAATTAATATGTTTGAAAAGCGAGCCAATTTTGAAGGAAGTAAAATGGAAAACCATAATATAAACAGTAATTTCATTAAATATATTTTCAATCTGGTTTTAAATAAACAATTCTATTGTACATCAGATTTCAAAATTTAACATTTTTTTTAGAACACGAAGATTCTTGTATTATTCTACATCGCCAAGAGATATCTGTAGATGTTGGTGATTCCGTCATGGAGATTAATTCTGATCGAAATGTGAGAAGTCAAAAATTAATCAATACCAAAAATGATGCGAATGTTTCAATTCAAGTAAAATATAAGTTCCTTTTCATATATGTATATATATATATATATATGTACAATTTATCATAGAATTATATATAATGAACGATTTAAAATTAATTAAAGGGTAGTGGCGATGAGAGTTCATCGAAAATTAGTAATCAACGAACCCCATTAAGCATTCTAGAAACGTATGCAAAACGCTGTAAAATACCAGTCGAATACGAGTATACGTGCGATTATTCACATCGTCATAAATCGAACGTCTATGTAATACGTGGGAATCTCGCTGGATTTGTTGGTAATATCTTACGCAAATATTTCATAAATTCATTCATAATACGTAAAATTATTAAGATCCATTTCGTTTCATCTAATTTGTCTGTACTTTCATCGCAAACATTATTCTTTTTAAATGAGGTCGATAATGTCTATAAAAATTTTGATAACATATAAAATATAATTTGATATAAAATTTGACAATACAATTAATGTTAAAAACTGCAAAAGATCGATTCGATTAAAAATTTTCACTTTGTGTCCACTTGAAGCATTTTATATTAATTAACAGCGACATGTAGAGGTTTAACCGAAGAATCAACCAAAAACGACCTATCCGTGAAAATTTTGCAAATGATTGCAAATCAACAAATGAAAGATGAAAAGCTCACTACACTCGCCGATCTTACGGAGGAAGAGTACGTAACGTAAAAATCTAATTCATAAGTATTTCATTTATCACTTGATTAATAAATGAAATTTTATCTGATAGACTGATAGAAATAATTAGCCTAGGCATGGACGGTCTAAGAGAAACAGCTCAAAGAAAGTTATATCAGCTTTGTCTCGAAAAAGAAGTTCCAGTTCCGAAGTACTCGGTGGAAAAAATAAAAACTTATCAGGGTTTGACTTACGTCGCTACTTGTTCTGCATTAGGCTATATCACCGAAGGTTTAATTTAAAAATTCAAATAACTATTCTCTTCAGCTTATTTTACATCTTTTTCTGCATCTTATTTATCCTTCTTTCCTTTTTTTTTTTCTTTTTAATAAATACAGGTCGCGGTGTGAGAGAGTGCGTGGCAAAGAAAGCAGCCGCTGACGAATTGTATCATCAGTATTGTGAAGGTCAGAAGGCAGGGTTGAAAGTAAGCTTCCTTAATATTCTCCAATATTCTAGGAAATCTCTTAAAAGTCCTCTTTTTTCGTTCATGGTATCTTAGCAACGATCCAAGGCAGCTTGCCAGTTTTCTTGAAAGACCAGTAGTCGTATAGCAATTTTCCAATTATTAAAAATATTAGAATTGCTAGAATAATGTTTAGAATATCCAAGGGATGAATTACAGAATTTTCATCCGAAGAAACGCAAATTTCAGTGCGTCTCAAATCTTTTACCTTTAAAAAAACGTTTGAATTATATAAAGTACTATATAAAAAGAAGCATAACAACGCAGTTAAATAACTTACAATTCTATCAGAAATATCATCTCCACTTGTAGCCGAACATCGTACATCGTTAATATCTTTTATTAGACTCGTATACCTAATGAGGAGTTCCTGCAAATTAACCGAGCTTCAACATTTATAGAATTCTTAAATATTTATCTACTATGATGATTCAAATTTTACCTGAAATCCTGGTGTAAAAAGACAGTCGCATCTCCATGGATTTTTTCCAAGATATAACCTTACTGCATTTCCATTGTGCTGCAATACATTTTGCAAAGCATACGTAGGCAACTGAAATGATGACAGAGAAGCTTATTTATTTATATCGTGTTTGTTAAATCCATCGGATCTAATTAGATGCAAATTCTCTAATGTTTTTGTTCCAGTAACATGCTTTCAATCGTCAAGAATATAATACGAACATCTGTTAATTTATTTCCACGAAGACTGAGCAATCGAAAACGATCCACCCAACTGGATCCCTCTAATTGAACGATCGATTCGATTATATTATCGTCCAAATACAGATCTTCTACTCTTCTATACACAGGATTCGTCGTGAGTGGTTTTAAATCCTGTATCTATAGTAAAAATTCTATTCTTCAGTTATTGACAACTTTTTAATGTTAAAAAAAAAAAACTGCAAACCTTATTTCCAATTAAGTAAAGAGTGGTAGTATTCGCCGGTAAGAAATTTGGCATCTCGGTTAATCCACGATGACTGCAATTCACCGAAGCAAAAGCCATCAGTTGCTTCTGAATGTGCTTTCCTCCGTTACCAAGCACATATACCAATTCACACTCGCAGACGGTCTTTGTACATTCCTCTTTCAACGTCTGAAGTAATAAATCTCTTAGTATCAAAAAGTCTGCATAGATTATTTCTTGCAGAATAAACTAAAATCTACAGTATAAAATTGATTACGTTAATTATTTCTACAACTGGAATCAATGCCCTGCCATCGTAAGGAACTGTACAACGTAAATGTTCTTTATCGGCAATTTTGTGGCCTAGCGAATCCTTTTCTCCGTTTAGGATCCACTTCATATTTTCCGTACATTTCAAAGGATTACCTTCGCGAATAAATTTTTATTGTGTTTACGAGTTAAATCTTTAAAAGAAATTGCTAATTGTTTTTTTCTTTTACCAAAAAGATAAACGTGATGTAACGAGGGGATGTTGAAAGTTTCAACATCGATCTCTGAGAGGCTATTGTTTCGAAAATTCAGGGTCTTCAAGTTCGAAAGATTGATAAACACATTTTCTGGAAGTTCCTTCAATTTAGTTCCAGTCACTTCCAATTTCTGAAGGAAAATGCAATTTTTACAAATGATGAGAAAATATTCGATCAAATGGAATACGAAAATAGAGTAGCAGAACCTCAATCGATCGGGATTCGTTTGAAAAAGGCGACGTTAATTTAGTCAAGTTTCCATTTTTGATTGTTAACTTTTTCAAAGTGGAAAATCCCTGCAGAACGTCCTGGGGATCGAAGGTCGTCATGGGCCAATAGCAAATCACCAACGTTCGCACGTTCTCACCTCTAAACAATTATTCCTAAATGCTTTTCAGCTCGTATATACACAGCTATTTAAATAGTCATTAGTAAGTAACGAAGCAATGGTGATAATCACCCGGTCTTCCATTTATCCTCGAGACCGTGAAAACAAACCAATCGGTGATCGTGTTCCTCGAAATTGCATTCAGCGCTCGTGTTTGAATTTGTTTGACGTAACTCACAATTTTCTTCATTCTTGTTAGCCAACGAAAATGGCGGATTCATCCAGAAATAGAACGTTATCCTATTTCAATCACGTATTAATAAGTAATTATCATTTTTCGTAAAACAATAAATTAATGAACAATGTGAAAATTGTACCATACTATTAATTCGAGAATTAGCTGTATTAATTTGTCGTCTCTATCGTATTTTGATCGTATAAGTTTTGAACATCGTATTGAAATATAATGGCAGAATATTATCTAATCTTTTAGCGGGTTAATTCTTTTGCAAACACGGAAGCACATATGCGCCATAGTTTTACGAAAGTAAATAATAATAACTCTGTTGCTCAATTTCTATTGTCTTAATTTCTTCTCAAGTTCTTTAGATAAGTAGAGTTTTTAAAGTAAAGATTAAGCTGGAGTTTCGAAAAGTTGATTTTGAAGACGAACAAAAAAAAACTGATTTTCTTCTTGTTGGCAGTGATATTTGTACTTGTTCAACCATTGGTATAACATTTACTTCGAATTTTATGCGAACAACTGTTACTTTATTATAAAAAAAAAAAAAGAAAAAAATAATTACCATAAAATTACAATCAGGCTACTTTAAAAATTAAATTAATTTGACGTAGAAAAACCAAGAGTTGCGTAATAAATTATTTAATGATATTGAAAATAAAAGGACCATAAAAATAAGAAAAGTTTACTTACAAATAAACGTAACTCAATGTTTTCCACATTTTCAAATGAATCTTGTCCTTAATAAAAGTAAAATGTCTTGCCTGAATTCAACAAGAACGTTATATTTTGTCAAGAATTTTCCATCGGTTCGTTAATCGTTTGGATACACAGGAAATGGAAAGACCATATTCGAATGATGTACAAGTGTCGACTGCGGGCCAATGAAAAAATCGAAGCTGATCCTCTTCTCTCGAATGAATAACTAAGATGATACAGGGGTTTAAAAGAGAACATATTCCAAGATCTGAGCGCAGACGCAGACATTCGATTTACATAGTGCGCCAATGCGTGTTACGATAATTAGATGTTTTAGAATGGTGAAACCAACGATCTGCAATCATTCACGGGAATATTGCGATTATTTATGTATATTTGAAAGAAAATATTTGTTGGATTTCATATACATATTTAATTAAAAAGAAGTTCCTGCAAATTTTGTAGTATCCAATTTTAATTACATACACTTTCTTGAGAAAGTAGATTCGTGAAGTTTTCCTAAAAATAAAAAAAAAATGGTTAGGTTCTCATTAATATATAACTTTAAATGTAAATCCCAATATTTTATTATTGAGACACATTCTATTTGAAACTGACGAGATATTTTCTTTGTCAAATTATTCTGATATCTAGATTAAAATTCTCTTTTCTTTTATGATCATAAAAAAGATTTAATGATCCGGTATGAGTGCTGTTTAATATCGAACGTTTTGCTTTTAGACAATAATCTTCAATCAGTACTATTTAAAATCCGAAATCTCTTTTCTACTTATGTTATCCCAATGCAAACAACGAAATTTGATAACCAATTCATCACAGTTACAAAAGCGCCACCTAGTGTTAGAAGATCTCTGTTCCTGTTATGTTATCCTGATATAAGAAGTAACTTTTGAGGGAAAATTCAGTTTAACTGTAAAATCGTGTCTTACTTATAACCTCTGACAGCAGTATACGATCCTAATAGTACAAGTAGGATTTGAGTCGAGTTCCGTAATTATTTTATTTTGAACGATGCGTAATTGAAGTATATAAAAGCAGAAACAACATCAAACAAACGAAATCACTTAATTTCGAGTATCAGGCGGGATGACAAACGAAACATATTTCAATAATATTACTAATTGATACAAGATATCACGATATATTATACAAGTACAAGTGCGAGATATACTACATTAATATATGTTAAAATGATATTTCATTCAAGGAGATTACTTATAATATTTATCACTTATATATTGCAACGAAAAAGGAAAAGGTAGCAAGAGAATAATCTTTCCGATATTCATATAATTTTGTTAATTTAATTTACACATGTCTATGCGTGTAATGCTTCGTTTTTTTCTTCATTATTTCATTATTTCTTTTCATTATACTTCCTATATAAATATAAGAAGCTTGGTATAAAAAATAGGAGAGCATAAAGCAATGGAATTTGCTTAATTACATAAAGTTGAATATTAAAGATAATGACGTATTTTTTTTCCTAAAGAATATACACTTAATTTCATTACCTTCATTATTGATGCGATGCAATCAAATATTGATACAATCATACATTAATATAATCTGAATAGTTTATAACGTTCTATTTTGACATCATTCTTTATTTTGCGATATCGTAGCTTATGTAAGAAATACTTCAAAAAGAAACATCGTATAATATTTGTGAATTAGTAAAATAATATAATGATTAATATAATGATTAAAAAACACATAAAATTAAAATTAATCAGCCAATCATCGGATTGGACAAATGTACACGTGTATTTCGATTGGTTTAGCTCTGTAAAATTTGTCCAGGGCACGCGATCTCTTTTATCGACCGAGGTCCCGTAACAGATGTTGTCTTTGCGAAAAAGAATTCACATTGAGATCCATACATACAACACTAAAGACGGTTGCAAATCCATAGGTTTTCTGAACACGTACCCTAATAGAATCGCTTTCACCCTTGTGCGGTTAAGTATTTGATGAAATTTCGGCGCAGAAAGTGCTAAGAATTCAAAGTTGTGGACTGCTGTCGATAAGCGTCGTGGTAACGTTGTAATTCGCATTTGTGTATCACATCTCGATTATATTTCGCGCCGAAATACGTTACGCTAATATAAGGTAAACTTGTTGCAGATTAATGTCAGGCATCGCGATTGCTAGACTTGCGGAAGAGCGAAAGGCATGGAGGAAAGACCATCCTTTTGTAAGATATCCTTTTGATACATCGTTTTCTACAACTGTAATTATTAACGTGTATATTATTTTTGGATGATCTACCACATTGGATTATTCGTTTCAGCGAAGTCGTTGATAAATAAACATCATATTTTATAGCGTAATTTCGACATGAATAACTCGAGATCGAAAATTCTTTTCGGTAAAATAGTTAAACAATTTGAAAATCCTAACCTTTCACACTGAAAACGCGTGCATTATCCTGGAGACGTAGAGTGCATATATATATATGTACACTATGGATAAACGTTAATGTAGCGTCCATCGAGACATAATTTAAATGCTTTTTTTCATAGGGTTTTGTAGCACGACCAGTTAAAAATCAAGATGGAACGCTCAACTTGATGAATTGGGAGTGTGCAATACCAGGCAAGAAATCTGTGAGTAGTGATGCGTAGTGCTGGCCTTTGTTATACGTTGATTCTCGTTATATTATTTAAACGGCAGTGTATTTGATAAATTCAATTTTGTTTTATAGACACCATGGGAAGGTGGCTTGTACAAATTGCGTATGATCTTCAAGGATGACTATCCCTCCAGTCCACCAAAATGTAAATTTGAACCTCCTTTGTTTCATCCAAATGTCTATCCTTCGGGAACAGTGTGTTTATCACTGTTGGATGAAGAGAAAGATTGGAGGCCTGCTATTACAATTAAACAAATCCTCCTTGGTATACAAGATTTATTAAACGAACCTAACGTAAAAGATCCAGCTCAAGCAGAAGCGTATACAATATATTGGTAATATATTTGCTTTATATAATTGGAACTTGAAGTTATTATAGCTATCATGAAGTATACTTTCTTTTCTGTCACAGTCAAAATCGCTTGGAATATGAAAAACGTGTAAGAGCTCAAGCCAGAGCAATGGCTCCACAGGAATAAAATATTATAATAGGTCCCATTAAATTTAAATATTCCAACATGAAGAGGTTATCATATATCTATAGTATATTCTAATAATCATCTACATTTCTTATCTTTTTTATAAGTAAAGCTAGTATATAATGTAGTTAATTTACAATTATATGCATTTTTTTCTTGTGACAAAATTCCTATACATGTACTCATATACTCAATAAGCAGCACTAATTAAGACATAGGTTAATGATACTGTCCTACACTGAGGTCTTGCGTCACTTTAAATTTTTTGTTACCACTTGTTTATAAAATACAAATGAAAGCATTTTGTTTTTAGCTAAACAATTTAATTCATAAGACTTAGTGACAATTTTATTAATAAGTCTTAAAAGTGATGTACGAGATGAGCTGTGTAAAAGAATGAAGAAAAGAGCGATATACGTAAGATATATTTGTTCATTCTGCAGGTCATAAACTATCAGTAAACTATCTCTAAAAAAAAAAAATATATTTAAAAATCTTGTAAGGATTGTACAAATCTTAAGAAATAAAATATTCCAATTAATCTGAATTTCGTTTTAACCAGAAATAATTTGACTTTCTGAAAAATCCAGTATAATCTTTCATTCAAATAAATATGATAAACTCGATATATTCAGATGACTCGTCTTTTTTATCTAATAAAGATAGTTTCGTGGTGGGAGGAAATCGTGCGTTTAGAATACTAAAGTGGAATCAACAACCAATAAATGTCCCATATTACATTTTGTTTCACAGTCGTTTGGCTATCGATCGTCGCATTTGTGTTATTTTCTTGCACGCTGAATATTAATTTCTACTCTCGTAGTGCTTAGAAAATTCCCAAGTGTGAACAATTCTACCAGTCAATTTTCTCCAAATATAGTGTGTTTAAATAAAGTTTAACTTTACTCTTTATTCATATAATTGAACCATGACTGCAATTAAAAAATCTTTACAAAAATTAAACGCTGGAATTATCACAACGTGTATCGTAGGTTTTGCTGGTTCTTACTATGCGTACTACGTGGAATTAGCAAAAGAGAAGGATGATTTATACGAGGCAATGTGCGATATCAGCGAGCACGTTAGCTGTACCAAAGCATTTTCTTCCGAGTAAGTATAAGTCGTTTGCTTTCAAAACATGCATAATAATTTTGTTGATGTAAAGCTCGTGCAATTTTGTGCACGAAGAATACCTAGAAAACTTGTCCATAGCACGTTTTGTGTTCTGATTGATGCAATTGTTTTCTAAGGTTACAAGTAAATGGAAACCATTTTATCGAATACGTATTATTTAACTTCAAATTTGTGATATTTTAAAAATTGATATTATGCATAATTGTAAATATATTATGTGTTTTCCATTTGCGATTATCTATTAAACAATGTTCTACATAGAGATTAGCCTTGACGATTCCTGCGCATGCGTTTGACTTTTGAACTCTACAATACCTGATGCATACAATTTTGCAAGATAATTTAAGATAAATTAAAAATTATCAATTTGATGAATTAATTATCCATTTTTAACAATTATGTATGGTTTAGCAAGAAATTAACTTTATTACAGATATGGAAAAGGTTTTGGAATAATTCCAGAAACGTCTCTTTTATATGCACCAAATCCTGTATATGGATTAATATTTTATGTTTTGGTCACAATACTGAGTATGTATTGTATTTATTGTATTTCAATAAATTTTCGTTTATTGTAATTAAAAATTATTTTGGGCAGTATGAAGAGAGGAGGATAAAGCATTGTGTTTTCTTTTTATCAACATTTTAATAAATTTTTTAGGTATATCAAATAGACGTATGACATCAGCCCTTGTCGTAACATTAGGAATTTGTGCGAACCTTGGCACGATTTACCTGGCATATATTTTGTACAAATTAAGCAATATCTGCGTAGTCTGTGTTAGTCTTTATGTCGTAAATGCTATTCTTTTAATACTTGCTGTTAAAAAGCATCGAAAACTGTGTCGAAAAAATGGCACAAATAAAAAGAAAAAATCAAAGTAAATGAACATTTTCAAAACCTAAAACTACTAAATTCTTCCAATTTTTGTTGGAGAGTTGCTAAGAATAGATTAATCAATGATAATATGTATATAATATTTACTTAACATCTACGTCGCTTGATTCATTAAGAACTTTTTACATTATTTCGAAGAGATCTATATGTATT
The DNA here is from genome assembly GCA_030673865.1 of Melipona bicolor. NCBI lineage: Eukaryota > Metazoa > Arthropoda > Insecta > Hymenoptera > Apidae > Melipona > Melipona bicolor. Next base: position 1,551,316 of record JAHYIQ010000015.1, on the reverse strand, counting down.
ACTTGATATATACACACCTTCTGTCGAAATAAATGCAACTAATCTGTGTGATTTTCTAATAATTGTGATTTTATATCTCAAAACGTGGATGTAACATTTAATTACGTATATTCCTAACAATGAATCACTATCTCTATCTCATACCCCTCTACTAATCTGATATGTAATCTTGGATTGTAACTGAATATGCGAGCGAAAAAAAGATTAAATATGTCTCGCGTGAGTTGCGTTGTAATAAAAACCTGTCTGAAACTATTGGAACAAAACTTCATTATTGATTTATACAAAACAAGTCTACCTCTCACGATCGATATGGATAATATCAACATATACTATACAAAAAAAAAAAAAGAAAAATCATAAACTACTTATACGTAATAACTAATACCCGCGTAATGGATTCCACTTCAACCGTATTTAAAGAAAAAAAAAACAGTTATTATAAAACTATTAAAAAGTGTCTAATTGAACGACTTAATCAAGACTTAATTAATACTCGTGTCTGCTATTCTTTAACAAATCCCTGTTGCTACGATTGATACTGGCCAAAATGCCTGGACTCTTCAACGGAGGTGTTTCGTTTAATCTATTCAGTTGCAAGTTAGATGTATACGGTATCCTGGGAGGTGGTACGTCGATGCCGTTTCTGTCAGCTTCGACGTTAAAGCTCTTGCTACGTGACAACGAGGATTTGTAACTTCGTTCAGGCTTGACCGGCGGTTGAACGTTGCTTTGCAACGCCGCCACCTTCGGCGACGTGACCGTGTTCTTGATGGAAATATTGATCATACTTCCGTACTGACGCGGCTGGTTCGCCGATAACGGGACGTTGCCGTGCGACGTTCCCAATTTGATCGCGCTAGGAACCGGTTGCTGGCGTCTGGACAGAGTCTGCGACCGTGCATATTGTCCACCGGTGTGCAGGTTCCTCGGCAGAGTTTGCGTGCTCCTGAACTGTTCCTCTCGCTCGTGATCGTTGGTTAGCCGACTGGTTGACTTGCTAAACCTGCCGAGTGAACTGGACGAGACGCTGAAACGCGTCGGTTCGACAATTGACTGCGGAGGAATCGTTCTTCGTGATGGCTGGCGAGCCCATACGAAACTACATAGCGGCATAGAGACATGCTTGAAACTCCCTTTCATGCAGCCTTCACCCACACCATCCGAAGCGAGCAACATTTCGTCGTGAAATGTGCACTTATATGTATATATACATGTACAATTTAACAAGCAACGAAGCACACCGTTTTGCAGATTCGATTACGTAAATCTGTATCAGCTTACTGGAATGTCTTTCGACGCTTATACGATTACGCCTTTCATTCGTAGTCAGGCAATACGATACCGCTGCTCTTACTTTTAACGATTAACTTGCACGATAGACATTAACTAACGCATATACGCATCAATTAGCATAGTTTAATATTGCTTTTTATTATTGCGTAGCTTAGTTACCTGTATTCAGTTTCAGCGACGATTCTACCGCGCGGTTTCCCAGATCTTCTCACGTCTCTGTACCCTTTCTCGCGGCCGTAAATGCTTCCTCCGAAGGGATCCTCGCCGAGGTAATACCTGTGCAACGGGGGCGTCGATTCACTGCGTTGCCATTGCTCTTGAGCCACGTGGGGAGTTGTTTTAACCATCTTGAAGACCTTATTCGCATTGTTATTTGTGCCAGCGTGATTTCTGGGTGGTCTTTCAGGAGGCTTCTCCTCGATGTCCCTTTCGTTCACCAGAGGAATGTTCTTGTCGATCACGTTGTACTGCATGTAGGTTGGTCCACTGTCGTCGGTCTGTGTCAATTGAGAAATAGAGCTGCTGTTGGACCGCTTGTTCTTCCTTTCACTGCTTGCGGAACGCAGTTTCCCAACTAATTTCCTGAACGACTCTCCGATCTTGTATTTCGAATGTCCTGAACCTTGAACATTTGTAACGTACACGCGTATAACTATCTGATAATATCGTCATTTTAAAAAAAATATCAGTCTCAAATGTTTTTGATATTTACTCTTTTCGGTACGAACAGGAGTCGATGTAGCAAACTCGATTGACTTCTTACTGTTGCGGAAATTCGACTCTGGCAACGGCGACGTTGACCGCGATCTCGACGTTGATTTTTTTCGACTGTCTTGCTCGACTGCTTGCTCTTGGACATTTCGATTACGACTTTCCCAGGTTCTCTGCACGACGTGAACTGGGCTAGAAGTTCGGCCTGGTATCGAGTCGTTTGCATTGGCCTTCTCTTCAGACCTCATTGTCCACTAAAATCAAAATCAGTGCCCATACAGTACAGTGCAAGAGCATAGCCGACACACAGATAAGAATCACAAAAATGTATACTTGTTCTTTTGATCTTCGTCGGACAGGCGGAGATGGTGTACACGTTCGATCGAACGATTCCTGATGTTCACGACGAAGAACGGACTCGTAAGTTTTCGAATACGTCGATTCGACTTGATTTTTCGAGTGATCGTGAGCATGCCCATTTGCGCGAACTGTCTCCACGTATTGCGGCGAGCTTGTTTTCACTTGATTTTGTCTCTCTGGATAATATACAGAAATATTTAATAGCGTTATTAACTTTAATAAAATAAATTCAGTATCAAATTTTCAGTAATCAAAGATTGATTATTCTTGGCTGAAATGTGTAGTTTGATCCTGCAATACCTCTCCCTTGGTATCTCTCAGACCACTCGCTTATTCCGTGAAAATATCCCGAGGGTGACGTTGAATCACGACCGGTACTGCGCCGTTGATGTCGATTGGAGCTCGTATTCTGATAATCCCGTTCTTTGGGACTGCAAGATTTCATGGTGATATTAATATAGCTCGTGTTCGCGTTGGTTGGAAGAGGGAAATCGTCAGCGTCGATGGACCCATGAGAAGAACGGGACTCGCTACCAAAATGGCTCTCCAACCACTTGGACGTTTCGAACTTTCTCGCTTCATCTTCTTCTTCAAAGTCCAGTGGTTTCTTTGTTAGAACGTCCTTCCGAGCTGGAAAGCTCTCTGCAGGAAAACCTATAATAATTAATCTCAGTCCAATCTTAATCAGCCTTAATACATAATAACATATCCCGAATACATGTGACGAAACACGCAGGATTTTAAAGAATAGTTTTTTTCGAAAGTTTTTCCAAAATTGAGAATAAAGAGAAAGGAGTACCAGAATGCTTATGGAAACGAGTAGTTCGCATGGCTGTAGGTGATGGTGTCCAATCTCCGATTCGTTCTCCCTCGGTGGTCTCTGCGACGTAGCGCATTTCACGGGCGATCCTCTCGCCACCTGAGATATAATCGACCACGTCCTCGTCCCTCTTTTTAACGAATCTGTGCGAGCTTTCCTTCTTCTTTTCTGACACGTCGTCACCATCTATGTCACCTCCGTCATCGGGGACCTCGTCGTCCTTAATCTGGGATATTGAGATCAATATTCAACGTGTATCGAAACAATCTATTACAGTTACTACAATTGAAGATTGATAAAATTTCTCAAAAACCGAAAGATCTAGAATGATCGAGAAGCAATATTTTACTGTTACAACAAGTATGGAAAACAAAGTGAAACAAAATGTAATTCTGGATAGCATTTCAAATTAAATATGTGAACTGCCAAATAAGCCAGCATTTAAAGGAACAAACCTCCTCGTGCTCGACTGTTCGTTTCCTCTCGGTAACGATCAAACCATCGTGTTTAAGCTCCTTTTTCTCCAAGGTTTTCTCGGTGTCGATCACCTTGTTCGACTTGGTCGTGTGCTGGACGACCCTGGGACCCGTTTGAGACGCCAACTGCTTGGAAGATTCGGCGAGGGCCACTCTCAGATCGCCCCGGTTATTTCTTACAGCCTTCTGGTATGCCTGAAACCAGACGAGTCACCGTTTAGCCAGTTAGGACGGCCCGGCCAGTTATTATCTGCCGGGAATCACCTCGCGTCCCGAAATCTCGCCCGCGATAAACCGGATCGTCCGGCTCTCGCACGCGGACCCTTTGCGAACAAGTGGAAAGAAAGGTGTTTCTAACAACGAAGGTCACGACACTCGACATCCGCGACAACAAATGTAAAACGACGTCCTGAATCAAGTAAAGTTTTTATTCCTCTCATTAGGCTACTCGCTACATTTATTAAGAAATGTTATTATATTTAATATCTCACATACTGCGACATTTATTTATTTATCAACTTATACAAAGACAATGAAAAGCATTCAGTTTGTGTTAAATATCGTGAGACGTCCCAACATTTACGTATAGTCTGAATGACTGAATATAAAGGATATAGAGAATTGTAATTAGAACGAGAAATAAAATGTTTTAAACACGACACTTATTTGTATCGAAGGATACTTCAGACGTTCAAAGATTGTCATTGATTCAAGAAAGGTAGTAGAATAGCATTAGTCGAGGTCATTAAAGGTCACTATCAATTAATGATAGGGTAGGTTGTTTTTAAACCCAACACTTGTACAAAGATCTCTCTCAGTCTGAATATTATCGATCGCTTGAAAAGAAATTTAAATGCACGACCTTAAATGTACAACCTTCGAATTCTTTTAATAGAGATCGTCGAGTTTATTCCTTTTGCGCGAAAATACACGAGTTCTTTACACGTGGATCACCGGATGACTCACAAGAACATTCTTTATCTTTGATACGTAAATTAAAGAAAACGCAACAAACGAGAAAAGCCTAAAGCAATTTTTACACAATCCGACACTCTTATACCATACGCGCTTGAAATTTCATATTATAAATAATGTAAAAATAACCTGTGGATGTAGCCATGCTTGAAATGCAATAATCCATTTTATAGACACTGGTTATTGTTTTTATTATCACTGTGACACCGAGAATATTCCCGCTATCCAACTGTTTCGTGAAATATCGGCGGAGAATCCACGAGGAATCGTGTATCTAGAGGTGGCCGTCGTACCGGCACTCTGTCAACGAAGATGACAATGGCAAGGATGAACGTTATCACCGTTGTAAGATCACGTAATATCCTAGTAATCGGTCGGTAAACGGATCAGAACGAACAGAGTAACGAGTGAAACGTGTGTCGGCCGCGACCAGATAGAAACATCGAAGATAGTCGAGCGCGGAACAGCTGCTGTGACTGCGATCGTTGCATCTCAGCTCGTTCGTCGCCATTCGGTGAAGGGAGAGCAAACTCGAGAGATCATCGACTTCCACTTCTCGACGAGTCCTCTCTCTCTTCGTTGCTCTTGTGACCTGTCTTTCCTTCGTCCTTTCCTCCTGCTCACTCAGCTCTTCTCCGCTCCGTGTGTGTCTCTCCTCCCTACTTCTTCGTCGTCGTTCTGCCTCTCTTTCCTTTCGTTCGTCTTCATCCAGAACAATTCAACTTCTTCGTTTCTGAATCGTTCATGCGCGAACGCGTATGTATATACCTGTTGCCTGGCTTTTGCAATCCAGAAGCCAGTCCCCACCAACGAGATGTTTCCTCCACTATCGCAACTAGTAAGCCTCGTTGCACGCTCGATCGACTCCGGAGAGGATCTTCCACTTTCGTTCCAACTAGATTCCATCTCGTTTTGCTCGTGCAACGATGATTACGCGAAATGTTACTGTGCCACGAAGAAGTTCCTTCCAAGCTACGTCTCATGACGATGCTTTCAATTTTCAGGCGTATTTTCAGGTGGTAACAGAGTACCATTTTTGTAGAAACGTAATACCTTTCGGTTCAATTTTCCAAAATTTTGTGAGAATATTCCGTCTGTTCGATTAAGATAGATTTATGATAAGCAACGTGACAAATGATCGGACACACGATAGATACACCTGTTGCATACCTTCTGCCGATGCACAGCCGCTTCCTTCCGCGTTCGTCTCTTTCCGTTCTGGTCTCATTAATCATCCGCTGACAAGGGTTCACGGATACCCTTTGAAGACGTTTGACAGGCAAGCGGGAAAATTACAAATTTATGGTTTCGTCGATCGTCAGAGAAATTCGCTTTAGCAAAGAGTGACACAGACATCTGAATTGTCGTGTGCAAATACGAGACGAAAGTTAACAAAGATGTAAATTAAACAATCGTTTCGTGCAGAGGTTTTGCTCTGGACATCCAAGTGAAACATTTGGAGAGAAAAAAGAAACGTAAGTTTGAGAAACTTAATTAACTCTTATGTTAACACACTCAGTCTAATCGTACTGCATACTTTTTTTCACCTTTCTGCTTGTCACGTTCGTCACCGTAAAATCAATTATGATGTTAAACAGCATTTCTCTCCTCTCTAAGTGAAAGTTTATATGACACACTTTAGAAGAAGTCGTCATTCGCAAATTTAGTAGAATAAATAGAAACGTGCAGCCGAGTTGAACAGCGTGCCACATCGCGCAAGTTGACCTTGGCCAAATTAAAAAAGTCCGCGTGTGTATCAGGTCGATCCGAAATCCGAAATGTTTCCAGACCGGGAAAGGAAGCTGGTCAAAAACGAGGACCGTATTTGTGCTCCACGAGGAATCATCGTGGATACGTCGTGGGATGAACCTTGGCGAGAGGTGAGCTGACCTTTTCGCGGCAAGAAGGAGAAAGAACGTGTACACACGCCGGCGATCACGGCACGCGCAGGTGGAATTTAGGTGTGGGTGTGTCGCGATAGATATACCTCGTCCGAGATATCTCCCAGTTGTCGACGATCTTCTGTCTCCAGTCTCTCCTCAATCTCCTCGCGACTCCTCACCACCGTCTCGTTCAATTCCTTCTGAACTATGCTACCGCCATCGGCAGACCGTCTTCCACCTGTTGGCCATTCAACTTCTTGCGGTTGGTCGCCGGTTGTGCGTCTCTGAGAAGAAACATCGGTAAAATGGCAGTAATCCGAAGGTTTTATCGCGGGCTTGAGTCATTCGAGATGGTCTTACTTCTTGCGTGGTATGTTCCTGTTGCTCGACGTCCTCGGTAGTATTCGTGGTGACCAAGGGCCCTGAATCGACCACGACCTCGCCATCCTCGAGCACAACCTGTCGCTTCACTCTCGTCTCGATCTGCCTGGTGGTTGTTATCTCCTTCTTCTTTCGAGTTTCCCATTCCTCTGAAAGCGGAAGCGAGTGTTCTCCCAACTTGGACCGTATGTACACCGCGTAACGCTAGCGTTATTGCGAAAAACCAATCTTTCTAACAGAACAAATAGATAGGCAGCTAAAGAGGTAAAAAGAGAGAAGTCGATGATTGCAGTGATCCGTTTCGCGACGTCGAACAAGAATAAGAGGAACCTCGTTGATGTGTCAATACGCTAAATATTTGCCAGACCTCGGTTTGCGCGCGACACGCCTTCCTTCTTATCTCGTATCTAGTTATTTGAATCACGACTCGAACGTCCGCATCACGAACAAACAATGCATGACAATCACGTCCGAGAAATTACCTTCTTTGACCAAAGCTACAGAATTCTCAGGGTCGATCTGCAAAATAAGAAAAAAACAGGAAAAAATGGAAATCGCATGGTTAAACTCATTTCTTCGATTGTATATGTACCGAAGAGTGTAGCAACGTTTATCCGTCTAACTGCGAGCACGGGAATAAATGATTCGTACATTTATAAAGTGCAACGACGAGAAGATATACTCACGAGAATCGGCGGATGACTCGCTGGCGGTGGACGAGCCTCGTATCGACGTGTTGAAACTACCTCCATCATTCGATCATACCTGCTGGGTGAATCCTGTGATGCTGTTGAAGGTAGCTGTCGTGACAGGAAGTGAAATTGTTGGTTTCAGGGGTTGCTTCCAATAAAAGTCTGCCCTCTAATCTGATTCTGACTTCCCTGAAATATATGTATATATATATATATATATGTATTTCTTCCATAAACTATATATTATATGTACGTATATACATCAAAATCAAAGAATCCAAAGAAGACTTTATTGTGAATTTTTGAATTTTTATGAACACGTATAATAATACATTGTAATATTCCATTTAATAGAATTATAGTTTCCCTTTCAACGTCTCATATGAAAGAGTAGAGTTTAAGAGAAAATAATCAAATAGCTAAAATGATCTGGAGTTTGGCAATTGAGAGAATCATTGGATAAACAATCAGGATACAAGAGGCAACAGACGCGATCGATGTCATCGAAGATGCAGGCTATTTAACGTTTCTAGCGTAATCGTATGTCCAGCAAGTGTGTATACGTGTATGAGCAAGGCATAATAATTCACCAGGACGCTCTTTCTGCATGGAAGTCGAAGGCCGCAGTGGCACGCGGGTTTGTGGTCACGACCACCTCGATATGGGCTGCGATACGATATCGAGATGGTTAAAGACACGCGTGCGCCACGTACGACCAGTTTCCGACGACAGTGGCGTATATTGTTTAACCCTTTGGTCCAAGAATTTGATCCAAAAATTAACGAAGACGCAAATAAATACCTTTCGATTACAAGATGAGAATCGTTAGGAAAATTTTGCTAGCTATTTTATTTATTTATATATATAAAATATATATATATATAAAAGAAGATCGATTTATTAAGTTACGGATGATTTTTAAAAATAAAAGATTATGATTTAGAGGATCAATGTAGCTCGTGTAATTCTTCGTGTATATCGAGAAAATGTTAACAATGAATATCGAAACCGTTCATTCTGACAGTGGGATTATTGCAATTAATGAAGAAAGATTGAAGGAAAGTCTTAGCCTACGCCATTGAACACTTGCGTCCTTGCGGTTGGAATTACGCACGAGCTCTCCCTGTCCTGACTGGAACAGGTACGTAAGTATCTCGATTTTTCCTCCCCTAGAATCTAGGCTTATAATGTGCCGTCTTAGAGCAAATGACGGCTACCAGAGAAAATAATCGGCTACCTCGAACCATCGGTACGCACCGATGTCCCGACTAGCGACGATTAACGTGCTTTACAAAGAAAGAGAGGAAAAGAGACAGCCTAGAGAAATCTTGTAAATGAAGAGACAACGTCAATCGAGAGACGAAACTAAAAAAACGAGTGCAATTCGCATTGACATCACGCACCAACGACGATTCTATATACGACCGTGTCGGTCTCTTCTCATTGGATATGCGTGTGACGTCAGGTATGTGTCACACTGCGGCTGAACGAGTGAAAACTGTCCATCGCGGAGGACGTTTTTCTGCTCCGTTGTCACTGCGAACGAGATGAAGTTTCTCGGCTTCCATCGTGAAACATTCCGTCGACATTATTTCAATGCAATACCATACAACGTTATTTTAATATCGTTTCTCCCTTGCGTCCTTCAAAATTAAAAAAAAAAATTAATTTAAAGGATTTACAATCAATGACTACAAGTGTCATGAATTATAAATGTTTCTCGAAAGTCTTTGGTAAATTTCTGAATGGAAAACCGACAGTGTCACCGATAAAAGTCAAGAATAACACGGGTGGTAAATACAAGTGGTAAAGGACAGTGAGTCTTAAATTGCACCGATCGTAAATTAAGCAACGAACACGATTGTTCGGTGGATGGCGTTTAAATCACCGCTCGAAACGTCGCCGGTGATTTAAATGCGTGGCCGAAGAACGAAAAGTGACAGATAAATAGAGCGATCGGAGAACAGGTGGACACTCGTAGGCGGTATGCGTGTAATGCGATGAACACGTGACCTCTACAAGGACGTCGCCATTTTGAGGCAAAATAATAAGCGCGGCAACTTTATGTATGACACGTATCTCTTCCGATTCATTTGATTTCCCTCTAAAAAAAAGAATTATTTTTATAGCGCGTTAATGGAACGAAAATAAACATGGTGTTTAAATTAAAATGTACTACTCGAAACTCTAAGCAAAGAGTGGTTCAATCTAAGCAAGAATATTCATACATCATATCAGTTAACAACTGACCAAGTCTCGCTATGAAATCATCTATTAATAATTTAATTGCGGATTGATATACTATACGCAAGTGCGTATAAAATCGGGCAAAATCGATCTGCTATTGAGAACGTATAATCAAACGAAAGAAAAAAGAAAAAAGAAGCGTGGACTAGAAACGTGTCTTTACATCCGATGCACTGGGAAGATTCCCATCGGTACTCGTGCACGGCAAATTACGTAAGAGGCTGACAATGCTAGTCTCGTAACATCCTCGGAGGAAAAAGCGATTCGACGGAGCGGCCAGCCTTCTCTAGGAAAGTGCACACGTTTTAAAATCACGGCGAGCAATGAAAGAGAATAGCGTGAAGTAAGATTCGTCTGGAGTTTAGCAGAGAGTGAGAGTTGGCAGGTGAAAAAAGAAAGAAAGAGCCCTGTTTACATTCACCTGATTCCTATCAGTATTCCAATGACCGCTGCTCTTAAATCCGTGGATAGATCAAATGCAACAATTCTTCGATAGTCTTGTCGTTTCGATTGCGAATACAAATGCACAGGTGACAACGAGAAGAGGAACGTCGTTAAACAAATTGTCAAGTGACAAGCAAAATGTCACAGCGTGGAAAATCGAGGAACAAGCGGCAAACCAAATTCCCGCGCATGCTGCCGTGGCCAGCGCTCACGATACTGTCCGTCCGTCGAGTACTTTCTGACGGATCTGCCAACCGCTGGGGTGCTCCCAGTGGGAGGCGAAGATCACCGGAGCGGCACGAAGCGCACCCGAACTATCGGTAGTGATGAGATCAAGCTGGATCCAATCGGTGATCAGTAATCTCTTCCATAGACTTGATTGTCTAAACTGATATGTTATTAGAGATCTTACCTGAAAAAAAAGAAAAAAATGGGAAAAGTAATAAAGTATAGTAAGTGTTGAGAGAGAAGTATTGGGAGAGAAATGTAAAGTTGAAATACATGACATCTACTTTTTTAACTTGTTAATATATTCTAACGAATCTATCGATCGACACTTTTCATGTAAAAATTATACACAAATATTTATGTTTAAATAAAAGTAATTAAGCAGAACAGGAGTGAGGCTGCGTGAAGCTAAAGGATTCCCTTGTCAGCGAAAAGACAGAGTTCAGAATCAGGGACAATACTTTTAAGAGATATTGTGGCGAGAGACGAGAATATGTTTTAACAAAATCGGTCAGCAGATCACAAGTGAGTCTTCGTGAGATTTATAAAAAATCTATCGTCGTGTTATTTTATTTAATCATTATCAAACTGATACGAATATCGTGTAATGAAACAATGTGTAATGATTCTATCTGTTTGAGATTTGAACAAAGTTCAGCTTTGCAATCTCTGACTTGGAATATAAATATTAATGGAGTAATTACCACGTACGACATTAATATACGACTCTAGTTTTCAGCACTGAACAGCATATCTTTAATTTAAATATAACAAAATGTTGACGATTTAAATATGAAACTCTGTACTAAACAAATTTTTTTTGGTCACCGAATACATGCATACAAATGACATATGCATGACATTTAAAATCTGACATTGATAATAAATTGGAAGTAAAATTTAACATTCCTACACGGATTATCGAAAGACAGAAGCATCGAATATATTTTTAGAACTCTATTCTTAGCACTGGGGGTTGATATGCAAATACAACATTCCAAGGGAATACTTTATTCTGCGTGCATGTGAATTCATGATTCACCGGCGAACATAATCCAAATATCGTATCTTAATATCTGTAGTCACGCCTCCGGTACCAAAAAAGGTTACTTAACGAAATAACAGAGAAGAAAGAAGATAACATTCACATACTCTAGAAATATTAATCGACTGTCATTCGAAGAATCAAGTAACACTTTCATCATCGTAGAGCAATCGCAATGTCTGCTATTATAATTATCGTTCACACTGTTGTCGATCATTATTCCATGACTCAATATTGCAATATCGATGCGCTCTGTTTACACTCAACAGTGAAACCGTAATAGGCGCTATTGGCACGACTGCATAGCTCAAAAGTAGTCGTGTTCAAAGAATTTTGTACTTCGCTTACGTAAGATGCAACAAACTGGAAAGAAAGAAATTTAAGATACCTGTTTTAAAATATTCATTTTCATATTCAATTTCATTGCCCAATGATATAATAACGTAATAAAGCCAGTTTAACGCGATTAAAAATAATTACAGACTTATCCATTGGAACGATGAAAAGTTAATTGACAAAGAACCTCATTTATGTCAATTTACACCAAGGTGGACAATGGTTAATCAAATTTCCGCCGTATCATTTGGGATCATTATTATTCCTAAAGGAAACTTCACAACGAACGAATGATCTCACGTTAAAGCTTCTCGGGAACCTTCTCTCTTCACGCGTAATTTCATTATCCTGGTTTTCCTTGGTGCTAATCTCGTTCTCTATATACAGCTCGCGGATTGTACTATCCTTGGAGAGAAGTACGCGTCAGTGGTCTACGGGTATTACAATCGTATCGAGTAATCATGCCAATGTCAATAACAGAAATTGCGAGGACGACAGCGTGAAACAGCAACGTGCCAAGTAGTATAACCAATTAATCAGACGTCCGCCATATAAACATAATGCGTTGACTTTGCGCGACACGTTGGAGGACATACATATATGTATATCGTTGGCTGCAGATCTGAAACAAAACCATGACAGTATGAAAATCCATCTGATCGACCTCGAGTTATTCTTCCGGGAGGACGAGCCGTACGCAGCGTGGCGCATGTACGTTTCGTGCGTGTAGGCAAGCAAGAAAAGAGATCCACGTCAGCTGTGTGTCTGGGCAAGCTTACCTATATGGATTTGGAAACGTGGCCATCGCCAAAACCGGCCGAACGAAATCGGCAGCGCGATACGACCAGGACAAGTTTGCTTGACGGGCGTAATTGGTCCCGCGAAACTGGTTCAAAAGAGGCGCGCCTTTACAGGTGCGGCTTAATACGTTGATCCAACTTTTTTCGCTGTTTCTTTCATTAGATAGAATTATATTACCATTGCGGAGTGAACATTTTCACACAACTGAGAATAGTACGAAAGTCAGATTACTTATGTTAGTAATTTTAAATATAATATTGCAATGTACTAAAACTACCTCTTTTTGGTACGCTATTGATTATCCGTGCATAGAAATCACGCGAAAGCAAGTGCATCGAATATTTGAAGATCGATGATAGCTATCTCAATATTTTTGTTGTTAAAAACCTACGTTTCAAAACGATGTTGTCATCAACCGCCGTAAAGGGAATAAAGATTACTTGTACTTTTTAATTCTGGAACTTTAATCAAGTAAGGCGTAAATTACCGCGTTCCTCGTGAAAGAAACTTTTAGGATCGATTCTTTTACCCGCTAACGGATACAGCACGTGGCATGTGTCGCCAACGAACGGTACTCGCGCGCACTATCGAATAAAGGATTATCCTCAATCCGTATAGGTGGTGCTGCTTGCCTACTAGATCTAGTGACAAATCGAAAGTATCTAGAAACAAAGAAGCGAAAGAGAGAGGAATATAATGGTGTAAGAGGCACGACCCCAGGCAACAGACACACATCGAACGTAATTCCTGTTCGTATGTCTCGTCTTGGAAGCAAGGTACGCCATGTTCTCGGTCGTTGTATTCAGAGGGAAATAGCTGTTTTTGGTAGAAGGGAGACAGAGGGAGCAGAAGGCGATAGAGGAGGAAGGGAGATGGAGACGGACATGAGGAAGTGAGAAAAAGAGACGGACGAATGACAGAAATGCATAGCCGTAGTGGCTGAAGCAGCAGCAGCAGCAGCAGCAGCACTAAGAACTGGCAGCAGCAGCAGCATCGCACAGAGGATAGGATAGAATCGCGTCGTCCACGCGTAATTCGGGGCGTGTGCTAGGTTGGCCGTTTTCCCTAGCTCGTGTCCGTAGCTACGTATCGAAGATGTACATGCAGTGGCAGTGCGGGATACGCGTCACCGTCCCGTGACGACAACGTTCCGAGAGGTGCGAGACCGCAAAGCACGGTGTGGGCAGGTCGCGGCCATTTTTACTACACGATGCGGCAACCGTGCGTGCCCGTTCGATCCGCCATTCCAAACAATCGGTGTACTTCGTGCCCTCGGTGGGTACATCTAGCCACGGCGACTCGCGGGGACACCGTCGAGAAACGATAATACGTGCCACATTGTCGTCGAAACGTGGATACATCATCCCCATTGGTCGTGCACGACCGCCGGAGACGAAAGCTCGTGAAAGCCGGCAGTGTTACTGGTGTTACTGGTGTTACTGGTGGACGTCGTCGACGACGACGTGGAGGAAGAGGAGGAAGAAAAGAAGAAGGATGATGTGCGATGATACGGTGTACGATGATGTGCGATGATCATGGCGAAAAAGAAACGACTCGAACGGGACGACTCTATAACACTGGAACATGAATGTTAAATAAATACATTTGGCTGGTTGGAGCTGTCGGGGCATGTCTGTGATTTCTCTTTAATCATTACGCAGTGTGTTGTTTCACCGATGATAGTGCGCACCAGTTTAACGGCCAGTGATTTGTCTTGGTTTCTTTCTTCTTGGTGTTTTGTCGGTCTCTGTCGTTGTCGTTGTCGTTGTCCGCCCTGTGCGTGCGTGTTTCGCGTGTACCTACTCGCCACGCACATCGGACTCTCTCCTCTTCCTCGGCAGCGCGATCGATGTGACACCGTGTGACCGCCTGTACGAACGTCTTTTACTAACGAAAATCCTCTCTCTCTCGTTAATTCTCATTCTCGGAGGACTGTCGCGAACCGTGGAACTGATATTCCTGGAATATACGGAAGAGAAATATATGGGGTGATCCAAGTCGAGAGTGTTGTAGATGCGTGTGTCCCGTCGGTAAACGGGGTCCGCTGTCCCGTCTTCTCGCGAGTGTGTATTCAAAAAGTCAGTGTGTCTTACTCACGCTCCCTCCGTTCTCCCCTCTTGTTCTCTCGCTGCCTCGCTCCATCTGCCTTTCTTATTCATTTATTCCCGTTTTCTCTCTGTTTTCCATTCCCGTGTCCTTTTCTTATTTCACGCTTTCGCCGCCTTTCCTGATCGTCTCTTTCCCTCTCGCAGTAAAACAGCATTAAAGACGACCGTAGATAGAATGCTCGACGATACCACGATAATACAACGGTTGTCATCGTCGTTCGCGTCGTCGTCGTCGTCGTCGTCGTCGTCGTCGTCGTCGTCGTCGTCGTCGTCGTCGTCGTCGTCGTCGTCGTCGTCGTCGTCGTCGTCGTCGCCGTCGCCGTCGCCGTCGCCGTCGCCGTCGCCGTCGCCGTCGCCGTCGCCGTCGTCGTCGCCGTCGTCGTCGTCGTCGTCGTCGTCGTCGTCGTCGTCGTCGTCGACGTCGTCGTCGTCGTCGTCGTCGTCGTCGTCGTCGTTCTTGTCTAACTCTTGTTCATCGTGCTTGTTCACGGATTGGCAGCAATTTTCTTGCGGCTTGTTCCTCCATCGAGGACTTGTCATCGAGCAAGTCGAGTCATCATCGTCCTCGTCCTCGTCCTCGTCCTCGTCCTCGTCCTCGTCGCGGTCGTCGTTATTGAGGATACCTCGATCGTGAGGTGTCTCGGTAGACGTGCCGATACTCTCGTATAGCGGGGGGCAGGACAACGGCCTCTCGCACGGGAGAACAGGACGTCTGCCTCGAGATGGAGATCGAGGCGAAACAACGGAACCAAAGGAATCGGAGACGAGAACGAGCACAGCGTATGTTGGCGCAAAGGGAGAGCCTGGCAAGCGCGAAGCAGCAACAGCAACAACAGCAACAACAAACGAGACAACGGCCGAACGACGAGGAGGACAGCCACAGCGGCGAGGACGAGGACCCCGCCGCCGGTCTTGGCCTCGGACTTACCAGGACCGGTCATCCTCGTGACAGCCATTCGCGACCGCCCAGGCCACCGCGACCCCCGAGGCCTCGTAAGAAGTCTTCCCTCGCCGCTGCCAACCAGAAGGAGCCTCCCTTCGAAGAGGACATTATCGACGGTTTTGCCATACTTGCCTTCCGCACCTACGAAGAACTCGAGGTGAGTCCAACATTTCTCTTTCTTCTTTCTTTCTTTCTTACTTACTTACTTACTTACTTACTTACTTACTTACTTACTTACTTACTTACTTACTTACTTACTTACTTACTTACTTACTTACTTACTTACTTACTTACTTTATTTTCTTACTTTCTTACTTTCTTACTTTCTTTTTCTTTCTTTCTTTCTTTCTTTCTTTCTTTCTTTCCTATATATACCCTTCTTTATACTCGAATTCCTGTCGTATGATTTTAAAACCTGTCTGTTGGCATTCATAATATTTAAACTTTGATTTATTTCTTATTTAATGTGTACCAGCTGGAGACTGCTTTATTGCTTTATCGCGTTATTGTTCAAGCTATTGGATATTCAAATTACTTGCGGGATAAATAGCAAAAGATATCGAGATTCTATTTGGATCCTTTAGATATTTGTATGCCTGGATTATTATCCAAGTGCTTATAATAGGGACACTATTCAAACAAAATTCCCATATTTTTCATTCTTCTAGTTTGAATTTAGTTTAGTACTTTTATTTCTTACGTTAATATACCCTGACATTGTACCTTCGATCGTACATGTACTTTTGTAAATTGTTAATTTAATCGTTGGATAGATTCGCGAATATTTAAATATATCTCTTTGAAGAATAAAATCTCCAGCACGGTTTTGTTATTCTTAATTCTCTATTCTTGTGTTAAGTTATATAGTATCTCCTCTACTTATACAAATCTACCGAAAAATAACATAGCACAATATAAACATTGTAAAGAATATGACTTTAATTTTTAATCAAGAATCACTACGTAATTATTTTATTGACGCAAATCAAAAATCTAAAGGAATTTTGTTGATTTTGGAAGAATACTTGGTTTGTCAGTTTCTGCTTATTATCAATTTAATTGTAGATTAAACTGTAGACGTGAATAAAAAACATTAAAAATGAAATGTCAATTCTGAATGAATTAAATTATTAAATACTTCAAGTATTCGAGTAATTCTATTACTAATAACGACAATAATTTTTAACGACATTAATTGTGTTGATCTTCTAATTTCTAGAATAACTTTTTATTAAAAGTCGGTGTACATTCTAGTCTCACCTGTGTCACTGATTCACTGTGCAATGTTCGCTGACGGATCATCATGTTTCTTGCGTGCACGCGTGCAGACCTACACAAACCTTGCTCGAACCATCGCGCGTGTGTCGTTTTTATTTCTTTCTTTTTTTCTCCCTTCTGTCTTGCCCATGGCAAGTTTTTGTACGTGTGTGCTGCACAACATACAGTATTAATGAAATTAAATATTTACATATTCTCAATACTAGAATTATTAGAGTATTTAAAATAGCTATTTCATAATTTTTTGTAGTAATTTGTAAAATATGGTGATAAAAACTTATTTTTCCGTCTATACATTTCTTATATATTACTTACATTATTTTATATATACATATATATATATATATATATATATATATATATATCTTTTATTTTAACTTTTTTGATACGTCTTGTGTATATTTTAGTTGTTACTATTTAATGTTACAAAATTTAAAGTTAATTTTCTTTTTACCTTCTTTCATTTTCGTTTTTGGAAATAATTGTAAGATTATTTTTATTTATGCGCCAACAACATTCAAGAGGCCGGCTGCTAGAGCAACTTGTAGTTTATTCGTTTGCACCTTTTTGCTCAGTTTCCATTCACCGTACTTCGCTCGGCCAACTGTTCTTTTCACTATGTCAGTTGTATGTATGTACGTGTTGCTTAGTTGAAAGATTATCTTTTTTTTATACGGTTATACAAAAACGTTCTACAACGTGACTGAAAAAAAAAAAGAAAAAATACACGTAGGAAATGTATATTCAAATATATAGCGGCAAGATTTTTCTTGCAATATTAAAGCTGAAGAGTTCTCTGAAAATTTCATTATTTTCCTTCATCTAGCAGCCCAGGTAATATTGTTCGACGAGTCAAAAAATATTGCTCGAAAAGAGTAATAAAAACCAATTACAGCAAATTACCAACTCGTGCAATTAAAGGGTTGAGCGTTTAACTTTGCTACGTTGATTCGACAGGATTAATTTATGAACGTTTTACGCTATATTGCTTATTTCGCCGCTGGAACAAAAAATAATAGATATGTAACAACAAATAATATGTAACAAAAAAATAATAGATATATAACAACATAAGTTTGATATTAATCATTAATGTAAAGACTCTTGTCATTATGAGACAAAATTCTACATACATGTTTCTTTTTTTAATTTTAAATAAAAAAATATTTTGGAGCAGAATACATGAAAATTTGTGTATTTGAATAAAAGCAAGGATCTTAAGGTATAGTTTCTGCTTTAAAATTGATGAATTTCTTTTCTTTTTTTTTTTTTGGTCATAACGTCATATTTTAAATTGCACATAAATTTGCATCAGAAGGATAGCAGACCTTGATGGAAGTAACACGAAACCCAATGTTGTGGTTTAACATCTGACATTGTGCGAGACACTTCTAACTCTTTCCTCGATGCAATTTTCGTTTAAACAACTGTGTGTCGCACAAAATAATTAGAGGATCGTGTTTCCGATCGATGCAGAAGAGTGAAACAGGCATTCATACTGAAAGAGATACCATACATATGTATGCGGTACAGGATTACAAGCATCAAAATATTTATGTGGATTACAAATGGTTTTGGAAAATACTTGTCGATAAAATTTTGACATATAAGCGAAGCTTTTTATAATTTGCTAATTTTTTATACTTTCATATGTAATCATTTGGCCCAATTTTTTAGATCATCTCTTTGGTTTGAGAAGTACATGTGTTTCTGGAATCTTGTGTGCTACTTTGCCAGCAATTCAAATAGGCATAAGGACCAATTCTCTCAATTGTCATCAACGTTCTGCAGACTGAGATTTATCTTAAAAAGAAAAAAAATGGATTTTCGAAAATAAATTTTCAATTGTAAATTTTATCGCTGCGTAGGATAAATGGATAAGATTTATTCTAGTACGGAACTTTGAAATTTCAAAATATATATTGTATATAATATTATACTAATATTTTAATATTGTACTAAGAAATTGAATATCCTAGTTTAGATTGTTGAACAACAGAATTTAATTAACTCTTTAAAAGTAAAATATAAGACATGTATTAGAATAAAACCCACTTTGCAAACTAAAGACCCTAACGAAATTTCATGATATAAAAGTCTAGTTTGTTGTTAATATTGGAATTTATAGTGTTAAACATTTCAAATCAATAACGCAAATTAACTGGAAAAGGGATCGGAAATTAATGCATTGTTGGTCTTTGTTGATTGATAATAATCACTCTAACTTGAATGATCTTTTCATGCTGAGAAACTGTCGAAAAGTATAAATAACATAATACGAATGCTAACTTTCAGAAGTGATAAAAATAAAATTGAAACAAACATAATACTCCAGGTGCGTAAAGTATCAAAAAATCTTAACTGAAAATACAATTTGTCTTGCTCAATTAGATGATTATTTTGAACCGTGCGCATAATCTAGAAGGTATGATTGAAATTATTGAAGCATGAACTCCATCTGAGAACGGGTTCGACCACGGAAAAGACTGGTGTACACCGATCAAGATCATTTCGAAATAGAACGCTTTTAATTACGCAGTACTTTATCAGCAATACATCGAAGTGAGCATAAATCGAATTTATTATCTTTGGTTAGCGCGAGCCAAGAAAAAAAAAACAACGCTAGAGTGGTATGACGGTGTTACATTGGCGTCTAAGGAGGCAACGAAAGCTCTTTCACGCCGTTACAAGTACCTTTTATCATGATTTATCACGGACGCAACCGCTAATCGTTATTTTTGCCGTATACCGCGATACCAACTCGACTCACTCGATCGTCTTCGTTAACGAGCTATAATTTTCGTTCATAGATAAAAGCAATAATATCAACTGACCGACTTAGTCTATCGCGTTTTGACTGTATTTCTAAATTGCAATGCGTATACAATACTATTTTTCAATACGAACCGATATCCTCGATCATTTACAATGCAAATTGTTCGAAAAAATTCTCTCCGGTATCTCTTTTCCGTATCAGTAAATTAACTTTAATTGTTTTTATGATAAAATATTATTTAGTGAGTTTTCCTAAACACATATTATTCGATTACTTTCAGAAACGTGTTTCGGGAAAAAAGCCGATATTCATTACCGATAAATAATCGCAAAATTCGCGAATAAACAACATTCTGGAATATTTCCCAGAAATCATCGCGTAGTCAATGAAAAATTAAACCACTGATAAATTGAACTTGATACGTTTACAATCGTAATGAAAAATAATGTTACTCGTTTTTATGGCGTGAAAGAACGATCGTGGAATATTACAGAAACAAAGTTTCGAACCATAATATATGATTCTTCTATTATTTTTTTTTAAAGAAAGAAAAAAAAAAAATACTCACCGGAAATGTCAGTTTGTAGCTTATAAGTTGTAGAAACAACAATAGTAGAATATTCTACTCTCTTGCTTGTCAAGTGAACTATCCTTGAAATTGCTTAGTTTTTACTTTAGTAAAAATATTACCAATCGCATAAAGGGACCCCAGGAATTGAAAGACAGACCTCAGCAGTTCGGGACATTTCTGGACAAAAGTATAGGACGCACAATGCAAAGGAAGACCCTTAAAATAGCTTGAACCTTTGGCGAGTAAATTTCCTTCCTCTACCTGAAAAGTGACAGACAGAACGGAAACGATATTTGATGAATTGTTGCTTGTAAACATGAATCACTAATATTTACGATTTGTTCGATTGCTCTTCCTCGTTTTATTAGTCATTTGTTTATTTCATAATAATATGCATTCCATGCAATTTGCATGATTAACGTACACTTGAGCTGAAAATGCATCGACGGTATGGACATAAATTGTTGCAATCATAAAACAGAAAAGGACATATATTAATGAAAAATAAAAAGAACTTGTTACGTCTCGAATGTAAATTTCTTCCACTTGTTATCGTTTCGCATTATAAATATCGTTTCAAAGTGGAAAATGCGATTACAAATTGCTCGTTTATGTACGAATATTATAATTGCACGCATTAGAATTAGCATACGTTTAACGTTTAATCCTTAACAGCTGATCGCATTATTACTAGTTACAATGGGATGTGCCTGAGAAATTGCTCGTAGAATTCTTCGTGTTGATTCTTGTATCGCTTTACCACAAACTACACTATTGAAAATGACACAGTTGAAATCGAATAATTAAGAAACTAACATAATTATGTTGTAGTAGTTATATTCTGTATGATATCACCTCGTTTGATTAGATAATTATTTAATTACACATGGAACAAGTTTCTTCCTCTCTGTCTATTAGAAATTAAATGGTAATAAAAAGATACGTTCTTCTTTAAGTTTAGATATGTGCCTTACATATTTGGTCATGTATGTAAATCACATAGCTCGTGGCAATATCGCGCGTCTCGAGAGGAGAAGATATTTGAAAAGACATACTTGTTATTTACTCGTCCATTTCGTGCATTATCGAAGTACAAAGTGCATTGTTATTGTCACGGAGAAAGTAGCCGCGATGTAAACCGCTTAAACCGGTCTCTCTTGTTCCTGAACGGGTTCGCGATCCAACCTGAGCTTCTGGACGGTGCACAACAGCTGTAAGCTGCGTGCAACGCTTAGCAGGAAATGCCAGATCTTCGTTTATCAATCTTGTCCGCCTGTAACGCGATACATATACATTGCACATATACGTATACATACATATACATACATATACATACTACATACTTACATACGTATCCATATGTGTTTCATACATACGTGTATCATTGTCTTTCTTTTCCCTGTCTAATGAAAAGTCAATTTGAAAGCCAAAATTTTCTCATTCTGTTAGTAAAACGCAATCCTTAATTAAATCATGAGAAATCGTCACTTAGTAATAAGTGAATTATCAGGCCTGGTGCTCGCATTACTAGATAGCTTGTTATCTGCTCCCGGGAGCGACGAATAAGACGATTTGAAATGTAAACGCCACGGTAGGATGTTGATTCGGTGTCAAACAATTAGTGGGAAGCGAGATATGCATCGCTGTTCCAGCAGACAACGACGACGACGACGACTAATTATGAAAAGCCGTGGGAATAAAAACCAGACCCTTTTTAATGCTCTATTACCAACGCTTTGGCTCGGCATGAAACAGAATATTCGCCAGAGTGCCCATATTTTTTATGACACTCTTTCAACCCGCTGCTCGCTTATTTCCAATAATAAAATGCTAATTTATTTATACATGCTGTTTCGTGTTCAAAATTAATCAAACATTAGCTTTTTTTCTCTGCTCTTTAAACAATTGTAAAAATCTAAGCCTTGAACAATTGTAAAAATCTAGCTTTTGTTATTGAAAATATCGAAAATGGCAAACGTCATGTACGATATGTGTGAGATTGATTTGAGCGTGTAAAATCATTATTACGTTCGGTACAATGCGCGTTTCCAGGTTTTGAAAAATTCCCTGAATCGAAAATGTGCGCGTCGATGATTTTCTTTTTCAAATTCCTGGTTGCACCGCGGGGAAATCCTTTTGGACTTTTTCGTCGTCTCGCAACGTATAGGGATCGGTTCGACCTCTCCCGGGTGATTGTCCTTACCACAGATTCTTTCTTATCCGACATGTTTTCTTCCTTTCTTCTCTTGACTGGAGAGCTGGCCGTCGCCGTCGTTTCCTCTGATCGTGTCTTTACATTCTTCGGCTACGAGAGAGACAGAGAGAAAGGAGCCGATGGGTCGGGTCAAGAAGAGTGTGTCGACATGTGGCGAGATTATTATCACATACGTAACACCATACCGTAATACTTAATTATCTTGTCGTGCACCGCGACCGTTTAATTTATCTTCGCAAAAAATGTTTATCCTCCTGTCGAGCAATTAGTGACATATTCAATGATACACATTATCCAACGCGCGTAAATGAAAAATGATCCGCTGGACCATGTGCGATGATGATGATACGGCTCGCTTATGAAATGAACCGTGTATCCTACACGATTCTCATCTATCCTTGTGTTTGATCGTATTTCTCAAACTAATCTTTTGCTGCTACTGGAATGAGGTACAACAGTATTTATATCTCGTTCTTAAAACAAGTTTGGTAAAAATATTTTTGTATTTAAATAGAAGATACTTTTTAAAATAAAAAAAAGAGAAAGAAGTCCTACGAAATAGATCTGAAAATAAAATATGTAATTTGGTATAATTCTGGAATACAATTTTAGTGCTACTCGTTTAAAGAGAATGCATATTAATTTATTGATACCTGATAAATTCTGTTATAATAGATAATTTAACAGATATCTCGAAGTTTTTCAGACGCTGGATATCTGAATGATTCAATCAAAATAAACGATCGATTAATTATTTTCAGCAGCCTAGAATCAGCCACGGCGCCTCGAAAGGTCGTCGCTGTAACATACACAATCAGGTCACATTCTGTCTACGAGCCAGCAATTAAAGATCGGCTAGCTTTAGATCATTACAAAACGAACACGATGCATTCGTTCTACGTGTGTCCGATACATCATTTAGTTGTAAATTCACCTAGATCATCGGAGTGAGCTGTTCATCTCGTTCACGAGACACGGAAGCACAATGAATGAATGGAATCTGAAAATACACTACGCTCTTAAAAGGAGGACGTTTATTTATAATTGATTCGATTGAAAACGTGCTGCACATTGACTTTGTCGGCCGTGCAGACAATCGACGAGTGTAATCTTTCTTTCTCTTACTTTCTTTTGTTGTTTTCTCTCTCTTTCTCTCTCTCTCTCTCTCTCCATTCTCTCTCTTTCTATGAATAGCGATGTCGATCGAATTTGTCGTTACACGTCACATTGTACAACGGACATTAATTACGTTAGGGTAAACTCGTCGTGTTCAGAATCAACCGAGCGTATCCCACATATTGCGATATCCGAGCGGACTGATTAGCAGACCACTCTGTGTATTGGCTCTTCCCCATCCTCCTTCGTTTCACCCTTCTTCAGCTGTGCTCTCGCCCTCCATCGGTGAAATCGTTGAAATCGTTGCCACTTGATAATTAATGGCCACTTATGGATTTAAAGTGAGGTCAGTGTCACGTCGAGCTCGCCGAGTTCGTTACGTAAGGATAGTCTTTTCACATGAGAGCATAATTCTACACACAATGTATACATATAAATACACGTGTATGCGGCCTTCTGGTGCATAATACACCGTGATAATTTCATTTATGACGATTGAAATTCGTATCTAAAAATAAACTTCTCGCATAACATTTCTTTTTTTATAACAACTGCCTGTTAATTGAAAACAATAAGTATTACATGCGTGAACAACAATTCAGAATTTGTTGATTACCTTAATACGTAATCAGCAGTTCTTGTACTCGAGATACGGAAATTTACATATCATTCGTGTCATCGAGGATCTGTTTGAGTCACTATATCGTGCAATTTATTATATTCTAATATGTAAACTATGCAACCTCATTTACAAATTACAGCTCATTTTTGTGCTCCAATAATCCTTTGGTATAACTGGCTATTATAAGAATCATTGATTTACAAATAATACTTGACACATCACCAATGGCCTTAATATGACTCTGTGAACGTTGATTTATAATGTATTACTTGTTGCACGCTGTTGCACACGCTAATGACCCTGGAAAAAATAATTTGGAGCTGGAAATAGTTTCAAGTGAAAATTTACGTTTGTTTGCTGATTGAAACGAAGAATTACTTACTTGTATGATTTGATTCTTCGTTTAAAATTCACGGAGTACTCATTGTTTCGCATGCTCCAAAAATATTTCACAGTGTCGGCACAGTATAAATTAATTTAGTCGATTTAAAGTAATCATGCATCATATATAATTCTGTGTTCAGTTTTCAAATCATATACGCAATATTCAATTCTTCAGTGATCGGTGTTACAGAAGAAGTTATAGATGAATTAAAAAGCCCCTAGAAAGGGAAATAAAAATTTAAGCAGAGAAATAGAGAGATAGAGAGGGAAATTCGGTGAGTGAATGATCCAAATTCGTTGCACCGGCGTATAATTTCGATATACGTATGTATTTGAGTAGATATCGTTGGTGTTCGGCAGATTACCAAGAGCTCTCTTAGTGTCGTTAGCCGTAGCGAGAGTGAGGTCAGCAACGCCACGCCACTCAATAAATCAGCTCGGCTACCGGTGCCAACGGAGATGCCTGAATTCTGCCACGTGATCCGTCAACAGAAAGTTCAACCGGTAATGCTCGAGCTACACCTCTTCTCACGGATGTATTCACCACTGGTGAAAATCAACGGGGCGAATTTGAACGAAGCGATGATCGCGCGCGCAACAGACAGATATCATACCTGAGCGAAACTGACTCGCGACCCATTTTTTTTTTTCTTTCCTTTTTGCACCTCCAGCCATTCCTCTCTTTCTTGTTTTCTGCTGCCCCGTACTCGCACGATCTTTTCTTTTTTCGCGTTTATAACTACACAACGGGACCGTCGTTACCTTGACACTGTGCGAAACAATTGTTTCACGTGCATTCGTCCGATGCGCGTAGTGTGAATGCTGACAAATTTTTACCACTATACATGGTTCCTCCATTTTGTTTCTTCCGTTTTCTTCTTTATATATCTAGAACGTTGTTGCTCGCGATTTACATGGCTCGCTCGTTTTAATCGAATGAACGCTGCATATCGCGGAGGGTAAACACGGATCTTTGATCGAATTACGGCTACGAAAATCGATATGCGATTTATGGTTGAACCAGAGCCTAGATTGATTTTAATGCGCTCGGTGGCAGAAAGATGGCGTAAAGGGATGCACAAAATTTCATTGCACATCGCTCTTCAGACTATTTTACGTCGCTCGATTTACGGTAATTAATGAAACACTCGAAAGTAATGTGTAATTCATTCGATTAGCGACGAATATAATTTCTATCGCATACTGGAATCACAGGATGCGCCGCGATTCGGTATCAGCCGTCGCGTAACGAGGCGGAATATTTTAATAATAAACAGGAAAATACTCGGCTAGGTATTGCATATCACCGCCTGTGTAGGTGTTACGCGTGTCTGTACCGCTTTTTGATAGATTTCAACATCAATACGAGATACAACCAAACAGTAATGCTCTTAATTAAATAAAACACGTTGCCCGGCGCAGCGTGAAGATTTGCATTTATATTTTTATCTCGTTCGATTAGCTTGGTTCATTTTCAGATACATGCCGGATAGATTAATTTCGAAGTGTTTGCTCGTTAACCCGTGTAAAATTTACTAGTTACGTAGTGAGTAGTCCTGCAAACATAAAACATTATATTATCCTTTCGTTTTATTTTTACAAACATTTTCATTGCTTGCTTTTAAATTTCACTTTATGTTTTTACCTTTATCCTTCATATTTGTTATAATATTTGTTGCTTCTCGCATATAAATATTTTCTTAGTACACAACGGTATGAAGAAGAAAGCAGAAAGGACGTTTATAAAGAATCGTGTTCACAAATCGATACGGAAACGACAAAAGGGATGTGTATCGATGATGGACGAAACACGGTCGTGCACCTGCACGGCAAGTTGACCCAGTTCCTCTCGTTATAATTTGAACATGAAAGAAGGCGAACACTTTACTTTCAAATATCTTGCCCTGACTCGAATTAATCGGTTTTCTTGGCTATGCTGGAATTGAATTAAAAACCTCAAACTGAAATATAATCAATATCTGCGATTTCATACTTTCAGTAGGAAAGAGAAACGTATTATTATGTACTTACATAGGTATTTGACGTGTAACTTATTTGTCTTGCGTCTTCGTCGAATGGAATTTTGAAAAAGAAACAAAAGGGAGAAGAAGGAAAACGATTAAGTAGATGAAGTAAAATTCGAAATGCAAAAGGTACAAATAAGAAAAAGCGGGAACATTTCATGTGAGTAGTCATCCGTTTCTCAATTAACAGTATCAGTCGAAGAAAGAAAGAAAATTAAGACAGTCTCAAGTACTTAACTACTTTATCACAGTGAATTTTAATGTGAGAAACACTAGAGATCGGTTATGATTTTTTGTTTTGTTTCTTCTCTTTTCTTTTTTTATGTTTGGCAAAACTGCAATTATTTTCATGCGGAAGCGATCGTGGTTGGTATTATTCGCAATAAAACGTTGCACGTCAGGATAATGGCGGCACTTATTCTCAAATCATCTGAATTGCGCGTATCGTTCGTAAACTGCGTATGGAACGTGCCCATCGAACAGAAAAGACGAGAACTATGTAAATCGGCGGAAAATATTTATGTCTGAAAATAATCTTGCACCGTGGTCGAACGATGGCCGCTTTACCGCTGTATTTACGCCACTGTAAATCTTTTTACTGCCACCGGTTCCTTCTCCCTTTTTTTTCTTCCCCTTCCTCTTTCTGCTCAACACTCCATACTACCTTCATTCTGTCCTGCCATGTGTTTGTAGAATTCATTTCATCAGCTGGTATTAACTAACTAACTAGACAAAACATAGATATCTGCATACGTTAAATATTGACTGCTCTTCTTTGACTTTACATTTCGTTTGACATTCTCGCTTACCAGTATTAAAATATATTTTTCACGATGAAGAATCTCATCCAACGGAAATTAATCATATTCCTATTTCTTGAACGACATCATTACACTTGTAATCTTTTAGTTTACAAACGTGTATAATACTTGAAAAAAAAATCATAAGAAATATTTAATAGAAATTCATGAAAATATAACATTTTGTTTATAATTTTTCATACTGTTTGCAGAATTTGTTTAAATATTAATAAATGTTGTTTTTTTCCTTACTTTCGATATCGGCGATAATTTAAAGATATTTTAAAAAATCAACGTGAAAAGAAAAATGCGAAGTCGGTAACTGAGAATATAAACAATGCTGCCATGATACATGTTTACTTTCGGATAATTTTTGGACCACGGCCAGTATCGTTTCACGCTCAGCACGTCAATTTGGTACTGGCAAGCAGCCGAAATTTTCGTCAAACAGATGTCCGAATGACTGTTATTATGCGCTTGTTACAAACGAGAGCGGAGAATACTTAATCTCGCGACGCTAGCAATGCCCGCCAAGAAAGAAACATTGTTGTTAAATGTAAAGGCCAGTTCTTGATACGCTTGATTGATTTGAAATCAGGTATTTTATGTATTAATGTTTCATTAAAATACAACTTAACATGTCTGAACGTATAACTTACCTCATAAAAACTTGAAATCGCATGTTTTGAATATTTTATGATTTATATAACCGGTACAGCTTTGAATTGAAATGAATAACATTATTCTACCAATGAATTACTACTAACAGTATTAAAATATTTAACACTTTACAATAATGAATGTATTTTCTAAATATTTAAGAACGTATCCCAAGTATCCATATGATTTTCAATTTCTTTTATATCGAGTTAACTTGAACCTTAATTCTAGTTTATATGAAAATATATTTGTTTGATTAAGCGCTTCTCTTTTGTTTCCTCAGTAATGATCAATAATTAAAGCTGTGTGATCAGTTTTTGGCTACTTTACTCCTACTTTACAGCTACTTTACTCCTAAAATAAAAAATATGTGCGAATAAAGTAATATGATATAATAACATATTCTCTATAATTATAATCGTGATATATTAGATTATTATACTGATAACAAAATAATTAGATACTTTCCTGATAATTTTGTAAAATAAGACAATTGTAAACGGTCTAATTTATTCACAACAAAATGTTTTTATGTTCATCTCTATTTGTCATCAAATATATGGATAAATTGAAATGACAGCGATTGAAATAACGCGTAGAAGGCAATTCATTTGAAATCATCCACTCGTTCAAATCGCAATGTGTATGAGCCTCGTGCATTAACATCGCGACTGAGTATATGCGAACTCAGTGAGTAGTAGCTGAATTAGAGTCCGATCGTGTCAACACCGAACGAATAGACGTGGCAACGTTGTACGAACGAGTTTAGTAGCCGGCTAGCCAAAGCACGGAGTAGCCGACCGGTGGAACGTCCGCACGTCCGGGAACGACCTTCCTTTACTCGTCCCGTGTCGAGGAACCTTGTCTCCCAGATTGACCAACACTTCTTTATCTTCTTCAAACTTATCTAGATACGAATTTATTTCTTTTGCAAATTTTTGCGTTCTAATTTCACTCTTGCCTCAACAAATAAAGGGATTTTTATTATTATAAAAAAGATCTTTGTTGTAAGGTTAAAACTAGAAATTACGTATGTACATTAAGAATATCAGAGGTTTTTTCTTACCATATAGTTTATGTTAAACAGTTTGAATTGAATCGTTACAAAGTAACATAATTAAAAGATGTAAATTACCAGGCTTTTTCCCATCTAATGGCTAATACATTCAGGTCGATTGTATCGTGGTAATGTTAAAGCAGAAAACCGCAAGTTTCTGCAATTAAAATAAAAATAAAAATTTGAAGGATTTTTTTCTTAAAAAATACATCTTTTTATCATTTATTATTAATAATTCAAATAACTGCAAAAAATTCTCTTTCCAGAATCGTACATAATTGGCTTACCTGAATATAGTTTAGTCACCAAAGGGCGTAATATCGTATCAATATTATATTAATAATACAAGATATCCTCGTACAGATGTTGCTTTTTTTTTCCATGCATATTCACAAGCTAGAGGTTTATTCAATTAATTCACCTAGCTGCAAGAAATATAACATGTAATCTACCCGCGGTACATGTCCTAGGGGGTTTCACTTCACAGTTGGCACACGTGCGCAGGTGGAGTATGGCTTTTGCTAGGTGGTAGTTTTTTACACCGCGAGTTCTAGTGGTTTTTTCCCATCGTGTTTCTTTTGGTAGCCAACTGTGCTAGAGAGAGGGAGAGGGAGAGGGAGAGAGAGAGAACGACAAAGAGGGCAGGAAAGATCGTGCGCGAGTACGCGGTTATTGAAAAAGGAAAGTAACACTCTCGGAGCTGAGAAAGAGAAGTCAGGGTTCAGGCTTCGTTCCTTCCAGCTGGCCTGGCACGGCAAAGGAGGCCTTGTCGCGCGGCTGCTCGTTCGGTCAATGTCTTCTCTTTCTTCCTCGCTCTTCCACCGCTGCCTTTCTCGTCGTTTCCCCCTCTCTCCTCCTTTCATCCCCACCTCGTACTCCATCTCCTCCCGCCTCCCCCTCGCCCCCCTTCGCCGTCACCTCGCTCGCTGCCTCTTTCATTCTCCCCACCATTCGTGTGCTGCATCGCGCACACGAGACATGGTGTGCTGATCGTGAATCTCGCTGTCATCTTTGCAAACGCCCGTCTCTCTCAGGCAGCTCGAATTTAAACGAAATTCATTACCGATCGCGAACGAACGTCCAACGGATTATTATTTTCGTTTCGTGAAAGAGCGAGGGAGGGAACCGCGTCCGTCGCGATAACGGTATTTAGGTGCACGCAGGGGAAACCGAAAGAGAAAAAAGCCAGAGGAGGGGGCAGAGCGCCACCCGTTCAGAAATGTGCACTGACATCGCGGTTTAAAGGCACCCGACGGAAAGGCGTTCTCATACGGCTTTTTCTACTGTGTGCGCGCACCAACTTCATATCTCTCGCCTTGTGCCTTCTCACTCCGCGGACCCTGACGGATCCGTCGACGTTTCCAGTGATGAAAAAAAATAAATTGTCCAGCTCGATTTTTACGCCAGTGTAATAAATCTGTGGCGGATAATCTGTGGTGTGTTTACCATACGTGTTGAACATGTAATCGTTCGCTTGGTTGCTCGGACTTTATATGTACATGTTGAATGCAAGCGTAACCAACGAGTACAAAAATATTCCTAGTTTATTAAGTATAGTTATTATCGATCACCAAGAATGGATTTGATTATTTTAATTTGAGCTTGTGATACTAGCGATCGCACGAACCCATCTTGAGGATTATATTACGTTTATCATGATATCTGCTTGCAACAGTATCCTTAGCTTCATGTAAATAAGGACAGTTGCTCAGAATGTAATCTTGCATTCTTGAAAGTGTGCTTCTCATATTGAAATTACAAATTATTTTAATTTCACTAATACATACTTTTGTCAAAAGTAGAAAAAAATCAAATTTGAAAAAATCTCTCTATAAATATATCTTTAAAAGAATTTATACTTTTAACGCTTACTTATTTTCCAATTATCTCTTTTTCAAATAAATATGCAGTTTAAACTTTTTTATGATTGCAGAGTGCAATAAAGCTAGCTGGCAAAAATAATGTAAAGAAGTTGCATACGTTACTGTCAATAGTGGAAGAAAAACCAAAGGTGGACATAGGACAAAATAATAGACACAACGAGCATCACATCAAAAATCATTTCAAGCATAATCATTATACACACAATTCCATACTGACACCTTCTACAATTAACCAGGTAAGTTTCCTTAATTCAGATCATGATTGATGTTTTGACATAAAATAAAGAATTGATCTATGCTTGGATTGTTTTGCAGGGCCTAGATGCAGGTACAAGTGACGATAGTGGTAGAGCATCAGAACAATTGCATGGCCCTGGTATACCTAGGGATTGCCAGGACGCAGACAGTTCCAGGGACCACCTCAGCGATGTAAGTAACGTTATGAATTGATATTATAGTTGCTCTGTTGAATAAATTCTCATACTTGTGCAATTTTCATTGGTTTTGTAGGCTAGCAGTCATTGCAGTTCGGGTAAAGGTTATATCGTAAGTACCAGTGCCATTAACTTAAAATATTATATCTACAATTAAAATTATTATAATAACAATCTTCTATCATCTTTTCTCTTTACAGTGTGATAGTGAAGGAGAAGACGATAAGGTAAGTAATTGTATCATAAATATCACATAGCAACAAATAAGCAATCATTTGTTAAAAATTGCTTTTTGTTTTAGGGCTCGGATGCTGAATCGATACTCTTTGAATCTTCTACCCCACCACCCCTTGCACGTAAATGTATGTTTGAAACAATAATGCATATTTTTTTTTTTTTATAAATGCTCGTTTAAAATCAACTCCTGTGTTGTAGACGAATTGCCATCATCTTCACCGCACGTTTTGCCTCCAGCAAACGGAGCAGGAGGTTCACCTCCAGACACGGGTGGACAAATTTCCAATCCAGCAACGGATGCTCCGGCACCTATACCACCTCCTGTGCCTGCATCAGCACCAGTTCCAACAGCGCCAAGTCCTCCCAGTCCTACTCTACCCCCTCACATATCTCAACCACCTGTAAGTAAATGTTTGGGATTTGGCGTTTCTATTTTTCGTTACTATGAATGATACACATTTGATTAAATGTATTTTCAGATGACTAGTCCATTGGCAGCAAATCCACGTGCAATAGCTCCGCAGCAGCGGCCAGCTTCCCCTGCTCTGCCACCTCCTTTGTCCCAACAGCCTCATACTACAATACCGGCATTACATCCACCTAATGTACCCCTTGTTTCATCGAGTCACACAACTAGTCCTGCAGTAGCCAGTTTAGGTGTTACACCAGCAGCACCATCAAACGGAGCTACAACTACTAGCTATCCACCATCGATACCCATGGCTGCTTATCCTCAAACCCAACCGTCTTATCCACCTCTTTATACACCATATACTGCTCTAAATCACAGCCCATACCTTCCGCCTGCAGTTCCATCTCCCTCTCATTCTGCTTCATCGAGGGCAGAAGTGGTGAGTCGTAATTGACAATTTGTTTGAATTAGATAAATGTTATACGTAACGAGAATTTGAATAATTGTTGAATAAAGCATTAATCCTAATTAATTTCATTTCTAGAGAGGAAGTAGAGCTTCTCCGTGTACTAACATAAGTAAACAACAGCCTGTAGGAAATAATACCACAAATCATAATACTCCTTTGAGCGCTGCCACCACAACTTGTGTATCCACAATAACTAATACAGTTACTACAGCAAATACCATTGCTCACAGAGACATGGTAGCCTGTAGTTTGACTGGAAGAAACAATAATTCGCCTCGTGGACATAGTCCAAATCGAGAAAGAGATAGTTATAGGTATAATCTTGTAATTATAAATATTCTCGTTGTTTATCGTAATAAGTGTCTTATAATAATATTATTTATTATAGCAGTAACGTCAGTAGCCTAAGTCGAGGTAGCATAACGCCTGTAAGTGTGCCAAACACATCTTCTCCAGCCAATTCTAGTCTACCTGCTTACACCAAACCACAAGGATGGATTGGGTATGAATGAAATCAGTATATGCTAAATAGTTTCTTTATCTTCTACTGATAATTTATTTATTTTCATATGTATTACAGTAGCAGCACAACATCACAATTATCTCCGGCAACAGCAACATCAGTTCCAAGGCCAACTCCTCCACCAGTACCACTTGGCATGCACACGTTTCCTCCGCCAATGTTTGCAGCACCCTTACCACCTCCCGTATCCAGTTCCAGTCCACATACGTCACTGCCTTCACTACCACCGCCAACGACCAATCCTAATCCATTCTCCGCCGAATCACTTTTTCAAACAAGTAAGTTTATAAGCTATATTTCAATTTTGTATTCAATTCGAGTAACAAAGAGAGAGAAAGAAAAAAAAGAAGGTAGAATAAAAGTTCAAAACGAATGAGACACTAACCGAAACAAGGGGTGACTCATGTCGCAGGTCAGGCAGACCTGTTAAGGCGAGAGCTTGACAATAGATTCTTGGCATCCCAAGATAGAAACGTTGGAGTTGGAGTTGGCAATTTGGGTCCGCCCCCATATCTTAGGACGGAGATGCACCATCATCAACATCAGCATACTCACGTACATCAACATACTACACCTCTGCTTCCACCGACGGCCGCAACAACATTATTTCCACCTCCTATAGTACGTAATGTAGTTCCTCGTATTTATTGCGTAAAAATAATATTTATCATTTATACTGTGATATTTATGATAATTGTATTTCCTAGTTCAAGGATATTCCAAAATTAGGAAGCGTTGAATCTCCATTTTTTCGTGGAAATCTGAACCTTTCTAGTTATTCTGGTTTTAATACTGGCCTCTTGCATCCTGGAATTGGTCCACCTTCAACTCCTTTTGTACCTCCAAATCATTTGACATCATTTGCACCAAAGGTAATCTTTTTAATGAGAACAAGTCATAAAAGTTTATAACTTGCTCAATGTACTCATTATAACTTGTATGCTTGATGCAGAAAAGTGGGAAATGGAATGCAATGCATGTTCGGATTGCTTGGGAAATTTATCACCATCAACAGAAGCAGCAAGCAGAAGCAAAGGCTGGAAGTGTCGTTAATACTAAAACAGAACTCTTAAGACCACCAAGTCATCTTTATCCAGGAGGACCAGGAAGTGGTCTCGGAATAGGAGCACCTCCAATGGCACCACCATTTCCCACTAATATACCACCAGCACACCCAGCCCCACCTCCACCTCATCCTGTTGGTTTTCTATCGACGCCAGCATCGCATTTGGGTAATTTATCGCATCGATCAATATGCGAAATATTATTTCCCACAAACTGAAGTTGATTTATATGTATATGAAAACTATTTAAGGAACAGGAATGTCACCATTTGGAAGGTATCCATCAACATTTGGTGCACCGAATCCAAATTTCCCTGGTCTTTCTAGCTTTCCTCCTTCGAGAGAAATGCCACCATTGGGTGGCTTAGGTTCTGTACATGATCCATGGAGAGGGTATGTATCTAATTATTTACCCGTGTAAGAATTACGTGTAACTCATCTTTTCTCTTTCTCTGTTTAGATTACAACGAACTTCTACTGGATTTCCACCAACCACGGCAGTATCGTGGAATTTAAAACCGGAACCATCTGCAATTGACAGACGAGCCGAACTGGAAGAACGAGAAGCGCGAGAGCGGGAGCGCGAACGTGAACGTGAACGTGAGCGAGAGCGTGAACGAGAACGCGAACGGGAACGCGAACGTATAAGACGCGAAAAAGAAAGGGAACGAGAGGAGCAGCGCGAGAGGGAGAGACGCGAGCGCGAGAAGGAAGAAAAAAGAAAACAACAGGAGGCTGCCGAACGAGAACGAGAAAGGAGAGACAAGGAACGTCGAGAGATGGAAAGACGTGAGATGGAACGTGAAAGATTGCTTCATCAAAATCGGCAGCACGTAGTTGTAGGTCGAGAACGGTCGCCTTTAAGAAACGGATCGGCGCCTATAGAAACTGGAGAAGTTCGCGTGAAAGAAGAACCACGAAGTAAAGACGATGAAGTTGTGATGCTGCCAAGGCCACCAGGTCCTGGGCCTGGAACAGCATCTGCAACAGGACCAGGACCAAGTCCACTGCCTGATACGAGGTATCATCATCCTCATCCTCATTCATACCTTGCAAGGCATCCGCATAGTATGCCTGCACCGCATTCCATGCCACGAAGTATGCTCCCTGGTTTGAGCGCGCATCCAATTCAACATTTTCCACCTCCATCCGCGCCTACTGGTCAACCGGGGGGTCCTTGGCCTGGGGATCCTTTTCGGGATTACCGTTACGATCCTTTACAACAATTACGCTATAATCCATTAATGGCTGCTGCTGCATTTCGAGCAGAAGAAGAAGAGAGGGCTAAACTTTATGCCGGGTATCCACCACCGCCTGTAAATTCTTTACGAAGCAAGGATCCAAGTCCTGGTCCATTGAGTAATTTGCATATGCATCATAGAGCAGGACCTGGACCCGGGGTGCCAACACGACAACTAGAGCCCGCTTTGATGCACGCGGATATACATAAGAAGGAGGACACCTCTCAATCTCGATGATATATCCTCCCCACGTCCTCAGCTTCTGCAAGTGAACGCACTAAAGGGTCAGCATTCTGAGCATTTCCGTAAAGTTTCCAGACCCCTGGTGCTGATATTTTGCTAATGGAGAAGAGGCGTTATTTAAAAAAATTGTATATAGATTATATAATATTTATAGCTATCGAAGAAAGTGCGAAGAAATAAAACACGTATAGGACATTTAAAAGTAACAAATAAATGCATTCATGTGACGCGTAAAGAGATCATTGACGAAAATGCCTTCGACAAATGAAAAGTTCGTGATCATAGAAATTCCGTCTGATTACATGACGGAAGTTAAAGGACGAATCATGAATATAAATAAACTAAACTAAGGCATTTATTGAAATAATGTGGGTTACAAGAAAGAAGAAAACAAATAATGATGACTTATATGTGATTCTCTGCAAATTTCGGAGATCTGACTGTTCATAGCGATATAAACTTTAATCATTACGATAATTATGCGTACAGTTTAAAAAAAAAAAGGTATCGTGTGTAATATTATAGATATTGTAGAATGCGAGACGATGCTACATAAAAAAAGAAATCCAAGTTAAGAGCAAACTTAAGCGGATCTCTACCACTATTCAAAAATTATTTAATTACTAATTTATTTATTGCGACGTATAAACGAATCTCTACTACTGACGTATGAATACGATCGTAAAGCAAGTTGCCCTAATTTAATTGTCACAATACAAAAAAAATTTGTGTTTCCATTTTCTTCATAGGAATTAATTTGTACTGCAGAAGTAATGGTAAAGAAAATTATACGAGGGGGCAAAAAACAGGTATCTTTGGCTTTTGGCAGCACAAGCTTGCTTTTCTTTCTTCATTTGCATGCAAATTAAAATCGCACTCTGGTGCTTCCTGTGATATAAAACGTAAGATTATTTAAAAC
This sequence comes from Melipona bicolor, assembly GCA_030673865.1. NCBI lineage: Eukaryota > Metazoa > Arthropoda > Insecta > Hymenoptera > Apidae > Melipona > Melipona bicolor. The sequence continues at coordinate 1,514,642 of JAHYIQ010000015.1, read as the reverse complement.
TATTGCAGTTATTTTACATCGTAATTATAAGGAGAATAATAGACACAAATTGTAAATCAAATTGTTTTTTGACAAATTATAGGCAGGTCTACTACAAATACATTTTGGAATAAAATAAAACAAAAGAAAGAATGTTATATTCATTAAGAAAATCATGGGATTCGTGAGTAAACAAATACAAAAGCAGTTTGTCCGTGCCAAAGTGCTTTAATCAAAAACACAGTTAACGCTATGTAGAAATGTTGCAGCTTCTGATTTTGTGTCTATCAAAATTGAAAAAGAAAAATCGTTTTATATCCTTGTTTTATCGTCCTCTCAATTTATCAGTTATATACGTCGTTATGTTACCAGAGACTAATTCATTCTTTTAAAGAAAAAGAAAAAAAAAGAAAAACAAAATAAAATATTCGTGCCATGGACCAGGCTAATTAAATTCGAAAATCCTGGTGCCTCCAAAAACATACTTCTGTCAAGTAATCAGGCTCTTTACACTGTTTCGTTTATACTGTAAAGTCATCATAACAAAATGTATATTATACAATTAACGACCATATGCAATTTAAAAAAGTGTAGATATTTTTCATCGATACATTGCAATGTGATGCAATGATTCTGTTCTTGTAGATATCGTGAAGTATAAAAGAGGATTTTGTGTGAATAGGTTTTTTCTAAAATTGATTCTTTGTAAAAGGGTCTAATAATCATAGTTTCTATCAAATCTATCGTTTCTAGTACTTTTACCAAGCCTAAAACATAAAGACTTCAGAAAAAAATGTCAGTAGTTTATAAATACATACATACTGTCGCTATATTTCATAACAAATGAGTTCAAATTTTTCATATCTCTTTACGAGATCACGTACTTACTACTAAATAATATTTTTTTTCTTCTGAAATCTTCATGTCTTATATTTAATACTATCACGTGACAATGTTTAAGACTATATTTTCTTATCTGGGGTCATCGGCCTTCAGGTACGAATCAATAGCAATATATTTATCACGTGTGAAATTGATATATTTCAAAAGCAGAACTTGCGAATCACCGCCGTGGACCAGTGTATGGTATTTTTGTTTACATACACTTTTCTGCCAATCGAATGAATCGGTAAAAATTGTTTTGCTTAGTATATTAAGATGACCAACCAGAATGAACCGATACTGGTCAGATTTAGTTCTTATTTTATATGTACAAAAAGTTGCTATCGAGAGCTGCTAGAACTTGATCTCGTGTAACGACGGTGCCGATGCCGTGGATTATTTGGGGGACTTCGCGATCGAGTTCTTGGTCTACGTCGTGGTGGTCGTGGGCTTCTACGACGATTGATTGGTGGTGAACGTCTCCGATAACGAGGAGGAGTATTTCTACCACCACCACCCCATCGTGGAGGTGCCCTTCTTCCCATTAAAGGTGACATCCTCCGCATCGGTAGCGGTCGTGGTTTTGGTAATAATACTGGGGCAGCAGTAATTTCCTGACCATCTATTTGTCCTGTAGATATCGTTAAAATATTCGTCAAATGAAATTATCAGCATCTATTAATAAGACAATAAGTGAGAAGAATTTTGTAATTACCGCCATCCATATGTTTCATTGCATTCTCAGCTTCGTCTGCTGTTTCAAACTCCACATAAGCAAAACCTCGTCCTTGATTTGGATGAAGCTTGTCCATTGCAAAATCAACCATTTTTATCTGACCGTACGTAGAAAAAATTTCCATAATGTGTTCTTTAGTAACATTACGGGTTAGATGTCCAATATGTATTTTTGTTGGTCTAGGAATTGGTGATCTTTCTCTGCGTTTTCTACGTGGTGAAGGTGATCTACAACACAAACCAATGAAATAAAAAAAAAAGAAAAAGAAGTTATAAGCTGAAGCTATTTCTTCATATATACTTGATTCATATCTTTACCTAGACCGTCCTTTGGGTTTCGGTTTATCAATCACAGAATTGCTACTCTTCTTTTTATCTTTTTCTCTGTCTCTATCTCTATCCCTGTCTCTATCTCTTTCTCTTTCTCTTTCTTTTTCCCTTTCTTTTTCTTTATTATCATGTCTACGTGAGGCATCTACACTTTTGCTTCTGCTTCGTTTTCTTCCTCTATCTCTAGAACTTCCAGAAGAACTTGCTGAACTGGTAGAAGTAGTGCTAGAAGTAGAGCTCGATCTGGAACTACTTCCGCTACTTGTCGATGATGATCCTGAACTGCTATCTGAAGAACTATGAAGTACAAATAGTAAACATCATGAAAATATAATTTTAGATTTTTAACCATTAGCTCTATTAGAAAAATATTTATTTACTCACCTACTTCCACTGCTGGATGTGGAGGCAGCTCGCTTTTTCCTATCTCTTTCTCTGCCCCTTTCCCTCTTATTTTCTTTATCAGTGACTTCGGAATCGCTTTTACCCGTACTATCTTTACGACTGCGTGCCCTATGTCACATGAAAACACTCGGTAATAACAAGACTACGATTAAACGAAAAGACTAGGATCAAAACGACAAAAAAAAATAATATGCATTACTCACATCATAGTATGATACAAATTTCCAGATTATAGGTGTGGTTTTGGCTCTACAAACGTAAGAAAACTTTGTTGAACGCCGTGCAAACGCCAATAATGGCGGACGATGCCGCTAAAAGATCGTCACTTTTTCACAGAACCCGTTCTCGCTGTTAGTTACGTATTAAACACTATTGCATGTAAACAATATATAACCGACAATTAAGAACTTTATTCCATCAACGAATCATAATGGAATAACATACAAAGTTGACGAAGTACATGAAACAAAATTACCAATAAAATGATGGGGCGCTCGCGTCGTTATTCCCGCCGAGTTGTAGCCATGAGTAGCACCTGAGGCCACAAAAACTTGATGATTATGAAAATCTGACCATACTATAAAATATCTGTTTTATGTTAAATTAATCGCAAGATAAATGATACCACTACCTTTTTTGTTTAGAAATTTGTTATATTCTAATCGTATCTTGTGCCACTCATAAAATATAATAAATATAAAATAATAAAAATAATAAGTATAAAAATTTAATACCATTTAATATCGAATCGTTCTAAAACCATGAAATAAATATAGGTCTTTTTCTTGTCATAAACAGAAATAACTTAAGATTTGCTCGCATATTTCTACATTTATGCTAAAAATTTACTTCGCTATCGATAAACCGTGCAATGCTTTAACACTGCACATACTTGAAACTGAAAAAAAATGTTAAAATTACCCATTGTTAGTGTTATTTAATAGTTATGTTGTCTACTATCTGCCCCTGCGTGTAAATTTTGATCAACATTTATAAAGGCTAGTTGTAATCTTCTTTATGAACACTCTTATAATATGCCGCGCTTTTCAAATCCGTTTCTCATACAGAGTGTTCATCGGTGCAACTTTGTAAGTTGTAACTTACAATCAAGATGGATGAAAATTTTACTAATTGTAAGCAAAATTAGATACTTTCGATAATACTTACTTCAGACGTGGAAACAATTCAAAGATTTCAAGATCATCTATATTGAACTATATATTTTTTATACATCACTCTCTTACAAAAATTTCCTACAAGAAAAGATTAAAGGTACCTGTATCTGAAAATGACTGATTTAAAAAATATTTTAACTATGTTTTAACTATAATCTAAAATAAACAAAAGAATACTAGTTATTTTATTCAAGAATCTTAATATTTTTCTTAGTAGAGAACACATTGATAAAAAATATATAGTTCAATATAAAAAAAATAGAAATGACTTTGAAATCTTTGAATTGCCTACACGTTTGAAGCAATATACACGTACGACGTGTTACATTCATTCAAAACTACTTAATTCTGATTTAATTTCTATCACTTAAAAGCTGTAGCTTGGTCTATTTAGAGAAGCGTGTATGTTTTTATATATTAATAAAATCCTATAATTAACATTTCGAAAATAATACTAAGTGCAATAAAAAATTAATGCAACGAAAATTAATTCTAGCACAATCAGAGTACAATTAGCTTGTATTTCATGAATTTTATTTTTGTAGATTGCTGCAGCGATACGTAAGTACCGAAATGTATATGTATGTACATTTAAGTGATAATAACGAGCAATATTTATGTACAAGTACACCGAATTATAAACACTAAACATTCGTCACACTTTACACATAATTCTCTAAAGCAATCAAAAAATTTTGACGTTGTACCGGTTCTTTCTTTATCTTTAATTTTTTTTTCAAGTGCTCATTATGTCAAAACTACATAATTGGAGTGAAATATGGAAAGTCATATGTTTCTTTTGTTTTGGCACAGCTCATTGTAAAGAAAAATAAAAATATATATAATCATAAAACAAATAGGAAACGAATGTGTTTTTATCAGTAGCGCAGCAATGGAAGAAATATTTCTAATAATTGTTATGTATCCACTGTTTCTTTCTTTTTCTTTTTTTTTTTACCAAATATATCGGATGTTCAGTGAGAAAATGTTCATTTAGCTTGGAAATATTCGATGTTTGATAAGCCCTTTAGCAGAACGATATGTGCTATTTAACAATAATAATTCGATTATCAATTTGACGCAAGGTAACTGGGCACGCAATATTTCACGATTACCTTACGTATACACGGTTCGCAATTATTCGTTAAGCCTGCATAATTGATAATATTGGTCTCGCATACAAATACATAATACAGAAATTGTCATGCAATTTTTTTTTAAAAGCGGGGTATATTACAAACTTAACAGTAGCAGTAGATATATCAATAAATTTATGCAATATATATATTACAAAATTGTATTCCCTTCGTTAACAAAGTCCGTTATTCATGTTTTTTTCTCTCTTTTTTCTCTTTTTTCCTATTATCAAATGAATTATCCACCATTGTAAACATTTGAAACATGCCGGTCTGTCAGTTGCTTTTTCATCTATAATATTCTAAATACATATTCTCTTGATATACATCCATTCGTCCATCCATCCATTTTCTTTTAACATTCACACAGTTTTCTTTCGTATATCATTTTAACTATTATTTTTTTCACTTAATAAAAATTAATTGATCGTATTAGTGGTCACATCGATAAAATCATCATTTATAACAAACAAATGAAATCATTATAAAGTCTTATATTTTTTTTTTATTATTTACGTATAAATATTGTTAAATATGTATATTAAAAATTTGCTACACATTTCATTTTACACGATTATTTTACACAGAATTTGTTATTCTATCCTGATAATGACTTAAATTGATTAAGTAACTTTTTGTTAATTGGACACGAATTCTTCTTGCATCAATGAAGATAGAAGATTATACTAACAGATTCGATTTTCATCTTATTTCACAACGTTGTTCTACATTCCTTTGTATCATTACAAAATAAAAAAAAGAACGGCTATAGATCAGATTCGAGCCGAAATAAAATTGTCCGATAAAGATAATCTCTATATTCTTTGTTATTCGTCTAATCGTGTATTGTGATCAATAAAGGAAAAAAAAAAAAAGAAACAAACGAAAATTAATCGATGCTGCGTTTCGAGAAATTGAATCACGATGTTACGGTATCAAAATCTAAACTGACTTTATACTGCATACTAAAAAATAGAATTGTGTATGCTCCCGAACGAGGAAAAACTCGTCGACAGCTGTTCTCGCTTAGCAATTGTCACTAAACGTTCAAAATTACTTTCGTTGACGCTTTCGTGACTCGATTACTTCGATTGTTAATCGGCCCGAACGCTTCTTTTGCCCTCAGTTAAATGAACACGTTTGATCTCGTGTACATATTGAATTGAATGCACCTCCCCTTAAACAATGACTAAACCAAAAGTTTTTGCTAATAACGAGACACGACCAGTCTTATATTAACGGTAGACCCGGCTTTCAACAACCTTTTTTTTCCATCGGGTTGACAATCTTCTGAGTTCAACACGAAATAAAAAACCTAATGCATTTTTTCGTTATTAGTAAATCACAATAGAAATTATTAAACACCGATACTTCTTTCCTGAAGATTTTTTGTCTATCGACTATCATTATTCACTGAATATATTTTAACATACCATCGTCCATGATACGCATTGTACACTGTGGGTATCACTAATAATATAGATGAACGATAACTGCGTTTGACGTCCTTGCCTTCTCGGGAAAATAATTGGCCTTGCTTTATATTGTTTCAAGTATGGTGGATGTGACATACCGTAAACGTGAATTAACATTTGGGCCGGAAGAACTTTACAATTTCCCCGACCGGGTTAATATCATTTGACGTAAATTGTCGTTAGCTGCTTCGACACGAAAATTTAGACGGATATTTCGTAAGCGGCACACGTTCTTTCCTGTTTGCGATAGGAAACGCGCAATGACGGCAATTCTTGTACAATCTCCGTCCAGCCGCAGGATGGTGCGGAGACCGTAAAGGTGGGCTATACAGATATCTCATAGTTCATATCGTAGACACTAGCACGGTCCGGGGTCGGTGTCGTGGGCCGCTGTGATCTACTATCATTAGGCGCTGACACCATCTCCATAGAATCTGTCATTTCTAAAGCTCTGACAAAAGACATTGGTCTGCGTCGAGTATCACCTGATGTTGGAGTAGTTGGTGTCGCCATTGTGGCTTTTCGTTTCACTTGTGGCGACTGGTGCGGCGGGAAGACCGGTACTCCACCTCTCATTGCAGGATGGTACGCTGCTCTAGGTGGGTTAGCGTACAACTGTTGAGTAGGACTCGTCGGATTGGAACGGTAGTAATCGTATGGTGGTGGAGGTCTTTGCGAGGGTGATTGTTGCGTAGTTGCATTCGCCGTTCCGGTTGGAGCAGGATAGCTGCCAGGAGAATTATCTTTCCACATATAGACACCACGTTGAGGTGAACCCGCTAACTCTCGGATATTGTCGACAGTATTATTAGTTCTTGAGTACGAATGATCAGTACCTTGACGAACGAGCTCACTTTCTGACAAGAAACGTCGCTGTGGGCTGTAACCGGTTACAACGGCACCACTAGCAGTACCAACACCGGTATTATTTCCTTGCTGTACATCGTAATAGGTCGGTGCCTCGTTAACTCCTATAAAATCTGGCCGACGAACCTGCGTCGGCGTACCTGGATTTGATCTGTAACAGAGATACGACATTTTGACCTCTGCGCTTTCAAATTCTACGCTTAGTAATCGAATATTCGACAAATGCAATACAATAATACAGTGAACCAAGATGAATATGCGAGTGCTGAGCATTGTAGCCATACAAATACGGCTCTGGCGAGACATACAGGAGAGAGAGAGAACAGCGCATCATTCCTGTTATAAAAATTAGCATCTATCCAAGAAAAAGTAAAAACGCAGCGAACCTAGGATATACATATGTGAACATTTACTTGCGTGTTTTGTCGACTGATACATGTATAAATATGTATATATACTCCATGTCCCGTCAATCATTTTAAGTGTCTTCATTATTTTAAATAGCAAATGAAAATTTTGTTAAAAAAAATTGTATGATTGGAAATATATGTGATTTCTTTGTGAAAGAAGACACGGGAAATCAACGATCAATCTTATTTTCTTAAATGAAATATCCAATTTCATATGATTAAATCCAATGGAACCTTCCTGTATTTTTCTGTAAATAGAAAATGCTTATTTATTCTTTGAACGAAAACTTCATATTACAAATTCTATAATTATAATTATAAATAAGAAAGTGTGTTAATGCTAAAAAATTTGAAACAATGAATATTTATTATCTACTGTTTATATACAGAACTTATATACATGTACTAAATATGTTTTATGATAAGAATAATAAGACAAATAAAATCAGATATCAACGATAAACAATATTGTTCAGTACGATAAAAACGGTAAGTACTTTCATTTTTTCATTCAAAATTTATTGAATTCCATTGAATTTTACTACAAAAAACTGAATTTAGGAAAACAATCTTCGGATTTTCATTATGGAAATAAATTATTGTTGTAGTTATGACAACTATACAATTTTTGTAAACAATACTTTTATTTATTATTCGAAGTAATGAAGATATTTAAAATGAACTGACTTGGTAAGGACAGCTTGTATATTTATACTGAAGTATGCAGTTTTCTTAAAAATATATATACATATATATTAACATAATAATAATAATTTATATATATATATATATATAAGTAATTTATATATATATATATGTATGTATGGAATATACGCAAGAAAGCATAATTTTAAACTACGATATGTCCTCGTAGGATGAAGTTCGTGTTTACCTGCAGTAGGTTGCAACATGATGGTAGAAAGCAGCTCCTTGCAGTTACCACCCCCTGCAGTGGGACACAAACTTATCTATATAGAGAAACTAATTCTCTACGATATTATTGTGATCTACATCGCGCAACATTTTTTTTTTTGTTTCGTCACGTTCCTTCGTCATTCAGAAGGTGAGAATACTGGTGAGAAAATAAAGGAAAAAAGAATAAGAGCAAGAGTGAGGTGTTCATAGTGGGGAATAGGGAATTTGAAGTAAACAGGCTTCACATCATGTTGAAAAGTAGCAAACAGGATATTGAAAAAGGAGATTGTTCAATTTGTATTGGTAGCGTGCTCAAGAAATGCAATGTAAACTATTACTAAATGTGGCGCTTCCCTCTTGCTCTCTACAACGAGATAAATTTTTGTGCACTGTGAAACGCCGCGACGTACAAGAAAAAAAAAAAAAAAAGAAAAATATACATCTAAAAGTTAGATATCCCAAAAGTACTTTATATGTATCCACGGAATAGAACAAATATTTAATTATTTTTATATCACACAGGATTGTATCATATACAATAATCATATGTAATATATACTTGCACATATTTTTCTTTCATTCGAAATACATTTAGTTTAAATTTTTAATTTAAATTTTTGAAATTGTTCTATTTTCGTTTCAAAAGCGACAGACAAGCATAGTATACCTGCGAATAGGGCTGGAAATGGCAAGTGGAGTTGGTACTCCAATAGCTTTTATCCGTTGTGTTGTTGGACTAGCGCCTCCTTGACCTTGACCTCTTTGAGAAGCTGTGGCTGGTGAGCCGCTTGCTTCTGGCGATAATGGATCAGGCGTATGGCTTCGAGAGCCGTTCATTCCCCTATAGGTATTGACAACGTACCTTATGTATATTAGAAAAACAATTAGCAAACGATGTATCATTTGCTGTAATTTTTTGTTTTACCTTGGCCTTGGGTGAGGGCTGCCTCTAGTGTGGTGCATTGGATGACGATGTTGCGATGGAGGGTGCCTGGGAGATTCACTATTCTCCACAGGTGGCAGGAAGAAATTGCTTTTGGAACCGTGTCTTTGTACTGGAGGTGTGGGTTCGCAATCTGCAGACTGTGACGCGGTAGGTTCCATGTCTGTATCCGACCCATCTCGTCCAGGAGACAACTGGAAACAATAATTTAACTTGCACTCTTCATTGCAATAAAAAGATGAATGTTCAGACTATTAGAGCACGCTTTTGTACATTAATAACGCACATTTTGGGATATTGATGTTCAACCAGGATAGATAAGGAACAGGGGATTGGACAGAAAATAACTGCATGTTTCTCCAACGTTGTAAATAATATGTTACGTGGAAGAAGAATCGTCGCTGGAAATTGTACACTAAGGAAAAAAACTTGCAATTAACAAATGAAAATTTATGAAATTTGAGAAATCATGCAATGTCCTCTTAAATGTGTTGAGATATGCACTACATCTAGGAGTCGCAATATACAATTTATTGAAGCTTCGAAGCGCGGAAAAGAATAGGAGAGCGTAAATTCGAAAGTTTCTAAAGCAGAATGTATTACTTATCTAATATATAATAAAACTACATACAACTAGTATGTTAAACATCAAAAAAGCGTTAAAGTTGCATGCTAGAAAGGAAGAGCTATTTACATTTGTAAAATCTTCTTGTAGTATCAGAAGTATTAAGCAAAGTTGCACTAGCTCTTACCTTATTGTAAGCATTTGAACTGGCATTTCTAACACCATTGCTGCTATCCATGTAGGTTTTTACCTGGTTCTCACTGCCTATAGTCGATATCTCAGATGTAGAAATTCCGCGTCGTTTTCCTGAATACTTTTCAGGCTTAATCAAACTGGAATGTTACGAATTCACAATTAGTTATTTGTTTCATTTACAGTTTCGAATAAAAAATTAACTAGCACATTACCTGGGGTATTGTGGTCCAAATTGCGTATAACAGCAATTGTGTAAGCAACCATGAGAAAAAGGATTGTAGCCTCCATTAAATTTACCCGTTACCTGTTCATTTGTTGTACGTCCTCTGGAAACAAGTACTACATGAAAGCCAGTCAGTCCAAAGATTGGAATGAACAGAAGTATAACCACACCCATAAGTACAAGTCTATTTTAAATTTAAGGATTATAAGGTACAATCATATGTTACAATGAAGAGATAATAAAAGCAATATTAAATATAAATTGCAGCATCTCATGAAATTGCAATCATTAATTCAAAAAAGGATACGCCACGATGGTGTCCACTTCACCCAACTGTTGCTTACGTTCCAGTACAAAATATAGGCAAAGTCCAAATATACTGAGCATATGAAAACTAAGTGACAGGAGAAAGAAAAAGAAGAACCTATAATTTCTCCTACCAATACAGTTGTTTACCCACGGGCAGTGATGATCAAATGTCTAAAAATACAAAAAAGAAGTTAGATTTTCATATAGTTTCTAAGAGTCATTCAAATTACATTAGGCACATACCTCAATACAATGATTGCATACGCTGCAGTGTGAACAACGTGGAGGTCTATAAAACTTGCACGTAACACACCATTTCATGCGAACTGTAATGCCATTGATTTCTACATTTTTATATAACGGAGCATGGAAATCATCTTCTCTATCCTCGTCAGGAGGTGCTTTAAGAAACAAAGGAAGAAAACCATGCATTTCAAAAATTATCTTTCGCAATTTCATCTTTTATGAAACTTTCACTTCATGCATAAACATACCCTTTGGGATAACACCTGGATCCATGAATGTTGCTAGTGTGAAATTTGCCAAAACAAAAAAGGTGATGACTCCTTGAAGAGCAGGTACCCATGTCCCCCATCGAAACACGTAATATTGGCAGCTAGAAGACCCAAGTAATACATAGTTGCACGCACGTTTTACCAAAAAATTGGCACACTCTTAAGAATGAAAACAGGAGCGCAAACACTGCGGCCACTCACGAGAAGACAGACATGTGTGCGGAACTTACGGAAAACAGAAGAAGAGTGTCGTGGTGCTTAGTAGGGCTGTCCAGGCAAACGTAGCTGGTAGATACCTTGTCTTCACATCGCATTTCGGCATTCTGTCCACTCCACTTCGTGGTCGACGATTAACGAATTATTAATGGGTAAGATTTCTGCTACCAGAAAACATGGCCGCGTCCATCGGCACTGCTTATTTGTAAGTTGCGCGATCCGTATTTAGTACGGATTTCCATTCCCGCTATACCTGTACATTCGCGGCATCTCGATAGTCTATCCGTCTATAACGCGCACATCAGTTCAGTAAAAACATCCGTAACGTGATTAATATTTAAACGCTTCTGCATACACGATCCGCGAACACACTACCTTGCTGACATGCATATATGTATATATATGCATATGTATATATATATGTATGTATATATAATGTGTGTGTATGTATATATTGTGGATGGATAGTGAGCCGTGCCCCCTCTAGCACGAGTGTTCCACAATGTGATCCATCGAGACCTCACGGTTCACTTTCACGATTTTTCATTCCTCTGTAGAATTGCAATCACTGCTTAACGTAGCTTAACGTCGTTCCATGCGATGTAAAGCTTTGCAATTTTGAATTTCGTATTTACCGACAGAGAGTACTAACTTTTTTTCTTTTTTTAGAAACAAACTTTCTTACCGACGATTCTAACAATTTGCCATTTTCCTCCTTAGGATGAACGACTTTCGTTCAAATCGTTGTAACAATTTCAACTGAATTTTTATTGAATAATCTTTTTCAAAAGATAAGAAACCATATTTATAATTATTTATAAATCATATTTCTTAACGCAGGTGTTTAGTTCCCGAATCTTCATTTAATATGTTCATTCGTAAGTCGATTTATATATTTTTTTTAAATCAATATATTATTCGTACATATGTTGTACATACATAGATAATTGTATAATCACATATACATACATATACATATATATTATATATTATATATAGCGTATATATATGCACATATGAACATAGAAATAGAAAATTGATTATTCAATTCTTTTTTCATGTGAAAATGAGAATTAGGTTGAATTTCATAATGACGGGCAAAAAACTGTGATGGAAGAACCGTTGCGACGGCACTATATTAGGAAGTATGGCAGGAGGCCAACTAGATGACGAACTACAAAATAACAAGAAGAATCCCATCGATACGAATCATTTAGAACGAATGTTCGTTTAATATATTCAATGCAAATATTTCGTCAGTCTATATTGATACAGGACGTGCAAAGATATCATGTTCATACAGAAAATGTGCACAGTTAGATTCATGGCTTTCGGATTGAAATATAGTCTACTGTTAACGACGCCTTACCACCCACGTCGCATATTTAAGAATTAGAATAGAATTATGCCACGTACCAAAGAACTTTGTTACATAAATTCGGTTATTGTTTGAATTTCGCGCAACAGTTATATCTCATTGTAAGTTTTTATGTTGCAGTAAATTTTTTATCGCAAATTTTTGTTACAGGTATCCATAAGTTTCATTATTTAAAAATATTGTCTTCTTAGTCAACTGAAAATCATGCAGTAAATTTATATATTTAGTATATTTCATAACGAGTAAAAATATTGCGTGAATATAATATCAGTATAAAAAACGAATTAGGATAATGAAAAAAAAATATATAAAAAAAATATAATCAAAATATCAAAAAAATATAAAATCTAGATTTAGGAGGAATAGAGTTAAAAAGAAGTCATGTCAATCCTTGAAATTTCAGAATTACAATGTTAAAAGACAGAATTCAATAATATATATTGTCTAGATTAAAAACAAAAAGAAATAGAAAAGATACGAGTGAAATGTTGCGTTAGTGTAACGCAGACTCTTAATGATGATATCATTCGATATCAGTCGTATAAAATAATTTATTATCTTCGCTGCTCGCGTGATCTTTATTTGTCGTAACTTGTCTTCTAAAGTTGAACAACGATAGAAATTATCCCCGACTGAGCGATCTGCAATAATGATTCAACACTAGGTACGCTATATGGAAAATTTTACATAACAATTTCAAGCAAAGTTTGGCCTGCATGCGCCTCAGTGAGGTAAAAATGGAAGAGATGTTATTATTAGGGAAATTGATTTTTCTAGGAGTTAATTTCGAGAAGCTGGATCACCGAGGGCGGTATCCGCATGCCTTTCTAACAAGTCGGCTTCCGAGGCACGGTCGCTTGCCAAGAGGATGATGATTTTCAGAACTTGGCACCGAAACGTAATTGCTTTTGCACGCTCGAAACGCCGTTGTCACTCCTCAGTGAGCATTGATGGGAACTGCACGTGGTAAACATCACCTACCGCGACAAACCACGACAACGACCAACGACCAACGACGAAGACGACGACGACGACGATGATGATGATGATGATGATGATGATGATGATGATGCGCCGAAAATATTTCTAATGAGACAAATTTATGTATAACGTATCTGTTGGCCGATCTTCATACGCGCCCCCCCGGCGTTTTCAAACGAACATCAACTGAATGAAAATGGGACCGGTAAACAATTTCACTGACCTCCATATCAAAAATATTGTATACACACATAAGATACATTAATTATCTGTTTAATTACCTCTCTATTTATAACTATGGTTTTATCCCCCGAAAATAGAGTGACTTTTCACACTTCTTGGTATTCTCAGTTTCAGAAATTGTTCATAACCCCAGGATTGCCGGTTTGAGATAATTATCGAAAGATTTTTCTGCAGAAATTTTATAAGAAAATATAAGTATATATAAGTATATAAAAAATAAATTAATGTAAGTTAGAAAATATAAGTATATAAGTTATGATACATATTTTTAAGGTAAAGACTTCAGGAATCAACTTCATTTTATTTTGATCACTATAGATTAGAAAATTAAACGAGCCTTAATCCTGAAGCGTTGATATGATATCAAAGTTAATAAAAATATTTTTGAAATGAGCATAATTAAAAACATCTGTTTCATAATTTATGAGAAGAGAATTCTATAAACGTAATTTTAACAGAGATTCAAGTAAGTAATACATTGTCGTTATAGTATAGTACAAACAGTTTTGCAATGCTTGTGCAAACAAGAATCTGGAATAATAAACACAGAACAGGCACGTTCTATCTGCATTTGCACAAAATTTGCCTCCGACCTATTTTCTCGGGGAATACCTGAGAATCGTTGAATCGTGTTGAAAGAGTCCGAGGACTCGTTATATTTTTGCTGTTTGTGTGAGCAACCAGGTGGAAGGGAGTGTTGTAATGGTTTGCAATGCGTGGGCAGTCAGATCTAAGAACAGCGGCATGCCTGAAAATTGTAAATCCATTTTGTTATCGTGTATAATCATTTGCTCGAAAATAGATATTCGGCGGGTAATCGCCGTTTAATAACATTGAATCATGACCACCGATAACGAAATCTTTACTGGATAAAATTTCCATACATTTGCCGAAATAAATAAGTTCGTCGGAATTTTTCCACTCTCTGACACGATTTTATGAATGAACACGATTTACGTGACACCGGTATTCTCATCCTTCTATATTTCTTCTTGCGCCTTCTTAATTACGCGATGTGAAACGTAATCTCTATATTATTCAAGAGTCTTTAAATACACCCGGGGGGAGAAAACGTGATTATTGTTGTAACGAATGAAAATAATCCGCGGTCCAGTAATATCACCGACCACCGCGTTCCGGTGATATAATTTAAGAATCAATGTGTACAGGTGATCATGTAATTCAAATTGCAATCTCGTGTGATTTAGCATCGGCCTTCCGACATCACGTAGGACCAACTTATAACATATTTCATTTTTCGTCGCGTCGCTCTATTTTTGCGCCTACCAGTTTTCTAGCTGGTTTACCAGACGCTCGTGGATGTCTTTATACCGGGACGGAAAAGCCGCGGCACCTCAGGTGTCCATCGTCCGCCGTGCAAGATATCCGTCACCATGGTAAGAGTCGCGTAAACGTTTGTCCTCGCTGTCGTCGATCTCTCACTTTGTGTTCGAATTTTGTCCCATTGTATAGTGATTTTATCGTACAAAAGTGAATAAAAAGAAATACGTGAAAAATAATTGTGAACAAAAAGAGTTGTCGAAGATCAAAGATGAACAAAAGAAGATTTCCTGAAGATTGAATATAAAATTTTTATTTTTTTTAATGAAAAGATGTGATACAAATTGAATTGTCAATTTGCAGGAGGAAGACGATCAAAAGATGGCTGTAATGCGAAAAGCATTCCAAATGTTTGACACGACGAAAAGCGGTTTTATCGACACGCTGAAGATTTCAACGATATTGAACACGATGGGTCAACTGTTCGACGACTCTGATTTGAATGCTTTGATCGCGGAAAACGATCCAGAAGGTACCGGGAAAGTGAATTTTGATGGGTTCTGCAGAATCGCTGGTCGATTCCTGGAGGAAGAAGACGCCGAGGCGATGCAAGAGGAATTGAAAGAGGCCTTTCGTTTGTACGATCGTGAAGGAAACGGATACATCACGACGGCTACTTTGAAGGAGATTCTTGCTGCTCTTGATGATAAACTCACTAGTGCGGATTTAGATGGTATAATCGCTGAAATTGATACCGATGGATCGGGCACAGTTGACTTCGATGGTACGTACTTGGCTCTTTTTTAAAACTTTAGCCGCGAATTTCTTCGATTGAGTTGTTGCGATCTTGAGTAATGAGATTTCACATAATTTTTTTATATTTTTAGAATTCATGGAGATGATGACTGGGGAATAATTATTGATTTGAAGCAATTGACAGAGCGATGTCGAAGACAATACATTTAAAATATCGTTTTGATATTTTCTGTTGTTACTAGAGTATATTAAGATTTGTTTAATAAAACGATGATATAAACTTTTTGTTTATTGACTATTATTTATCTGACTTAATAAACGATTGTATTCCAAAAAAAGACGAATAACGTGTAGATGAAGAAGCCCAGACTTTATAATAAACATTTGCTCTTGACAGCAATTTATTCATTATAACTGATACATTAATAAATCTTTTCTTCAATTATTAACATTAATAACATCCTTGATAAGTCGTACGAATCATTCTCACACGACTTCTAACAGGGCGCGCTTCGCCTTAAGAACATTTATGGTTGGGTGATGTCGTTTGTGGGCTGACCATGGTGGAAGACGAGGACGTCTCTCACGAAAATGTTAGGAACGTTGAGAGCACCAGGAGACAATGGTCTTTCCAGAGGGAAGCCAAGGGGTTTGCCGTCGAGGGAGATGGCACCACCGATGATTTCAGAAATTGGTTTGTTCTGGTAGTACTCGATGACAGATGGATCCTGAACAGTTTGCGACTCTGCGTAAACTCCTTGGAAGCCACCAGCATGTTGTTGTCCGCTAGCAACGATGTTACTTCCTGACACTCCACCTTGGATTTGAACGTTTGACCCAGACTGACCGCCACTGATACCTTGGACTCCTTGCATGACGTGTGGGACATTCATTCCTTGTGACTGTGATACTCCTACTTGCAGAACACCTTGTGCTGATCCTTGGATTCCTCCTTGTTGTACACCCTGGACTCCTTGAAGACCTTGCTGAACACCTTGTACACCCTGGACTCCTTGAAGACCCTGCTGAACACCTTGTACACCTTGGACACCTTGGACACCTTGGACACCTTGGACACCTTGGACACCTTGGACACCTTGGACACCTTGGATTCCAGAGACACCGTGGAGCCCAACGACACCTTGTACATGTTGGAGAGATTGTTGCACACCTTGTGCACCAATCAGACCAGACAAGCCTTGTTGAGAAGACTGGCTAACAGATTGAGCACTGTTGGATGGAGACCAGTTAACATGTTGTCCATGGTGTTGTGCGTTCCAGATCATTTGACCACTCTGACTCTGCTGTCCTTGTTGAACTGTTGCCGCCTGTATTTGTTGTTGGGCCTGTTGAGGTTGTTGTTGCATTTGTTGTTGGTTTTGAACTGGGATACCGGACAATCCTGATCCCCAAGACTGGACACCAGAAGAACCTCCAGCATTAACAACTCCAACTCCTTGGATTCCCATCCAGTTTTGTCCTTGGCCAACAGGGTTCTGAATTTGCATGTTGGAGTGATATTTGGTGTAGATATGAGCATTTTGGTTCCTGATAGCTATGAGAAAGAAATTACGCATATGGTTAATGATGTTATACAATGGTTGCCGAGATCTTACTATTACTATATAGGGCACCTTCAATTTGTTGTTGAGCGTTGACTAAACCTTCAGGAAGGACCTCAACGTTTTGTTGTAATCCGCCTCCCAGTTGCGAAAGTTGTCCTTGTTGTTTCAATTGTTGGTATTGTTCGGCGTTTAAAATTTGGAATTGATGGCCTTGATAGGTCAGCTGTTGTTCGGGGATTACTGGTCCGTACGGCATGTTAAGTGGGTTTGAAGAAGAGATCACAACGAGGAGCTGAAGCGGAAAACCTTGTGGTTGACCTTTGGGAAGAGACAATCTAGCAGGGAAGCTGTAGATATGGTGTGGCTGTAAAAATATGATTAATTACGATTAGTTACAATTTCTTTAAATTTTCAATCGTTTCAGGAAACTCGACGAACAATGATTTACAAACCTGAGTGATGAAGAATGGGTGCTGAGATCTGATAGCAGCATTGACGCCTTGTACAATTTGAGAAGTGGATGGCAAGTCAGCGCTCTGTCCAGAAGCTTGCTGGGAGTTTCTAACAATAAAGTTTTGGCCAATGTGGACTAAACACAAGATATGTCAAATATTAAACATAAATTGACCATACATAAATAAACTAGTCAGAGGAAATATCGAAACTTACGGTTCTGGATGAACTGATCAAGTTGAACAAACAGATGTTGGTTCTGAGAAATACTAATGGGTTTGCCTTGGTGGTTGTGTTTGGGTCCAAGGAAAACACGGACAACTGCTCTTGGTACATTTTGTTTGCTTTGAACAACGATTTTGTATTGGTATGGTTGATGATCCAATCTCTTGAGGTAAGCCTTAATTTGTCCTTGTTGTTGTTGTTGCTGCTGCTGCTGTTGTTGTTGTTGTTGCTGCTGCTGTTGTTGCTGCTGCTGCTGTTGTTGCTGGTTAGATTGACCAATAATGGAATCAAGTTCGATGTGATAGTCGTTGAAGAGAGTGACCAATTGGCTAACATCAACTTCCTGAATGGTAACACCAGGAAGGATAAGATCGCTCTGTTGGTAAGCAGGTAAAGACTGTTGATATTGTTGGTTAAGGTTCATGATTTTTTTGAGCAATTGATAGAAGGCTGGATCGTAAACACTGCATTGCTCAATTTCAAGAACCGATGGTGTGTAATCCCAAATGTTCTGAACCTCGGGAGTATTTCCAAGGAGTTTGCGAGCAGCAACTTCGAGGCTTCCGTAGTACCTTGGATTGATGCTTCTGCTAGATCCTTGGATCAAATCACCAAGAATATTCCTACCCTGTGGTTGGTACAGAGAAAGGAAATTGCCTTGTGGGGTGATCACGTTGCCAGAGTCAATAGAATCCTTCAGTCTTTGTATCAGAGACATAACATGTTGGATGAGCTTATTCTTTTGAGGTTGGAGTTGAAGCATCTCTGGACGGCCAAGCAATTGAAGTCCATTAAGACCATGAAGATGTGGCTGGTAAAGAGCATTTACATTTTCAAAGTTAATTTCAGGGACTGGGCCAAGTCCGTTCGAAAGACGGTTCAGCTCGTAGAGAGCCAAGAGTTGTTGGTGAAGGAACAGATATTGGGCTCCGAGACCAATGGCGCTTTGTTGGTCGTTTTGTACTCCTTGTTGCAAATATTTTCCTACAACCTGTTGTTGATACTGCTGCTGACTTAAAGGCTGTTGTTGCTGTTGCTGTTGTTGTTGCTGAGTCTATTTAGCGACAGATAATTACATTAATTTTATAGTGCTTTTTTAAATATATCGAAAGGCATTTAAACTATTTACTTCTAACAAAATGTCTCCAACAAACTTAATGTAGCCATAATATGCAGCAAGACCAACATCCTGAGTAAAGTAAGAAACTTGTTGTTCTTCTTGAGATAGGAGTGCAGAATAGTTAACAGGAATAACAATGTTCTGATTGTTTCCTTGCTGGAGTCCTTGAATGGCAATATTTTGGGCTTCTTGGATGACTCTAGCATCTAAATGATACTGGGGGAAGATTTCATAAACTGGTGGAAGGATGACTCCCTTGGTATCTGGACGAGTCAATACCGCAACGACCAAAGCCTATTGGGTAAGAGGAAAAATGATTTAACGGACTATATGCACAAAATCAGATATAACATTTTCAATTCAGTTCGATGCTCTAATGAATTTCTGCTTACGTAGTTCCTACATACCCTGACAAATTGTACTTCGTTAACGTGAAGACGAGCCCACGCAGCAGTCTTGAGGAAAGTCAGATAGTCCTTAGCACCCAATAAAATCCTGTAGAGTAATGAAACTTCTTTGCGAAGCTGGTTGACTACTTGGCTGTAGACTGTGGCCTGCGGTTGAACCAAACCAGCTTTCACAGCACCCACGTAGTACTTGACTATGATCGGGTTGTTGTACTGATGCGAGTTGTTCTCAATGTCATAGGTTTCACCAAGATTCTGAAGTTTCTGGTTCGGGATTGGTTGTGAGATCTGCTGCAAAAGTTGGATGACATCTTGCTGTTTGTTAAGGAGATCCTGGTTAGCTGAAACGGACGAAAGCATTTCATTGGTATTAAAAAAACAGTATTATGTTACTTCATATCACATTACATGTCTTTGGTTGACTACGATACAATGAAGCAGGTCGAACAATTCAATTGTTAAAAGTCGAAATTCCAATTGTAAAATGTTATAAAGTCAATTAAAATTTCAAGAGAAGACTTTGGATAAATCAATGGTCAAGAATTATTTTTATATTGTTATTTGAGATTAAAATTTCAGAATAACGATTTCAAATAATAACTTACCAGCTTGTTGGTTGACGCTGCCGCAGGCCCCTAAGGCTATTAAAGCCAACAAGATAATTAAGAACCTCATTGCTGTTCTAAACTGC
Organism: Melipona bicolor; assembly: GCA_030673865.1. NCBI lineage: Eukaryota > Metazoa > Arthropoda > Insecta > Hymenoptera > Apidae > Melipona > Melipona bicolor. The sequence goes on along the minus strand of JAHYIQ010000015.1, from coordinate 1,494,267 downwards.
AGTGTGGTGTTGACTGTCTGTTCGACCAATCTTTTATACCCGAATTCTATCAAAGAAGGAGTTTATCGGTGACCTACCGATCCACCTCTCTCAAGATTTCAGAGTCTACCCGCGATATTCTTAATTATTTGGATTGTGTTTGACGTATTCGATCGAAGGTTAAATGATGATATGTATCATCATGAATAGATTTTGCATCATTTTTCTATAATTAATTGGGGGTCTTTATATGAAAGCCATTTATATGAAATATAGAATTTGAGAATTTTTATTGTCTATTCCATTAAGATATTATTATTTAACAACAAAGTTGCATTTAAGTTCATGCAAATAATATCCAAATGAAAATAATTAATTCAGAGGACTGATTAATTATAATAATTTTTATAACAATTGTTGCGTAATCCTAGTTTAACTTGATAGATGTAAAAGCAGTTTTATAATTGAAATTTGCAGATGAGTATTAATTTACAATGTCATATTAGCTAGTAAAGTGAACTAAAATAAAATAAGCCTCATTAATAATTTATATTTAATAGATTCTACTATACTCGCATTTTATTTATTCTTGCATTCGTATATAAAATACATTTCTCTTGAAATATTTGATCTATACTTGAATAAACTTATTATTTCAAAATAATAATGGTAAAAATTAAAAATAATAATAATATTATTTAAGAATAAAAATAGACAATGTTTCAAGATGAAATATTTATTTCAGATAATAAAATTTTATTCATAATATTATTTATATTATTATTCATATTATTTTACAAATAATAAAAAAATTATCGATTCGACATTTTTAAAATAGTTGCAAGCAGAGCACAAAATGTTGAGGGTCATCATTATCTTTATGCGCGAAATTACAGTAAGATAATGTCTTGAACTCTCAGGTGATGGTTTGCACAAAGGTTATCGCTCTGTTTACATCTTAAATGATTCAACTAATATTTTTATATTCCTGGGGGGCACAAAAAAAGTACGCAAAATTATATTAACACGTAGTTTTTCAGCACAGTAGACAAAACAGACAGATAACAGAGATTAACGAATAAAATTTATATTAATAAATATAACATAAAATTTAATTAGATTTATTATAATGTGTATATATAAATTACATTTTCAATCTTTCATTTTTATTCATTATTTTACTACTTCATTTGATTAAATTCCATATTATTTTAAATAGAATTATATTATTTTAGCTTGTATCATTTAAAATATTTTTCTGCAAGTAACATTTTTTTTCTTTGGCTATATGATAACGTACATGTGTAGCATTATAAATATAGTTGCACATACAAAATATGAAGAAAGAAATCTTGTGATAATATGGAAAAAACATTTTCGTTTTAGATAGTAGCAATCGCAACTTGTTCTTTTAGTTTGCAATATCATTTCACTTTTTTTCATTACATTCACGCAATAATTTACTTCTAGTTGATTTTCTAAAATATTGTTTGAACAATTTTCTAAAATATTGTTTCTAATAAAATTTAAAATTTTAATATTCTTCAAAGAATTAAAGATTAAAAAAGAATATACTTCAACATAAAATATTTTACCTATTTTCTTTACAAATTTTAAAAATACGTTCTTTTATTTCTTTCACGTTTTCGAACTTTATGAAGCCACAAAACTCTACATTATACATAAAAATTATCGAAATTATTATCGAATATTTTATTATTGCAGGTCTGAAAACTTAAATTGGAAAAAAGAGCATAAATATGTGTTCAACAATTGAAAAACTCACCTATTTTACTAAGAATATTAAATTCAGTATCTCATATCAAGTTTTTTTCATTATTAAAGACTGAAAACGTAAATAAGAAAGAACATAAATATTTGAAAAATATAAAATTATTATAGGACTGAATTTTTTATTATTGTAGGACTGAAAACATAAATAGGAAAAAAACAGCATAAATATATGTTCAATGTTTAAAAAAAATTATTGTAATGTATAATATTAGAGTTTCAGTATCATTCAGATTTATATTGAGCTTTCTTTATTATTATAGGACTGAAAATATAGATAGAAAAAACGAGCATAAACATGTGTTTAACATTCGAAAAATTCCTAAACGTTAATTTCAAACACCAAAATATTTTAGCGCTATCGATTTTTACGAAGTTCACATATAACAAGTACACTATACAATTTAAATGTAGGCGCTACGGATCCATGAAATTCATTCCACAAATAGACTCATATCATGTTTAGCTTGTTTCTTGTAACGATTTATCGAAGACGGAAGAATTACTCGTGTCGTTAATTACGATCGAGCTGTCCTTTCGTTTTCTCTAGCCGCTTTTGTACATTTGCGTGCGCACGTGTACATGTTTTATATGTGTATACTGTCATTCGAAGTGCTGAACGTAACCTTGAAAAGACCACCCTCGGTGCATAGGTTCAATCGCAGCGGGTGAAGCGCATAATTCTTGTTATCTCTGCTGGATTAAGAGAGCGTATTACAACTTCCAATCGTCGATCGTAATCTCCGATAAAATGTCTTCGTAAAAGATCGGGAAGCTATCAGAAAGTGACGTTTGATTACTGGTTGTAATAAGATATAAATTGTAGGTTAGGCAAGAATAGGGAAAGCCTTATTGGAAAAGTAAAAATGTTCTTGAGAATTTAGGCGGTGAATGCCGCTGTTACGTGCGACAATTGTTTTATTGAAATCAGTATGGTGCAACGTTCAGTCGCGCCTAGGCGCAATGTCAGAATTTTATTAATCGGTGATCGCGGAGTCGGCAAGACTTCCTTGATCTTATCGTTAGTCAGTGAGGAATACGCAGAGGATGTACCCTGCAAAGCGGAAGAAATCACTATTCCGGCTGACGTTACGCCGGAACAAGTACCAACGCACATTGTAGATTACTCAGGTACTCGTCAAAAATGTTTGTACATTGTTTTTATAAGCATTAATCGATAACTGCATCAATAATGCTTCATTTGCAACTTCTGTTTTTACAGCCGCTGAACAAACTGAAGATCAGTTAACTGATGAAATTCAGAAGGCACATGTAATTTGTGTTGTATATTCGGTGGTCGACGAGGACACTTTAGACAGAGCAGCTACATATTGGTTACCACTAATTCGACGATGTTCGTCAAACAATCGTTGTCCAGTTGTTCTTGTGGGAAATAAGATTGATCTTGTTGACTACTCTACTATTGAGGTTTGGCAAATTAAATTTAAAACATTAAACATTAAAAACGTCTGTTGTTAATTTGATCTTTATCTTCAGGCTGTATATCCAATAATGAAAGAATTCACTGAAATAGAGAGTTGTATAGAGGTAAATGATGTTAGCAGTAAATATTGAATAAGTTGTAATGAAAAAAGTTTTAATCCATATTATATTTGTTCTAGTGCTCTGCCAAAACATTACAAAATGTTTCAGAAACATTTTATTATGCACAAAAAGCTGTTTTACATCCTACTACACCACTTTACAATTATGACACTCAGGAGGTAACATTCATATTATATAGTACATGTAATCTAACATTTATGAACAACTTATTAATGCAATATAATATTTAGCTTACAGAAGAATGTAAGATTGCATTACAAAGAATTTTCAAAGTAAGAGATTGTATTCTTAGAAAACTATATTCTTTTTATATATATGTTTTATATTTATATTATATCGTTTTATATAGATATGTGATTTAGACAATGATGGATTGCTAGATGACACTGAATTAAATGCATTTCAACAATGGTGCTTTAATACTCCATTACAACCACAAGTATTGGAGGATGTGAAGGCTGTATTATCAAAAAATATTCAAGATGGCATTTGTTGTGGATGTGTTACTATGAAAGGTATTTTATCTTTTTAAAAACTGACTTTTATTTTTTTAAATCTTTGTTATTTATAGGTTTTATGTACCTTCAGTGTTTATTTATACAAAGAGGAAGAAATGAAACTACTTGGGCAGTGTTGAGAAAATTTGGTTATGACAATGAGTTACAGATGTCCAAAGAATATATATATCCACCGTTAGTATATAATTAATCAAAGATATTTGAAATGCTTATTTTACTTATTATTATATTTACTTTTGATATGTTATACAGATTAAAGATTCCTGTTGGATGTACGACTGAATTATCACATAAAGGACAGGAATTTTTAACATTATTGTTTATGCAACATGATCGAGATCGAGACGGTGCTCTTTCTCCATCAGAAATGGAATCATTATTTTCAAGATGTTTAATACCACCTTGGGGAGATGAATATAAGTACACTGTACCAACTAATGAAAAAGTATGTTTTCTTTTTTTCATTCATTCATCATTATTATTTTATAAGATATTTTATTTACCTTTGCTATTGTCTTTTGCAATAGGGATGGATCACACTTCAAGGATATATGTGTCAATGGGCGCTGTTAACTCTCACAAACGTGCGAAAAACATTAGAGTATATGGCATATTTAGGTTACAACATGTATAATAATGAGTGTCAGACAAATGCGATTCTAGTTACTCGTGAAAAAAAGTTGGATCTCGCAAAAAAACAGTCTAGTAGAAATGTGTATAGTTGTCATGTAATTGGCCCGAAAAGTAGTGGAAAGACAACGTTATGTAGAACGTTTATTGACCCTAAACTCGAGGTATACGTGCTTGTTCGTATATACATATTCATATACATATATATTACAATGTATATTTATTGATACCTAATACGTGACATGATTGCAGAAATTAACCGATGAAGTAGTCCCGCCAAGTTCACATGTTACTGTAAACACGATACATGTATATGGTCAGGAAAAGACAATAATTCTGCGAGATATAAACATACTTAATGTTCAAGATGCTTTAACGCCAGCACAAATTCAATGTGATGTGGCAGCTCTCGTTTACGATGCTAGTAATCCTAAATCATTTGAATATATTGCACGGATTTATATTGTAAGTAATCCTTTCATAATTTAATATGTATGAAGACATTAGAACAATTATTATTTTTCATGATATTTTACAATTAAATTGACCGTCTTTTTCAGAAATATTTTGCAGATAGTAAGATCCCTGTTCTCATAATAGCAAATAAGAGTGATCTTTCTGAAGTAAAGCAAGATTATTTATTACAACCAATAAGTTTTTGCAATAAGTACAAATTGATGCCACCACAACCATATAGCATCTCCCGTACAATACGACGTGAAATCTTTGTTAAACTAGCAACAATGGCAGCCTTCCCGTAAGTTCAATTCCTTAAAAGTAGATTATTAAGTAGAAATATTTTATATAAAAAATGCTCCCACAAAATTGTCATTTTAAAATGTGTCATTTATTTGAAATTATTATAAATAAAATTATGACGCATTTGTTTGATACTATCAAATATCTTTCATTTAAGATCATTTATAATTTTTAAACTGAATTATTATTAAACACTAACAAAAAGATTTCATGTTTAGCCGCTTTCAAGGAGCATGGGTATTATTTTACAGAGACAGGTTGGTCTGAATTTTTGCAACACCGTAAGCATTGTAAGCTTGAGCAAATCGTGAATCACATTTTTTTTTTTTATTCATATGTTAGTGCACGTATACACAACTATATATTTGTCAAATGTGCTAGGCGATTTGCTCACATTAAAGGATGTCGCATGATTAAGACTATCATAACAAGGTCTTAAATCTTTTCAGTCCTTTGAGGCGAATGGTCCACATGTTGCTTGTCAAACCCTCACCCACTCAGTGGTGGAGTTCTTTTACAAGGTTTTTGTTTGTATTATAAGTTTCTGTTAATTTCACGGAGTGCTCACGACTTACAATACAAAATCATATCAATATTATTCTTCTGCATGAGCATGAGACATGATTAATTTTTATTTATTGTTTTGATTTTCTATACACATATTTGCAAACTCAAATTTATCTATTTCAATTATGCGTGTGTTAAATTAATAAACACACAAAATTTAAATATAAAAAGTTAGTCATTTTATCATAGGATAATGTGTATGTTATTTTAAACTAATATATATATATTATATATATTTTATACATGTATATATAAAATTTTTTATATTGTGAAATAATCTATATATATATATATATATATATATATGAATTTTTTTTTATACTAGAAAATATATAAATGTACGTGATTCTTGTGATAAATAATGTTTTATTTTGCAGACATATAAATCAATTTGGATTATTACAAGGAGATTCAATCGTCTGGTGGAAAGCTGGTCTTGGAATTGCAGTTGCTACTGTTGCAGGTTTTGTGGTGATGCGTGTCTTAAATACAGAAAAAAGATAGTCTACCATATTCTTTTTCTTGCACATTTAACTGCCTCTTTTGGTCGAGTATAAAATCGTCTTTAACAAACGCGTTAAGTTAATAAACAATGTTCTTAAATCATCAATTTCTTATATATCCTTGATTACATCATAACGAAGATTAGAGCTTCTTACTACAATTTCATTCTTTTAGGAATACCATTTTATTTGACTGATTAATTTTGTTGTTTGTATACATTTTGACATTTCATCCACATATCATAATAAGTATTGCATGTATCCAGATCTGCATTTCTCGAAGCGCATTCAAAGAATTTTCGTATTTCTGGAATACATAATTCTTGCGTATTTGTAGAATTACTTTTAGGGTCTGTATTGGCAGAAGATACATATCCTACATTGCCAGCAAGTGTGCTTCCAATTGCTTGGCCCTAATTTAAAATGATGATTAATTTCAAAAGACAAAATAAACAAGCAATAACATACATTAATATGTAACACTTACTATAACAGACCCAGTGGCAACTCCAGCTGCTGTACTAGCAGCAGTTTGAAAAGTAGAGGATTGATTGTTATTTGTCCATGGTTGAGATGATGTTTTTGTTTTAAATCTACATAGATATATGTAATTTTAAGAATCAAAAAGTATTTTTTCATATAATTATACATTATAAATCATTTCTTCTGTTTGTTTAAAATTATTATCCTAAAATATGAAATAAATGTATATGTACATATATCGATGCAGAGAAGAGGTACAACTGAAATGAATAACAAACATAATCGAGAAATCAAGTTTATTTCAATTTATTCCACTTACATACATTTCTCATTTAATTTGTGTAAGCCGTAATAGACCTAATTACATAATTTATTGTAAACACATAATCCAAATTTTTATAACAATTGCTAGATTCATGTGATATTGATTTTCTATATTCCTTCTATTATCCAGATGTTTCTAGAAAGTGGTGTTTGTTTTCTATGTTTAAACTAAATCTGAAATTAAAGAACAAGTTTAATGAAATACAATTGGCTCATTTATTGTAAAATAAATAAATATATCTGTATGTATATAAATATTATTTAAAACCTACTGTTAGATGCTTTGCATTGACGGAGGGCTTCGTTGAATCCTTCACATAATGTTAGATCAGATTGATTTTGGGCACATTCTAAGAATTGTTTGACTTCCCAGGCACAGGCACCGCCAGCGGGTGCAGACATAGGTGGTGCATTTTGTGCCATTGCAGGTGCAGCCGCTGGTGCAGCAGCAGTTTCACTGGAACCTCCACTGAAGAGGCCAGTCACTGCATGTCCAATAGTGTGACCAACAGCAGAACCAATTGCTACACCTCCAGCAGTGGCAGCCATTTGTCCCATGAGGGACGGTTGTTGAGGTTGAGCAACCATTGGTGTTGATGCGGGAGCATATGCTGGAGTGGTTGGAGCTGGAGCTGGAGCTGCAGCTCGTCTCACTCTAAAATATGAATAAAATTCATGTTACTTCATGGTTGCACAAACTTGCGAAAAAATTCGAAAAACTACATAATCTAATTACGATTAACACGATCCTATTATTATATCTGATAAGTCATTGAATATTCAAGGGCAATTTACGGGAAGTTACGAAATGATAAAAAAACGTACGTAAATGAGCAAAAAAAGAGAAATACTTACGTCCTCGGTGGAGGATTTGCGGCTCGTCCACGTCGTGGCATATTTGTGCTTTTTTTCTTTTGTACACTAGATTTCGTAGAAAACGTTCGCACTCTCAAAAGCTTAATTTGATACTGCAACGAAATCTTTAATGCTTTTATATGTTACGCAAGCTAGTAAAACTGCGCAGGCTCAGAAATAACTCGAGTTTTCCAGAAATAGAGCAGGAGGTACACTCTTAGAAAACTGACGATTTCAGTTCGTTTCGAAATTAAAGAAATATATAGTAAATTTTAAACGAAAAATCTAGAAAACTTTCTAAAAAAACATTTTATATGATTTTTATATCTATCACGTGCAAAAGTTACTATATTATTTACTTAATTAGCTTTCTATAATATCTAATTTAAACTATGATGTTGGCTGCAATGTTCAATACACGTAGTTAAGAAATAATCATGTTCATATGATTAAGACATGACATATACACGTGCAAGTTAAAAATTTAAATATTAATTTAAAAAACATCAATTTTGCATTATAAAATATACAGATCATTTTTTATTTTTCAAAATGCTTTTATTTTGAAATAAAACACTTTTATGAACCTTTCATGTGAATATATTACAATTTTATGAAGTGCTATTGCACGATTTTATGCAAAATATGTTCTGCTTATAGTTCTTATATATCTATATAATTATATATTTGTATTTTTATCATTGAAATACATGCACTAAGATGAATCAACAATTATTAATTTATGAAATATGTATTTCATATAAAAATATATAAATTATTTATTTCCGGAGTTATGTAAATCGAGTATTATGTAATTTGGACGATGGACATTTTTTTTTTCAAATATAACACTGACCTTTTTTGTTGTACCAGTGGAACTAAAGACGACGAAGGTTGACCTCGTGTTTCACTTCTTTTATTATTTTTTCTTCTTCCAGACATAATTTTTCTTTTTAATTTATTCGAGATACATGCTAGCCATCTTCAGATGCAGCAACTAAAAATTATTAACTCACTTTAACATAAGTTTTCCATAATACTAGAAATCAGTCATCATTGTTTGTTATTATATCCTGAAGTATACAGAAAGAATTATAATTTAATGATTTATACTTGCTGGATATGTTATTTTCTTTCATTTATTTGCTCATATCAGTCCTTTGAAATTGTCTGACAAAGCAATTCTACAGGAGTTCTCCTAGACTGCGCTATAATCTTGATTGTCACAAAGAAAAATATGAAAAATCCAAAATGTAGCAAAACAATATCTTTGTACTTATTAAATTATTAAATTTACGTTGTAAATCTATGTACAATTATATAAGCTATATTGATAATTTGTATTATAATATAAATACTGAATAACCTAACAGAAACTCAATAAATAACAATTTGAGTAATCTTAAAGATTATTTAAATGCACATTTAGTATTTGAAATGAAAATTCACGGTAATTTTTCTAATTGTTTTTTCTAATTTATTTTAATAATTTTATACTGCAGTATTGATTTTTAATTTTCTTATTTTATTCAATTTTATAACTTTTAAATAGACAAGTTATTTATGGTGTTTATAGAAATTATTTCCTGTATATATCAGTGCTATTGCACTATCAAGTAATGTAATCCATTTTCGAAAGCTTTATTTACCTAAACATATTTTTATTATATTGCGTATTTGTAACATAAGTAACTATACAGTTCAATACACATTACATCTATCTCAAGGAAACTTATAACACTATACATACATATATAGAAGCATCTATTAAATTTAGAATATGAACATAAATTCAATTCCAATAAAATTTTTAACTTTTGGTTATCATTAGTACAAACATTTTGCATCATCAAAAAAATGTAACACAATGTTGCAATAATATTTTACAAATACAATACAATAATAATATTTGCAAACACTTTGTTCAAAACATCTAAAACTATGTTTGTTATTGAAATCGTAAGTTTCGTTGATAATTAATCTTTCTAGCACACATCGGGTCTTATTGTCATACAGATAAGAAGAAGAAACGAAAGAGACTCGGCAAAGTTTCAAAGAAAGAAACTGTGACAGTTTGAACGTGGAAAAGGTGTTTCGAATGGAGCGCGGTGGTGATCTTGGTCAGTTTCTGCGTCGTTTCTTCCGTCTGTGTTCTTCAGTGTTATCGGGTCGTTATCGTCGTGCAACACGTGTCAATATAGTCGCGCTTTGGCCGCGACCGCTGGGTGCATTCACCGACACATGCGCACATTTACTGAAACATTTCATAAATCGGCGGGAACACGTTACTCATGACTCAGTGTACACGATGCCACGGATTGGCCGTGATAGACTACGTATCACACATGTACGCCCTTTCCTTTCTTTAGTTTTCCACGGTGCTATCGTTACCGTTTTCGTCGTTGCACGATTTTCTTGACACGCAGATCGCGCGCGTAATCTTTCCTCTTCTATTTGCGTACGACACTCAGCACGACATTCGGTTCAGTGTTCCGACAACAAAGAAGCGTGACCAATGCATCGGTATAGCAACATCCTCCCCCATCGAGGTAAACAACCGTTTTCGATAAAGAGACCCAAGGAAACCAAGAGACCAAGAGAACGAATAAGAGACGCGATGTAAAATATTTCTCAAAAAGGAATGACCATTCACGTAATTGTAAAAGATTCAACGAGGATCGTCCATCAAGCAAGCGAGGTGAGCGATTGTTTCTGTTTTGATTGTTGCGAAACACGTGCGTGCCAAGTGTCGGGGTTGTCACGACAAAGCGTCGTAACTGCAATGACGATCTTTTTGTACCGTAGTACCACGTTTATTGGAACATGTCGGACACATGACAATTCGGATAATAATGAGTCACTAGATCTGTTTTTCTTTTTTTTTAGGTCCAATAGTAGAAGTTGTTTGGAAATGTCTGTGCGTTTGATTAAATCGGTCTCTACATTGCGCATTCCGAACAGAAATGATTGTATGTTGTATATATCTATGAGATCATTGAAACATCAACTTATTCGTATAAAATTGATGTAATAAACAATAAGTGCGGATAAACGGGATTCTATTGTATATGTTTATATACACCTTAAAAATTATTCGGAGAAAACTGATATAATATCTGATAGTGATAGTCAACGATAACGAGAAAAGCTGGTAGTTTCATTATTCGTAATTTATGCGATGAAAAAGAGAGAGAGAGAGAGAGAAAACGAAGTTAAATAAAGAGTCGATGAGAAGAAAACAGGCGCTGTGGTCTGATTCGAGCAATATCGAATTTAAATCGCACATGTTAAACAACGTGTTTGTGTCATGCTGGTAGATTATAGTTCTCTTTTATGCTCAAAAATGTTTTCAAACATTCGTATTTTTCTTTTTTTACTGGAGAGTTTTGTTTCCTCTTTTTACTGTTTATTTCTTGTTTTCATTTCTTTGGAATTTCTTTGACGTAGCAGCACCCTTGCGTCGCAATGGCCCAAAATTATTCTTCTCGGTAACGCAGACACATGGCAATCCCGTCGCGGAATTGCGCACTTCTTTCATGGCATTGTGCCAATTTTAAAGTTCAGGTACTTGAGATCGTGCGGCGTATATACAGGCGAATAATACTATTAAAAAAATATATATATTTTTCATGAAATCGGTTTGGAATAAAAAGGTTCGGTTTGAAGTAAAAATTTAATTACTGGACTATTCTTACTGCTCATTTAAATTCATTCAATTACTACATAACACGGTATGTTTGATCTTTATTATTGCTATTTGTATATTTCTGTATTTTTTAATGTTTAGAACAACAGAATGCTAATTAAATACAATTTAGATAATGATTAAGTTATTTCTGTTAGATTAAAATAGAATGGCAATCTTTATAAAAGGAGGAAAATAGTATTATATGTACCTTCTTTTATTTCCTTTAACAATGAAACTTATCAATGTTGAAGTGAAACTCATTTGTAAAAATTGCGCTGTCTAAAACGCCTTCTCCTACTTTTCTCCTGATCTTTACATATGAAATTTCTTAGAATTGTTGATAATTCAAACCATCGCCTCCAAAATTATTTCATTGGCATTGCAATCAAATTCGTCACATTCTAAAAAGATAAAGACAACTGGTTATCATTATGATATGTAAAAAACTTTTTGTATGATAAATTAACAATACATAGGAAATTCAATTTACTTGAAATTCGATAGTCAATTAAAAGTAAAATGAAAAATTGAAATATAAAAAAATTTCAGATAAATATCTCATTCTTTTGAATATCTTATATTAAAAGAAACTTATATTTAATTTTATATCTTATATTTAAAAGAAACAGCACCTCCACTCCACTAGTTGCCGATTAAATTATATAATAAAGCGTTTCATTCAAGAGATAATATTATTTTTTCTCGATATTTATTGAGCATTAATGACACTCATGTTGGAATGTGGAGTTGATTCAAGTAGTAGAACAATAAACGAACAGGAAAACATTATGAATAATTAATCAATGAACTCGTTACGTATCGATCAAGCGTGGAATTCCGTCTTTTCGAGTCATGTGTTCGCGCGGAAATTCGAAGCCCAAATGGAAATACACGGTGGAAAATCCACCGAGTCAGCGAAAGCGTAATAACTTCGAAGAAGGTACGTGCAGTTGAAGTCCTCGTTCGATTCATAGAATGATGATTTTCTTCCTTATTCCATGTTCAAATTGATTCTGGAACATGTTTCTATTTCGAAATCAATATCAACTTTTGTATGTTGAAACCAATGTTCTTAAACAGAAACACGGAGACATTGTTGGTATTTAACAGTTTCGCGGATGCAGTTTTTAATGTTTGTACAGTTGAAAATCCATATATCGAATTTATCTTGTCTCAGGGTCAAACGCTAATATGCGTTTATTTGATTGATATTATCAATACTAATAAGAACCATACGTAACGTACAGATCACGATTATTCCATTTAAATACAATATACGCCCAAAACTCATCAATTCCTCCGATAAGCTCATTGTGTAAATGTTTTCGTTTCTTTTTCCGTTTTTTATAAAAACAGAGGTACAGGTGATGACCATGAGTGTATTAATTATCTCGAAGAATATATCTGGCTCGATGATGTGCATATTTTTGACATTTTTATCAACGTTTACTTTTGCCAATCTTTAATACGTAAAAATGATTCATCATTAACAGATCTGATAAAATATTAATCTTATTGTAATTTATTTACCAGTCGAAAAATGTTCGTTCTCAATCTTTGTGCGATCCATACGTCCAAATCGCATTCGACTTTTTCACTGATCTGCACATAAATGTTGATAGTTGTTATTTCACAAGGTATGTTTATTGCTATAACATGAGTAATAACGCAAGTATCGTGGAAATTCCATAGTATTTCTAACAGGACATGTTATATATTCTATCGATTCCTCTATTTCTTCATCGATCAACCTTCAAATATGAGTCCGGGTTCGTTGGCCCAAACCCAAGGACACAACGGGATATTCATGAAATAATAGACAAGTAGCGTGGGGAACGAAGTCAAGGAAACGGCGCATGCACGCGAAAAAATTTCAATTGGTTGTAATTCACGAATATCACACTCTTCATTTATCAAACATGCGACAAAACATGCCTTAATTACTTTACAGTGGTCCAATGTTAAAGGTTCTAAAAGAGTAAAAATATGAAATTGTTGTTAAGTCGATCATGAAATACATTAATATTATTATTTTACTTCTTTTTTTCGAATATCTTAGCAAAATCTTAGAAAAATTTTGTTGTCTAAAAAATATTTTTTTTCAATATTCAACAAATTGACGAAAATTGAACATGTTGCATATAATTGGAGGTTTTTGTTCAGACACGAAACCATTAATGAGGCTTACACGTGAGAGAGTCAAATCGAGGACGAAGGCGATTGAAATGAGGAAAAGTAACGGAGCGGATAACGGGTTGAATTTAACGCATCTTGCCGTCACAAACACGTTTGTAAGACTAGTTGTTAGGTCACAGTAGATCATGTAATTTTGTGACTGAATGCATATTAATAATATACACGTATCTCAATGTTCGATATTTTTTATTTGCAAGAGGATGAACGATTTATATACCTGAGATCATATAGAAAATAAATATCGATATCTGTTTGGTAATGTCTTCATTTTTGGTAAACGTTATCTTTAGCGCAAGCTTGACACTATCTTTGCTTATTATCAATAACTGTGACGTATTATCTTCTCTAGAATCTTAAACGAACACGCACCATGGAAAATGAAATAGTCATCATGTTCTCGAGAACGCTGTTGCTTTGTTCCAAGAAATTGTTATGTAAACGAACTGATACAATAAACTTTCCGGAATCCCTTTGTCTATCGCGTTTAAAGTGACACATTTTTACTATGACCTTTAATTATGACTGTTTTTAAAAAGGCATAGCTAAACCCAGAACTTAATTTGTAAGATTATCCTTACATCTGATCTGAAAGAGCAAAAGCAATAGTGATAATAAGAATGGGTAAAAACTGGGTAAAGAATATTTACTTACTGTTATAAATACGTTATACGCAATACTATACCTTTTATTATTTTAGTAAAATATAAAAATACATAAAGTTTTTGTCCCTTTTGTATGTATATCATCTGGTGATACTGTTAATTGTTTCTTCACAGATTCCTGAATTAACTAAAAGTTTTAATTTTATCGCAATTTAAATACTAAAACATCTAAGAATTAGTTCGAAAATTGTATTGATTAATTCTGTAAATTGGAAACGAAAAGGAATAATGTTACAAATATTATTTTCCAAAATTTACCTTGGAGTTCGCCGTTATTTGGGACATCTCGTTGTAATAAATGAACTTATAAAAATATGTAACCTGTTCATCGTGAAAATTAAATCGTAATTATTATTAAATCTTAGTTATCTAACAAGAAGTTTGAGAAGTGAGTCAGGTCCCCCGTCGTATCGATGCGATGGATGATATCGATTACTCAAATGTTAATCGATGGCGCGCACTCGCTTGCCTGCTTCGAACTTCGCGACGTTCGAATGCGCAAGTGCAGCTCCGTTTTGGTGGGAGAGTACGACCCACCTCCCGGCGGGTTTGAAATAGTGGGGTATCTTTTGGAAGTGAACGAATGATAACTAGGCTAACAATACGTATATACCGGCAGTATTGGCCATGTTCCGGCAAATACGTTCCTCGAGCTTTTGCGAACAATACGTTCACTAGTTTAAACTTCCAACGTGTCGACATTCGCGACAACTTCGTCTGATTTGCGAGTGCACCGCTAGAGCACGCGATCACCCAGGTTGCGCGGTAATACTAATTGCTTTGACGAGTAAAACCACGTCTTATTGAATGACATCAGTGAGTATTATTTCGAAAGATCCAAATCGGTGACAACCTGGTTACTTTCCGTCACCTTTTACGGAAATCCGGCACTCTTCTGTTTCTCTTTACGAAACACGAAACAGAGTTGCCGGAGTTTTTGGATTAATAACTTGCGTTAGCCAGTTATACGTTTCACTTCCCTCTTCAAATCGATGACATAAACTGCACGCGTGCAATAATCGAGCTACGTAATAGCCAAGCATTGAGAATTAATTTCTGCAGAGACGATATCGGCAAGAACGAGCTTCAAATGATAAAGTGTGCCGAGCATGAAATACGAACTCAACGAGGAACGTCGTGATGGTGACCTAGAAACAATTCGGAGTGGTAACTTTATCATCAGAGTAGAGAGACAAATCTCGCAACAGTGCCAAGAAAGAAAGAAAGAAAAAAAAAGAGAAACAAAGTGGGGAATGAAGGAATGCGAACGTTGCTTCTTTCAGATTGCTACGAGTCACGTTCAGGTTGCGATTCGTCTCGCGAGTCGAAATTTTCTAAAATCACTTTTGTGACTTTAACAACGAACTATAAAAATTTTGATCGAGATAAATAAGAAAGCAAATAAAAATGAAATATAACGGCAACTGATGCCGATAATTAAAATTTGAGTTTCATTTCTATGATTCCTGCGCTTCGTGTTTAAAAAATTACCAGAGCATTCCATCTATAAAACGTGTAGTTCAGGTTTACCGTGGACTGGCCGCGATCGTTGCGTGATATCTCGTGTTTTTTGGAACACGCGGTTCGTGTATGTGTTCCTCAGTTTCGCGACTCGCGTCTCGTGCTCTCGTATTTTACGTTGACTTTTAACGGGCCGATATTGAATCAAGCGTGCGTCGAAAGTGCGGTGAAATAAAAAATAAAAGTGTTGTGTCTTTAATCGAACGGTGAAAATGGAGAATACAGAAGGGAGAATCACGCCGGGGACCAGCATGTCCGTGTTCGTGCTCATGAGCACGCTGTTTCTTGGCGTTGTGCTCTTTGTAATCGGCTATATCGTCAGCCGGTTGTCCAACAGATCATCGGATTCAACGAAAAGTAAGCATTGCCATCGAAGGAATTTAACTATATATTTCTTTTACGGCTCGTTGAAGAAAACCACGCTTGCGTGTTTGCGAACCTCTCGCGCCGCCGAATACGATGTTCTTTTCTTTTTCACGTTTTCCACTTGCAGGCAGCGATAAAAAAAAAGAAAGAAAAAAGAAATTTCGTAAGTCGAAACAAAGATGATGAATAAATACATCAGCTAGACGTGTTACATTAACTGAGCTTCGCAAGCGGAAATTCCATGCATTTTGTCTTATCTAAAATTTGACAAAAACTTACATTGATGCTATGTATTTTTTTTTTCTATATTCATGCACATTTCCAACGATTTCAATCGTCAGTAGTGAGAGAATTACATGTTGCAATGTTAACTGACATTGCGCGTATGGAGTGCGGAACGCGTCGAACGCACGTTTCTCATGGTCTGGAGAGAAAGAAAATCTGCGGGAAAAAAGCGTCAGCCAGTTTGAAACAAATTGATCGAAATAAATTAGACAATGCGGGGTGCAATGTGTAATAGCGGTAAACGATGCGCGTTGCCACGTTTTGCAACGTGAAACGACGTTCGATCTGTTCCCACATAATACGGGGAGAATTGGCGGGAAATTACACTTTTGCGAAGAATGAAGCTTCATCGGCTGTTCGTTATCTGTCATTTGCTACCATGCAAATGACTTCCGTGAGAACGTACTAATATTATGCTATAATGTTATATCTAAAGGATATCTTCATTCTATCATTTAAAACATGAATTTAAAATAATTCACTTTACAATTTCCCCGTAATTGTCGTTGCTTGTTACAACTTGTTACAATCGCATTTCATTTGATACATTTCGGCCCAGTCTAACAGATAAAGTCTCTGTATTGTATTCACCGAGCACAAAGCTTCGATAATGAACTGTTATGCTTGAGGAGAGATGCATATCGAAAGGGCAACTGAAAAGCAAACCGAAATCATATTGTTACGAATGTATTAAGTTGTAAGATCTTGATAAACTCTTCGATATTCTCGCTCATTGAAATTAAATGTGGCGCGTCAGCGTTGCGCACGTTTGCAGAAAAAGAAATAGACGGCCAAAATGAAGGGAACGAATCAAAGAAAACAAAGAGGGAAATGCAGCTGCGTCTGCACGCAGCGCATATTTCGTGTTTGGAACACGCTTCTGCGTGCTTCGTAAATGAAGTAGACGAAACATTGCACGCATTAGACTGTTTACATATTATTTACCGGACAATTAAAAGATAGTATTTTTTTTTTTTTCTTAAGGTTAGGTTCGATTCTCGTCGAAATATATTGGTTCATTTATACAATAATGTATTAACAATTTAAATACGAAACCTGAGAAAAATGTAAAGGTATACGAAAAAAGAAATGTTGGTAGAAGATCGAATTTTTAACTACATACTTATAAAAAATCTGACGATCTTATAATAAATACACAACGTAGTTTCTCGCGAAGTTTCATTCTTTTCGTCGAAATATATTTGTGTTTTCTGTTTATTGATTTTTACGGTGGTATAATTAATAATTCGTGGATGTATAACGATTTATTTACAAAACTTATCAAAAGAATCGGAATCAAAGGTAAAAGGAAGTACGTTTGAAGAGAATCGAATGGTTGATCACGCGTTTATAAAAAAAAATCTCACGATCGTACGATCTAATGAATCCATAATGTAGTTTTTCTTTGCTATTTGAGGTGAAATGAACACTCGAGTGACATTGAAAGAAGCGCAATCTGAAACCTGGTTCGAGCGACAAACGTGCGTTCGAAAACTCGCGTTTCTTGCGGCGTGGACGACGTGATTATCAATGTGACGTCGATCAACCGAAGCCGGCTGTAGGCCAGCGTGTGATCTCCTTTGCGCCATCGGCTACCGTCTTGAATCCTGCGCCGTCGCCATGACAATGAATTTTTATTGTAGCAAAGAAACAAAACTACTCGTAGTTTTCAGTGCTCGACATCAGGCGTTGAACGGCGGAGAAAGGAAGAGAGAGAGAGAGAGAGAGAGAGAGAGAGAGAGAGAGAGAGAGAGAGAAAGAGAGAGAATGGGCACCCTTGCGTATAAATAAACCGACATCGCGCCTGTGTATTTATACGCGCGTCTCGCGTGCGTACACGTGTACTTACGAGGAGAAACGTTCAGGGCCGTATGCGGACGAATACGCCCGACGAATGGACAATTGACACTTGTCTGTAGGGACATTTTTCGAGGACTTTTCATTTATGGTAGCTATGCGTTAGACGTATCTCCGTCGTTCGTTCTTAATTCCCCCCTCTTCGTTGCCTCGACTGTTCTCGAGCATCATCGATATTCGAAATTCGATGAAATTTTCCAGGCATGCGGTATATTTTTCTAATCTGTTCCCGCGATCGCGTTGCGTGCCGTCATTTAGAGATCGTTGCGGAAAGGTCTACTAATTAGGGGTACAATTGCTTGAAAAAAAATTTTTTTACACGACAGACAGGTTGAATTTGCAAATAATTTTGAGACTAGGCGGTTATTATGAACGATCGTCGGAATAATTTTTAAAGTTTTAAAAAAAATTGCACGTCAATTACGTAAACGATGTTAAAAATTACGATAAGATTTGACATCAAGGTGGGAAAGTTCGCGACACACGCGATTTCCGCCTCATTGTAACGGTGAGCATAAATTTTGTCGCAATGCGCTACGTTTCGTGGGCCAGTGCGGCAAAACACGTCCCTGAAAACTCGCAACATGCGTTGCGAATAGTGCACTGACCGTCGGCAACTATTTCTATTTGTCGATCGGTTTTGCTTTCTCCGTTGAATAAAAAGAAAAACCGATTTCGCGTACGTATGTATATGCGTACAGTGCGCAAGTTGATCCAGCATCGTAGCCGTCGAATAAAAAGAGTTACCAAATGAAAGTTTCGAAGATGTATGTACATACGTGTAGCTCCTAGAAAATTTATTTGTTCAATTAAAAATTGAAAATTATTTACAGAGATGTGCGTCTTTAGTGACTTTTCTGAATTTCCCCTGACTCCTCGTAATTTTTCCCTTTCCTTTATTACATCGGTAAAACGAAAGATAAGCCGAGAAAAAGTAATGGTTGAAAGGTCAAGATTGGAAAGGTAATGTGTTTTTAAAAAAAAATGTGTTATTTTAAAAAAAAATGTTGAAAAATATAATATTCATTACAACTTTGAGAGAAAACGGCTGTTTTCGATCGGGATAAGTCGGTGATTAGAGCAGCCGCCGAAGCGAAAAGGCAAACTCTCTAATCTGGACTTTTGAAATTGGATTCGAAAATTTGTCAAACATATACTCGATAAATTTAGCTAATTTTGGACGTGACAAAGTAATTAACAGGAGGTTGTTGTACGTATGATAATAAGTAAAGAATGTAGAATAAAATTTTTTCGTAAGATGCGCAAAAGTAAGTGGAAAGTGTACTTGATAACTTTTCAAGCTTGATTTTCTCGGAAACGAAAATTGTAATGAGAAAATTTTATTCCTTTTTTTCGACTCATTTTTTCACGTAGAATCGATTCCTGCTCGGTTGTACAACGACACCTTGTATAAGCAAACCTACTCTACTTTAATGCTTTGTTAATTGTTTTAAACTAGATATTTTTATATTTTATTCTTTAGACCATTTGATCATTTTTTTTTCTTTTTCTAACCTTTCCAAGAACTGAAAGATGTGATTCCGCGTTCGAAATAGTGTTTGTCTTTTCCGAGAAAAAGAAAGTTCTAAGAACAATCTGATGTTTTTATCAGTAGTGAAATTTAGCAAATCAATTTTGACATTGCCGTTTGAAAACTTTTTCTCCAGACGTATCAGATAATTTTTTCCCCTTTTCGAAAGTAGTACAGCGAAATACGATGAAAATATTCCTGTTTGATTTCCCATTTTGAAATTTGGCGCCAAACAAACAATTGTCAACGAAATCGTGCATTTCTGTTTTTCTGAAACAAGCTTGAACAATCAGATAGCAGATAACACTCTGGCTGTCTAACAATTTGTTGTTTAGGATTCTAGGTTCAGGATGCATGATGGAAGGATGAATATGGATTTGAGATAGATAGGAGGTGGAAGTTGCGTTTCGTCTCGGAGTCACTGCCTAGACTCATCAATGGGACTGATGGCTGCGACTCCTTACCCCAGACGCTTGTAACTATGTTGTAACTACCCGCTAGGTTGGCCGGTTACCCATCCTAGCGGTGTTCCGCACTCTGCTTCGCTTAACATCGAAGATCGGTAAGACCCCGACGCTAGGACCTCGCTTGCGGCTTCCTCCTCCAGTGTTCGGAAATCGTAGTTTAGGAATTCTAGATCGCTACAGCTGTTTAAAATGAAATTAATTACATTTTAAGATATATATGCATGTTCGTTTATTAGAAAAACGCACAATTATTTTTTGGCCAACCCAATACATCTTATTCGTTATCCTAATAACTAAAGTGACATCTCTTCGTAAAAAATACAAATACGTCTGAATATAAATAGAGTTCTAATCATTTTGTTCTTGAATTCGTACGTCTAATTTTGGAGAACAAAAAATTTCGCAGTTGAAATCTTAAAAATGAATAATCTTATGTAGATTGCTTATGAGTAATCATTATATGATATTATATAATACCGAATGGTCCCAAGGTCCGGAGTTCGTGTTCTTTAATCGATAAGTTTTTTCCTTCGCAATAATTAGTCCCCCCTTTCGACAACGTATCACCGCGATAAATAAATTACCATTTTTTGATAATGATTATTATTTGATAATGATTGAAATGACTTAATCTCGCGAACAAAAACCTTTAAACTGATTTTAAATAGTGAATTTTAAGGTAAATTTTTAAAAGATAATTTTTATAAGATTTCTAATATGTTTCTATGGGCGAACAAAAATACGTATTTTCTTTATTTATTTAACTTAGAAACAATTTAATTACGTAATGTTAACGATAAATATCACATTTATTCGACGCGTTTTTTTTTTTTTTTTCTTATTCCATTAACAGAAGTCGGTAAGTGTCGGTAAGGAAGTGATAATATCATAATTGTTTCTGTAAATTTGCTGGTGAAATACAAAGCCGAGGATCAGTATCATCACATTTTTCATTTTGGGAAAACTGGCTTGTGAACAAGTCATTTGCTAGGAATAATTAATTTATTACGGTAAAGAAAGCTGTTACCTCGGAAAGCTTATACTTTTTT
This sequence comes from Melipona bicolor, assembly GCA_030673865.1. Classification (NCBI taxonomy): domain Eukaryota; kingdom Metazoa; phylum Arthropoda; class Insecta; order Hymenoptera; family Apidae; genus Melipona; species Melipona bicolor. The sequence continues at coordinate 1,472,670 of JAHYIQ010000015.1, read as the reverse complement.
ATAGCTAAAAACGAACATAACAATGAAAATATTACAATTTCTTGAATTTTTGTCGTTTCCGCCCGATCAATAAAACAGGTGATAAAAAATGTATCAAGTTTTGTGCGGCTGTTGTAAAGGAAAGATCTTCAATCTTCAAATCTAGTGAATTTTGTTGTAAAAAACATTTTGCATTGTCCGTAGAGAGAGGTTCGAGAAAAAAGTATGTTCACTTTTCTATGAATAATGTATTATGCGTTGAATAATGTATGATATTATAAAAATGTCGCGCAGTATTCGATACATATCAGGAAACGGCGAAGAAAAATATTTGTTTGCATTAATGGATTTTTCTTTTTTATATTAGAAAATATAATTTTATAATTGATCATAAATATAAATACTTTTTATGAAAATAAGTAATTGTAAGTTTCGCTCCGATTCTGAACTTGTTTCTGAAGATTTTTCATAAATGTTAAGAGATAATTCTTCATTTGAATCATCCATTGTTACATATTCCTGAATTCCATCGTAATCAGACTTCCTTATTTTCGTCAGCATACTGCAACCACGGAATTAGAATTTAAGTTAAAAAAATGATCAAGCCTTAATTTGTATTATCATCACTGAAAGTGATATTAGTGGGGGTAACCCAGAAAATCGGGCCTCTTCAGATACAGCGCTAATGCAATGAAAATTAGCGATTGGTTGATTTGGGTCACGTGAGGAGGCGTGGGGTAGACCTTGAGTAGGAGTGGCGTTGTCTGGTACTGAGCGATCGCGCCTGTAATTTGTTTTCTATCGATTCAAATGTTTGCATATCGATAAAATTTTATGGCAAAAAAGTCGTCTTTATTTCCTAGTCAGAACAACTTTTCTGGTATAATGTTCTTTAATATAGTGTTTAAAAAATTATGCGTCGAAATTACGAATGAAAATAATTGTAAATATTATTATAAATGATTTTAAGAAAATATCATTTGAGTAAGATACTCATAAGATTTCGAATCAATTTGATTTTATTTCGATTATATTTTTTTATATCACAGATATATGTACTCGTAGGTGGTTCGAATCTATCGCGTTGAAGTTCGAATGTATTCGAAAGTACAACAATTTTTTTCGAAATATTTATAGAGAGTTCATCTCCCGGTTCATCTACTTGCAATGTACTTGAGCCATCACTGATTATAGTACAAAATTCATCTTATAAAAATAAAACTAAAAAAAGAAATATTGCTTCTGTGACAGGCGTTTGAAAAAAATACAATTTTTGTATTTAATTTCACGTTTCAATTTTAACGACAAATCGATATAGTTTATGAAAATTGTAGGTAATGTTAAAAGAAACTACATTACGTTACTAATATGCATGACATAAGATTTTTCAGATCTTACACTTAGAACATTTCACTTTCTTCCACATTGAATCGAACACTCATAGAAAAAGATAAACTATAGATTATAGAAGTGGAGCTTTCACATTTTAAAACGAGCCCAGACTGAATCTTGCACGATTGCTTTTAGACGAAGTTACAGGAATTCAGAGATTAAATAATTTTTCTTATTACAATGAAACGATACTTTAATTTTGTAAAGTAATATATTAAATGTTAGAAATCTAGAAATGAACAAAAAAATCCTTGCAATTTTAAAGTCATCAAAGTATACTAGTAATTTATAAATATTATCTTCGATCAGGATTTCGGCAAACTTATCACAGATATGGCAAAATCGACTGAGTCATTGTTAATCCGCAATTTCGACTACAATGTTAATAGCCTCTTTCTAACTGTAATAATATTTATGACCGTTTGAACTAGGTTTCTTCCGTTTGACAGACGTCGAATTAACAGATTAACAAATCGCAATGTTTCCATTGGCACATTAAATAAACCTTATCAAGCAGCGACCGTGACTACACAGTAATGAGCAATTACGTGACACAGTTATTCGAGGCGCAACGAATCTCCATAAATAATTAATACCACGGAACGTCGAAAGACCGTTTATCGATAGCGATGAATCGTAGTTTTAAAAAATATTTCAAACGATTTTATGATTAAAACAAATCTTGATGTACGATACGCATAACATACAGCTACGGAGTGCCCTCAAATGAATTTATATACGTATATTCTATGAATAAAAATGAGAAAAATGTTATATAAACGGCACTGATTTGTTTCTGTTGTCTGTGCGTGTGTTGTGTAACCCGCACAAACAATTTATAGATGTAAATACATTTTGTAAAAATTGTCATATAGAGACATAGAATTACGAGGAAATTATTCAATAATGTGGGAGTTGGAAATTAATCAAGACCGAGTGTAACTCCAAAATATATATATATATATATAATATAAATAATATAAATGTATATAATATAAATAAATATACATATAATTTATATTATTTTTAAAATATATATAAAATAAAATATATATTTTCTCGATCCTACGCGATTCTATACTCTTTTTTCAAAATGAATTTATTCCTCAAGTTGTAAATCTTTATAATAAATCTTGGTAACTTTCTCCCTAAATAGGGGAGTTTAACAACTTAAACTGTAAAAATCATAAATACTGTGCTCTATGAAAATCTTTTGTTTGATTGCTACAAAATCTTGGAAGAATTTTTTTCCGGATTTCACTTTCATTGTTGAATCGTCCTTAGTATAATACAGTTATTCGGTCTGCGAAATAAGCGAAAATCATAATGCGAAAAGCCTATTTACTAATGCTGGCTGTTAAAGTACAGTTATTTCAACTTTAAAAATTCTTCTAGTTCTTATTCTATTATTATAGTTGCTAACTTTCTAGGATTATAATCAATAGAAATTGGCAAAAATCTTCCCGGTTACTTTAATTGTATTATTTTCCCTCGTACATAGCATTACGTACTTAGCATACCTAAGATTTAATGTATTTTTAACAAAATTTTTAACAAAAGAAAAAAGGGTTACACAAAATACACATGGTAATTTACTTGGGTTGCCATTTACGGCAAATCCTATTAACACCGCGTCGGTCCCTGGGGACCGACACTGAACTTTCTGTTTGGCCCGCGTCGGCACCTGCAGACCGACAGTGGACTTTTTGTTTGAAGAATATCGATCACTGGGACCGACAGTAACAAAGTTAGAAAATAAATGTAGCAATTTCAATGAAATTTATTGAAACATTCTAAACAAAAGTACGACGACTTTTTTAGTCAAATTTCTGGCTATCTTGCGTCCGTATATCGTTGAATTATTGTTGTAACATCCCGAACAATATCTTCGGATTTTGCGAACATCTTCTTTTTTTTGTAATTTCTGAACCTTTCTTTTTTCAATATGCATAGGAATTTCTTTGTCTTTTTTTTAACTGATCGCCTTTTGGACGTCTTTTGAACGCCTTTGGACTTGGAACGTGTTTCACGTTCATATCTCTCTGTATATTTTAGACGTCTGAAATATCGCCCAAGCGCTCGATCGCTCGATCGCTCGGGCAGAACGGAAAGTCCAGCAAAATCGGCGCGGGGCTGAAAGTGTTACTGTTCAGTTAAATTTTTGGGACACAGTTGTAATTTTACAAAAGGAAATCGTACAATAATACAGCTATTTTAGAACTTGAAGCCTCTATGTATTACACGTCATTCATTTTATTTTACAATGGCAAAGTGAAAATTTTCATTTTCGCTTGATATTCAAAATTTAATAAGTTAGCGAACAAAAATCACGTGGCAAGTTTTAGATCGTTCTTCAAATCGAATTGTAGATTTAATCATAAAAATAATTTTTCATTGCTTTTACATGCCATTATAATTCGTAGCATTTTCGAGAAGAAAAGTATTTTCACTTGTTCATTCGCCACGTGATCTGTGAACGATTTCAGAATAAAGTGAATGACGCATTTTGAAAGTTTTGAGAGAAAGAGGCTTCGAGTTTTAAAATAAGTCCAAGTGTGTTGTTGTGCGATTTCTTTTTATAAAATATATAACGGTTTCAACATTCAGTATCCGAATATAAATGGAAGTCATTGTACTTCACCTTGGCAGATATTTCTGTGCGCTCGTCCATTCTGGACAAAGCTGTCCAGAGACAAAGCCATGCATATCTCTACGAACATATATATTATATATCCCTGACTAGCACAAGCCGCAAATGGCTGCACGCTTAATGTCGGGTCCTACCGATCTCCGACGTTAAGCAAAAGCAGTGTACGGAACCCCGCTAGGATGGGATGTGCGAGGGCCCAGCCTAGTAGCGGATAGTTAGTTACAACAAGCATTAGCCCCATTGATAAATCTTAGGCAGTAACACCGAGATGAAACGCAATCTCTCTCTCACAACTACCTTAAATCCCTCCCATGCATCCTTCTCATCTTTCACATCTTTCATTCCCTACAATACCTTGATATATGCGGAAGAAACATAGACAAACAACTTATAAGTCCAATAGTAAATTTTCTTTATTTATAAGTATTCTGTATGTAACACTTTACAAGCGTTTTGTACATTCTACGTTTGGAAATATTTATCTTGTTTTATTGTTTGCATAGATCTAGATTGAAGTTTATCTATGTTCCTTTTTTTTAAATTATTAATATACATACATATATAGGGTGCATTGGAATAATATGTATAAAGAAACAAAAAATTCCTCGTAAAGAAATAAGAAAAAGGCATGGAATAAACTTTTTTTGATTTGAGGCTTCGCTTTCGAGAAAATCGAGTTTACTTGAATAGAAGTATTTTTGAATTTAGCTAATTCTGGGCAGAAAGAAACAATTAACAGGAAGTTGTCTTACGTGCGAAAGTAAATCAAAAATATAGAATATATAATTTTTTCATTTGAAGCTCCCTTTTCGAGGAAATAAATTATGAATATACTTCGTTAACAATTGCTTTGTTACACTTGTACCTGACAAATCTTCAAACTCGATTTTCTCAAAAAACGAAGCCTCAAACCAAAAAAATTCTAGTCTATATTTATTTCTTATTTTTTTTGCGAGAGATCATCCTTTTCCCGCTGGTATATATACACGATCAGGAAATTAAATTACGAAATAGGAAACAGATCACGATACGAATATACCGTGACGATTAAAGAGAAATAATTTTTTCCACTTTTTCCCCCGTTCTTTCTCCATCCATGATAAAAGAATCAGCTTTATTTTTACAATAAAAATAACAGCTAACTTTAATAACGAATTCTCTTTAAAATTACTTCATTTCATTGACATTATCTGCTTTCACATTTGCCACGAGAGATCGGATCGATCTTGATATAAGCTACAATGTAATTTTATAAACATGAATTCCCTGCTAATTAATCGCTATAGAATCAACACGCGACGAGCTTTTTGCGCTATATTCCCATTAATATTGCGAATAAATTTAAGTGCCTACAATTATTCACGAAAGTACATATTTATACGTATGCTTATCATAGAAAACCGGCGCGTAAGAATTATAATAGAGCAGCGAGATGAACGTCGCGATAGAAACAAATTAATGTAATCGAATACGTTTATAGTGAAATAAGCGAGGAGAGTTTCGAGGGAAACTGCGTGTAATAGCGACGCAGTTCAGACAAAAATGCTTGTTTCAGCTAACAAAGACCAATGCGATCGAAAGCATTAGACGTTCGTTTATAGAACGCATCGTCGATGATCGAATTGATCTTTTATTATCTGTTATCTAATTTATTGTTATAATCATAATTATATACATTATACATAAAATATTATTTAATATACATTTATAATAATAATAATTATTATTACATTATAATATATTTATAATTATATCATCCATCACTAAATTAAATCATCTCTCATTATTATATTCTTTATCGTCTTCTTTTCATTTATTCTTTATTATATCGTCTAGTGTTTTGTATTATATTGTCTATTCATGTTTATCAAGTTTTTTGATAAATTAATAACTTTAATTTATAAACGATCAAGTAACTTTAATTATTGTTACAAATTATTAGTTAAATTAATAACTTTATATATATATATATATATATATATATAACTATGCTTCGTGGAATCGAAAGTTTTCGTAGTTACAGGTATAAGCGCTAGGTAAGTTCGGTAAAACAAATACCCATTAAGGTATTAACCCTTTGCGGACGAGAGGCGACTCTCGGTCGCCACGGGGTTTCGCGCAGCAGGACGAGTGGCGAGTGAGAAGCGACAGTCGATGTTTATAAGATTTCGTTACCTCCAACCGATAGAAACGCAATATTGATTTTTGGAAAGGTTCCTTAGCTATTGGTGTTCTTTCATACGAAGTGTGAAATGACACATCATAACAGAAATAAGATAAAATTAATGAAAGATTCTTCTAAGACTGTGACTCTGACAATGGCGATCGTGGCGAAAGCATCAGAAGAATTTGTATAGAGTGATTTTGTTTGAACCCCGACAAAAATGGATTTCACAAGTGCACTCAGCTCTAGTGAAGACGAATTTTATTTTGATACGGTCCAAGACTAAATCCAACGCACTGCTTTATGAGGAAGTCCCTGAAGTGGTGGCGCAAATTATTTTTTTGGGGATTGGAAATTTGTTTGATTAATTCGTACATTCTCTACAAACAAGTAACAAATAATTTAATAAAAAAAGAAAAAAATAATATAACAATCCACCCGTTAGAGAACTCTGTTAATACGACATCCACCCATTAGAGAACTCTATTTGTTAATTCAACATTGTCAAGAATTCAGTCATTTAGTCATTGTCTTCAGCTTTGGAAAACCCAGCTTAAAATTTTATGACTTACCTTTTATTATGTACCGTTAGTTTACTGGAACATTTAGTCAAAGGATATTTGACCTTACCATTGAAAATTAGTTTATACCTGGAATTTACTGTTACATGAAATTCTTATCTATAGAGTTAGCAAGAGTTAGTAGTAATGTTTCTATGCGTAGAATTCAAACTATTTTACTGAAAGAAAATTAATATCTCGAAAATAAATATCTAAAATTTGACTCTCGTTTGTCCTTCCTCTCCTCAAAATTTCATGTCGATCCGCCGTCATTCACAACTACAGCAACGAACAAAAGAATATTGATTTTGTAATTTTTATGTCATTAATTTTGTAAAATCTGTCTAACGAAAGACAGGTGCAACATAAACAAAAGAATATCAGTCATATCTTCTAATTTTCGCTACCGACAGTAGTTATAGACAGAGATCACCTGTTTTGCTTTGCAATACCGGAGATGAATCATTTAACGACTCATGCTTTGGATGATGAATGATGCTTGCTGTATAGATACCAGTGATTTTAGCCACGATAAAATCTATTCTTAATTTTGGTAGAACAAGACCGTAGCGATAAAGTTAGAAAATTAAAATTAATGGTCTTTGGACGTTAAACAGGTTAACATTTTTTATATATGCTTTAAGAACAGGTTAATATTTTTTTAGGCTTGCTTTAAAAATTATAGCGAAGAACGCGATTGAATCAATAACGATGAAAAATTGTTGATAATTTAAACTATTGTAAAAAAAAAAAAAAAAAAGGAATCACATAACAATCCACTTGATCTTAAATTACTATTCCTGCGTTGATTTTTTTTCTTTCTTTGTCCGAAGATAATTTTACATCACATTACAGCGGACGGAAAAATAAGAATATTTCTTTTATCGAGAGATTCGAACATTTCCAAGAGAATTAAAAAAATATTTTCACCGTGGTGAAGACTAAAGTCTTCTTTTCACTGTTTTATTAAACTTTAAATATTAGAGTTAAGCGGCAGAAATCCAAGAAATTCTAACATTTCGTTATTTAACCGTAACGTTAAAAGTTTAATAAAATAGTGAGAAATATAAAAATAAAATGATGCGGATTGAGGATTTTAAATGCTAGATGGTAGATGACTTCTATTCTATTCTAAATGTTTCCGAGGACGTCCCATAACAAGAAAAATATTTAACAATAAATATGATTGAATGAATTTATAGAGAGAATGATCCACATAATCCTGGCAATATCGACTTAGACGCAACAAGGTTCTCTCATATTAAATAATTGGTGGAATGATAAAATTCGTATTGCTAATATGCAAAGGAGGGGGGATGAAAATTTTGACGTGGCTAAAACAATACTTGATGCATTGTTGAATTGATACATTTTTAAAACCTGTTATTACGTATTTGCAAAGCGAAGAAAACTTTTCGGAAGAAAGAAGTATCTTCGCTTTTTCAATTGCCACATGATGAAATCACATACGTACATCTTTGAAAAGAGAATTGTGAATCTTGAATCCAGAATTGTGAAGGATTACACTTTACGCTTTAAAACAGACATTTCCCCGCAGTTACAACGTTAATTTAAATATTAATTTGATTTTAAATTAAATGTTAATTTAATTTTCCCCAAAAATCGAAAGTATTTATAGAAATAGTTAATAATTTTACTGAATTATCGGATATAAATATGAATAAAAATTGAATCTGAAAGGGAATGGTAACCCTTTGTTGCTTTGTTGCCCCTTCCCTTTTGCATTTTCAGGTATTAATGTCGAGCAAAATTTCCCGCGCGAAATTTTCCTTCACATTCTATTGGTCGTTCAAAACTAATTGTCGTATTTTTCGACCGATGGAAAGGGTTCTGTGCATGGTGGTGGGATAAGAACACATAGGATAGGACGACGCATGATAATTTGCCTCAAGTCAAATAATTATATAAAGGGCAGAAAACAGGACTCCAAATCCAGTTGCAGTTCAAAGTAGTTGAAGTACACTACTCTAAGTTGGTACATCAGAGTTCTTTCGGTAGTTTTCGATAGTTTTCGATAGTTTTCTTGAGTTTTTGTCAGTTTTCGTGAGTGTTCGTCCGGTGCTCCGTTCGTTCAGTGCTACACGACACGGGAAGGGCTGAGTTTTAGATTCACTTTGCTTTATTTGCATCTGTTAGTGAATCACTTCACGAAGATCCCAGATACATAGATCATACATACGTACACACATATTCGTTTGGTAAGCATATTTATCGTTTTTAATAATATCGTGTTTTGATAGCGTTTTGATTTTAATAATATCGTGATTTGATCGACGAGAGACGCGACGTAGAGAGGAATGACATTTGTACATACCACGTGACACGGCACCGGGCGGCGCGGTTCTACTATTACTTAGTTGTGACGAAATATTCCGATCATCTGACTTGACTCAAATTTTCTAACGATAAGATATTTTCAGTAAAATTTTTATCTCTACGTTAAATTCCGCGAAGTTTTTCCCCATATGATTTTAGAAAACTTTGGCGTATCATTTGATAATTTGTCGTTAAACTGAATTACATACAGTGACTTCTATTAATATTCGGACACTAACTGATTGAAAGTGTTATAATTAAAAAAAGAAAATACTTCTCGTTTTTAAAATGCTACGACGTTGAACAAATTTTCATTTGACTGAGTTTGAAGACTGAAACTATCATTTTTTACAACGACTTGCTAAACGATTCTTTTTTTTTTTGCCGATTATTGAACTTTGAATATCAGGCGAAAACGAATATAACGAAAATGTTACGATTTCTTGAATTTTTATAAATCTTCAAAGTTTAATAAAATATATCGTACATCATTATAAAAGGGAGGCTTCGATCTTCAAAATTCATTGTAGATTTAATCATCATTTAATGATTTAATAATTTTTCAATGCTGTTTTACGCGCTCTATGATGTTTATACATTTCGAGAAAAAGAGTATCTTCACTTACCCACTTGCTACGCGATGTGAAAAAATTTTAAAGTAGAATGAACGACGCATGTTGGAAATAAATGTCTTAAGCTTTGAAATAAGTCCAGATTTATTAATGTACGATTTTTTACATTCATATATTGAGAATTAAATTCGATTCGAGAGTAAATAATTTATTAAATTTGAGTAAATGATAATTTATTTGACTCTAACGAAAGTATATTCCAAGATTGTCCTTTCATTTTCGTTTTCTATTTGCTCATCGGACCAATGGAAAATACTCTGTTTTCAACACTTCTCTCTCACCTTTTGTTTTACCCAGAATATTATAATATAATAAAACTATATAATTATGAATATAATTTTGTTTACTTGTACTTGTAATAGCGTAGAAAATAATGAATTTATTTCATTTGTCATTTCAGATACCACAGAATCGGAGAAAGTGAAATTTGACTATTCGAAAGATTCGGCCAGTGGATCAGCAGCTACCGCCAGTAGCGGTAGCAACAAACGCGCGAAGAACAAGAAGAGACGCGAAGCGCAGCAAGAGTTTACACATTCCTGGTTACGAGGTGCTTTGAAGGGGCATACATCTTCTGTTTTGAATATGAATTTCTCAAGCAACGGCAAATATCTTGCAAGCTGCGCCGAAGGTAAATATCAACATCAATGTATTAAAGAAAATTCGTCCGGCGAGAGGTCACTATCGGTCACTGTTTTACTGTTAGTAAAATTAATACTTCGCGCTACTAGTTTGTCAGATGAAGCACGTAGTACTAGCAGTTCCTAGTTTACCAGATGAAAGATGTAGTAACGACCATTTTTGTGGATATATTTGCTCGTCAATGTCACAAAGATCAAGTATTATTATTCAGCTATTTAACTTGGAATATTTTTTTTACGCGGAGTAAAGTTGCACGCGACATGTTTCATTTATAACGAAGTTGAAAAAGCCTGGAAGGGGACGGGTGAGTCATAACTCAAACGAACTCGATTTATTTTGGAGATTCCGGAGAGAGGTAGATGCCATTAGCACACTTGACAATTGTCATTGTTACGCGAGAAAAGCGACCAAAAAAAAAAAAAATATCGTGTCTCTGATAGAGCCACCCGAAGGACGATTTTTTTTTTTCATTTCTGTTTTTGCTTCTTGAACTACATGTACATATAATATAACAACGTTATAGCAGAATGATATATATATGTATATTCTTTTTTTTTTAATTCGAACTGCGGGTGCCACTTACGTTTTTATCGCGGCGGGCTTTTTTTTTATTTGCATGTGTCACTGCTGTTGTATTGTTGTGCCAATAACAATAGTCAATCTCTGTCTTTGCTTGCGCTCTACGGGAATTTACAACCTTTGTGCCCAGCCCGTGACGTTTTCTTCGACTCGATTCGTGCAGCGTGCCGGAGACAGACGTGATCGCGAGACCGAGATAAAAATTCGACACAATTCTTCTCGAGATCGCGATGTCAATTTATATCTGTGATACAGATTTAATCAACACGAACCCATAAACTTTGAAAGAAAACGCAAACAAAAAATTTGAATGTTCAAAAGTATCAAAATTGAAACATCTATCGTCGTAGTTAGAAAATGACTCAGCTTTCACAATTACTCGCAAATTTGGATGCTTGCTGAAAAATGTTTATAACATTTGTGTACTTTTTGAAATTTCATCGATTGCAATAAAACCGCGGTTTCATTATGATTGTCTCATATCGATGAGAATTGAAAAAATCAGCGTTCGAATAATTTCATCAGCCATTCCCATTCGAAATCTAAATTATCGCAAATATTATAATAAATATATTTCTTATCAGACGCGTTACTCGTTATGCAATTTTCTCGTGTTACGAGCACATAAGTAAATGGACAAAATGTAGGTCGTTCGAAGTGAATTCAAACTGTTCGGTTGCAAACTCGGTGATTTGCTCTCTCTCGAAAAATATTATCCTCGCCCCGATTGCTTTTTATCCTTGCTAGCCTCGATTTATATCGTATTGGTTTCCGTTATACTTCTCTGCGGGGAGATAAATTTCAAACGGTCGAAAGATATCTCTTCTTCTTTTTTTCTTTTCCCTCTTCAACGGTTGTTATCGATCCAATTATCTGAAAGAAGGAAAAACGTAGTGAAAGCATGAAACTGGTGAAAAAAATTATTGGCGCTCTGACCGACTACTTTCACTATTTCATCTTGATTCGAATCGAAACGATTAATTAAACGCCTTGATTTCTCATCACTGGTGATATAATTATCAGTATCTGATCCCTCGTATCGGTATGTAAATCTTCATTCTGTTTCGTACATCGTAATTTCTAATAGACTACCAGAACGCATAATGTTATTTGAAACAGCGTTTCTCAACTTGTAGTTCAAATCTTTTCTACAGGGTGGCTTTTATAAAGCAATCGATTGACTTTCTTTCGAAATGAAAAGGGATACGAAAAAATCGAACGAGGTATATTCTGTTTCGAGTGGGAGATATTTTAATGTTGTCAGATGGAGGCGTTTAGATCGCCTCAGGTTAGGTTTAGGTTAGGTTTAGGTTAGGTTTAGGTTAGGTTTAGGTTAGGTTAGGTTTAGGTTAAACGCCTTAATTTCTTCAAATGAAATCACATTCTCTTATACAGTAATCGATACGACTCTTAACTTATATATGTGGAAAAATCGATACATTCAATTTTGGTGAAATCTCTATTTTATAGAAACTTTTTGGAAATTAATCAGTTTCTTGCTTCAGCGTAAGATAATAGCTAATCAAATCCGCGATCCATAGATGCTGAGAGATTGAAAAGTTTGGCATCGTCCTTATTAAGATCTTCTCGATTCTTTATCTGTGATTCATTATCTTTCGATACGTGTGCTTTTAACATTTCGTAATCCACTCAAGATATTTGAACAAGTTTCTTTCGTGTCCTTTAATGATTCACACCGCGGAGATGGTGGGTGACCCGTTGACCATGAAAGATTTTCGTGAAGCGACGTCGACTTCTTTTACAGGTGAGTTTCTCTTCTTTCGTTTCTCCTGTCGCGTTCGGCAGGCGAGTCGCACGAATCCACGTGTGCGTACGTGCGTGCCTTCGCGAAGAAACGTGAGTAACAAGAGCGGTGGAATTCTAACGTGTCTCTCCCTTCTGGGAAAAAAGATCTTTTAACTGGAATGATCATGATCCGAGTAATTCCTTTAGGTACTTTCTCTTTTTTTTCTCCCCCCCCCCCCCCCCAAAAAAAGTTGAACGCTACATTTGAAATTTCGTTTCTGATACCATAACTGTGATTAGCTTCGAGTGCAATTTTAGTGTATTTCGCACGAAATGTGATTTAGCCCAGAAAATTCAACATTTTCAAATGTTAAAAGTAAAAAGTTGGGGCTAGGTACTACTCAAATTTAAAGTCACTTTGATATTAATTGCAGGTTTATTAATTACAGATGCGTTTTCTAATAGGTCATTGATGATGAAATTGTCACGAGTCGACTATGCATATTTATACAAATTTCACTTTTACGAGTATAATCGAGGAAATAAACGTGTTCTTTTTCGAGTCCACCGTTATTTATTAATTGATACTACTATTTACTAATTAACTACTAATTAATTGAACAAAGAAATGAGAATCAGTCACTTCTTCTCATAATTTAATCATCGAAACAAAAGATGATGCATACATCAAGTTTAGAAATATTTACATAAGAAAATATTCGTCGCGTTCACGTTCGTTGGATAACTTCCATCGAAATAACGTGTGAAAATTGGCCGCATGGTCGTTGAAAGATAAATCATCAATCGCAGCCGTTGTTCGATCGCGTATTGTGAATCATTCGAACGTAGTAAATAATTAACGATGTTCGCGAAACATGTCAACGTAACAAAAGTCGATGTTGCATATCCGAACGACGATTCGGGAAACGCGAAGTCTCGAAATACGAGATCGCGATCTAAAATAAATCTCGGAAACGTCCGTGGGTTGCAGCGTAAATTTAGAAAACGGCTAGTGAACCTCTACATCGTTTCTCAAAATCGCCTCCTCCGTTTCACCGTAATTTTCTCGGCCGACGCATTTCTGATTAATTCGTATCATTCTTCCACTCATACTTCCACTTCGATATCGTGCATTACGTTTTTCTTGTTTCTTCTTTTCTATCTCCAACTTAACGTGAAACTGAGATAGCGGTAAGGAATTAATATCTACGAAAAATGAAAAGATAAATAGTTAAATTTGCAAATTCTTGCTGTTGGTATTCCTCCATCAGGTTGATTGATTTGGAAAAAATATTCACGAACATGTGGGAAATTTAAAAGTGGAAAAAATACAAAGGATTTCTTTTGTTTTTCATTCGATTTTACGCAAGGATAAAAAAACGTGAAAAGGAAAAATAAGACACTTTTGTTTCCTTTATTTTCGAAAGATTAGAAGGACAGACAAGCCTTTCTAATAACGAAATTTATCAGTTGACCGTGAAACCGTGAATACGACCGTATTGTGGACCGGATCGATTATTCTGAATCTAATTCTACGAAACGATATATAGAATTTGGGGCCACTGGCTGACCGGTTGCTGCATTCACTATCACCTTTCCGATGCGCGGACGTAATAAGCGCGGTTGTAATAGCCTAATAATAGCGCGACGTGGGAAATTCTCTGGCCTTAAATCAAGCCCACACATCGAGGCGACAGATAGTTTATATCCGTGCCACGAACCCGATGAAACCACTCGTCATAAGCCGATAATTCGATGTACGAGATTAGCGACTCGCTAACCGACAGCGAGAGCAGTGCAGCTTTTTCAATTTCTCTAACGAAATCTTACTCGTCTCTGATTTCCGATCGTCGTAATTAACTTTAATTATACTTCAACCCTTTGCATTCGAGCAGTTTTTATCACAGGAGAGTTATCTTACGATCGATATTTTTAAATTGCCAAAAAAAAAAAAGATAATAATTGAAAAATAGTTTGGAGAGCAAAGGGTTAATTATACTCGTTAATTAGAGAGAAATCACGTTAATTTCCTTGCTTAATCATTACACGGCAAGTCGATTTACATTCTCTGTCATTCCCTGAATTATTTGATTGAAAATTTTATCTTTGTCTCCTACCTTGACCGTAGCAGAGATTCGCGCGCGGAGGTCGGGATTTCCTCGAATGATCGAACAACGCGAGGGTAGGAACGCGTGGCAGCGGATGATTTCATTAAATGACGCAACGGTACATACCGAAGCCGGTCATTCCTGCGAACGGGGATACCGTGTTCCGTTACACGACTCACCCGTTCAGATTCCCTCGTCTCTCCTTCGTTCTTCGCCTTTCCCCCTTCGCCGCAAACCGCGGAAATCGGCCGTGGTGGATCGACCCCTTTCTTCTAGAAATCGGTTCACTCGTTCGTCGAATTATTCTGTCTAACGTATTTTTTTTTTTTTCTCAAAAAAAGTCGTCCTCTTCGTGGAATCTTCGTGGAGAAACGGATAAAATTATCGCAGGCTCGAGATATTTCCGAGGATTTCCCTATACGTCTGCAGCGACTTTCTGACGTCATTATTGAGTAGTGTTGTAGTGGTTTCTCAGTTTCATTCACAAGATAATCTCGAATGGGATGTTCCAACGTTGACGCGATCAAATTTTTATTAGCTCATTGTTAGCGGGAAAATGAGGTTGCTTCTACGCATACGGAAATGAATCGATACACGGTGTTGATGTGTTGTTTAATTCATTATGTTATAGATATCGTTGTTTTCTTTCTACTTAGAAATAATTGAAAAAGTATTATTTTTCTAAAAGTCGTAAACTCAAGGTTTACAAAGTGCTTGCTGTTAGTAATCCCAAAATGTAGTACACGGTGATTTATAAAAATGCAGGTGTATAGAGTTGAAATTGAAGCTATAATTTTGTTTTAAAATGAAATATCTCTTTTCTTTGATTTGTTACAACACAAAATCATGTTTGTACATCGTGTAGAATAATTGGCACATAGAATAATCGTGTAAAATTCTGCTAATTTCTACGAGTCTTCTGGCATACGTCTCGCTCTAAATGAACATTTACCCAAATTGCACATAGTCGTTTGCAATGGTAAAAATTTCTGCGTGAGAAATTTTTAGTTCACATTTTTCACGGTTCTAGAACAATTACATTCTCTCCACGAACGATACTTCCGTGCTATTCCTTCGCGCTTCTCACTTCTTTCCTTTTAATTCATCGTGGATCTAAAATCTATGCATAAAAAAAATCAGGGAGATCTCATGACGCAAAATCAAAAATAATGAAATGGAAAATTCTTATTTCGGATAGAAGTACGAGCAAATTAAACGTGTTAAAATATTCCTTACAATTAATGGCTAATTACGAAAGGATCTGTACATTTATAAGGCATTTCGATAAAGCCTCGTTTCAATATTCATATTAATATTATAATACGCATATTAGCTTCGTGCTAGCTTAACATTCGCATTAACAATTCAAACTAAAACTAAAACTTCTGACGCGGTCCGCTCAATTTGTTGTTTCAGCTCTCTTTTTTTAGAAATGTTTCCAATTGGCCAATAAAATTAGTTAGAGGCTCCGTTTGTAAATTTAGGCCCACGGTGTATTGGTTCGTTCGAAGGGAACGACGTTAGTTTTCGTCGGTTAAAAATCCTATAGAAAAGAAGGTGACGCATTTGGCGAAAGTTGCGAATAAGGAAGAAACGTTCAAACGTTCATCTTTTATTGGTTGTTTGTTTCGCGCCTTGGCCTGTAAGCGCAACGCCACTTGAACTTTTCATTTATTTACCGCGATTAAAAGATTCTGTCCGGCTAGCCAGGGAAACGACTCGTGAAATTTTCGCTCGTGAACTTTTACGATCTTCTAAAAAAAAAAGAAAAATTAGCTCGCATTACATTAATAATATCACTCGAGTATTTTCTAATTTTTCATTTTCTCTTCGAACATCTTTCCATTCGGTTTTTTTTTCTTTCTTTTACAAAGGTTCTTTTAACAATTACGTTGGCGCATGTGAAATGTCGTTCGATGAAAAGAAAAAGAACGTCAAACGTTAGTGAAAAACAATTTTTTTTTCTTACCAGGTAGAAAATTCTCTTCAGAAAAGATTGTTTAGAACTGCTTCGAAAGAGAGTATAGTATACACCGTTGAATTCTAGAATTGATAATTTTTACAAATTTTCTGGAAGTTCTTTTCAAAGTTCCTTGCAAAGTATATCACGTGGAAATCACTTTGATCAAATGTACGATGTCTCATGGATCCTATTTAATGGTGTAAGTGTGAAAAAAACGTTTCATATGAACCGTTGATACCAACGAATACTCTTTGCTTTTAAATTAAATGTTAAAGATGTCAAAGGTCCGCGTTTGTCTTTGTCGATAAAAGTGCTTCGATATCAACGATCGACTTGACATACAATGCGTTGACACAGTGACTTGTTTGTGGAAAGACAAAAATCCATATACGTTATTTCATACGTCCGTGGCAAGCCTTCACTTTCTCACATTTTCCTTTTTTTTTGGCGGGGGGAGCAAATTAAGCGCGCAGCACTTGATTTTTTTCTCCCTGTTGACTTTTCAATTTCTCGAAATCGTATTTGGATTTCGTACGATTTTTTGACATGATTTCGCGTCGATTAATTCGAAAAGGAAATACTTCCTACTTTTCGCGGCAATCGTGGAGCAGGCTCAAGTTGCCGGTTCAGACTAGAAACATGACGTTCTCTGGGTCAAGAGCGACTCAGATCGATGTGACCGCTAGATTTTCTGATGCATTCTTGATTACATCGCGGTTTCACGTTTGACTCGCGTTTAAACTCCAAGGATTACAAAAAGACGGAAAGAAGGGAACGACGGGAAGAAAAGAGTCCTCTATCACAGATAAAAACTAAAAGCTCTCTCTCTCTCTCTCTTTCTCTCCCCTTTGATCGATTAAATTCTTTTATTTCTCGTTGCAAAAAAAAAAAAAGAAAGAAAAATAAATTTAATTCGAAAAACTCAATCGCGAATGTCCTAAAAATCCTAAAAATCGTAACAAAATTGCGTAGAAATATTAGAAAAAAAAAAAAAAAAAAGGACAGAGATGCATGCGCGTGGTGTGTGGCAAACCCTTTAACAGTATAACAGTAGGTGACCTCTAAGTCTCGCTATCGGACGATGAATTGACGTATATATATGTTTTTGTATGTGACATAAAGATTGCGGCATGCTGTTGGAAGCAGGAATGTTGGAGCCTCGGGAGCAATACGAGTGTAATCAGGCATTAGCAAAGGCAACGTCATCAGGAAGCAAAATCAACACAGTTTCTCTGACGTCACATGCCAGCTCGAGCGGTACGATCATCGCCGCGCAGTCAAGCCCGTCGTCGTCGTCGTCGTCGTCGCAATCGACGAAAGAGGATCGAGCTACCTTGAGTAGACGACAACGAAAAAATCGTACGAAATATCCACGGGAGCAGCAGCAGCAATGCGAGAAACAGGAGCAACAGCAACAGCAACAGCAACAGCAACAGCAACAGCAACAGCAACAGCAGCAGCAATACCGTCCAGATCCTAAAACTTACCAGGGAGCTCCAATATGGCTAGTCGCACCACACATTCAAAGCAACTATCACCAGCTTCAAACGAACTTCCACTACCAGGAGTACAATTATAACGCGATCAATAACCCGAGGAGATTCTACGGTTTTGTAAGTGTCATGAGGCAACAACTGTGGGTAAACGACGCTGGTCTCGCTGCGATACTTCGTCGATACACGTTACCGTGGAATGAGCTGATTCACTATGGCTATCCGATGGAGTGCAGCAACTATCCGGGGTCCGTAATGATAGTTAATCACTTCCCTTTGAAACGGATGCAACATTACTTAGACGCAAACGCGCAAGAATTCGTACCTGGTGGTAAAAAGGTTACGACGGAAAGTGAAGCGGACAGCGGAAATAGCAGCGGAAGCTCTGATCTCGAGCAAGAAAGCTCCTCAGAGAGCGACAAAAACTCAGACAACGGTGAATCAACATGTTCTTCCTCCTCCGACTCTGCTTGCCAGAAAGCATCCAGAAGGAATTCGGCTGCCAAGCTTCACGAAAGCATGCACATGATTGAAAGAAATTGCGCCAGGTGTAAGAAATTGTTCTACGTGAACCAGGACGGAAGCCACGCTTCTACTGACCGTTGTGATTACCATTGGGGAAAGTTACACTCCCAGTTGATAGGTTTTACGGAAATCCGTACATGGGGTTGTTGCCTCAGTGAATATGGCACACCAGGCTGTGCCACGGCCGAGACGCACGTATGGTCGGGATTAACGCAGGGTCTTAACGGCCCGTTCGACGGATACGTTCGCACGCAAGTGGCAAAATTCATACCCGAAGATGGCAATTACGGCGTCTTCGCCCTGGACTGCGAGATGTGCTTCTCGCAATACGGTCTCGAGCTATGCAAGGTCACCGTCGTCGACATGAACGGCATCATCGTGTATAATACTCTAGTGAAGCCGGAAGTCGAGGTGATTGATTATAGCACCAAGTATAGCGGCATTACCGAACATGATCTCATGAACGTGTCGAAAACACTCAAGGATGTACAAAATGATTTAATTAGCTTTATCTACGCGGAGACCATACTCATTGGTCACGGGCTGGAGAACGATCTCCGCGCGCTCAAGTTAATACACACGACGGTCATCGACACGAGTGCCCTGTACCCGCACCACTTAGGGTTTCCATATCGTTGTAGTCTGAAATCGTTAGCAAGAGGGGCGCTACAAAGAGAAATACAAATAAGGGAACACGACTCCGTAGAAGATGCTACAGCAGCACTCGATCTCGTATTAAAGAAAATAGTGGACTCTTTTACCGTGTAAGATTCGCGTGGGGTATTGTGAGAACCGAATATCCTTTTCTTTTTTTTTTTTTTTTTTTTTTTTTTTCGCCGCCAAGCAAACTGCGTTCGTGCGCGGTTATGCGCGGTCGTGTGGAAATTCGGTCGAAAAGAAATGTTTAGTCGTCGAGGAATTTTCGAGATAAGAGTACAAGTAAATCTTCTATGAAGAGTCGTCGGTTGCATAGATCTGCGCGAGTTTCCGTTAGTGTTCATTTCCAAGTAAAGTCTGTGATACGTTACATATATAAAAAAAGAGGGGAAAAAAAAGAAATCACACACGGTAGTACGGTCCCTAACTCGTTTAGCCAGCGTTCGTTGCACCAGGGACTGTGCTTTTCACTCGCACAGATAGATAGATTTCGATTCACGTTGTACATATTTCATACGTTCGATATCATGCGGACAGAATATAATTGAAATTTTATACGGAGCGCGTCAATGCTGAGGAAAATGTTCGACTCGATTTCTATTTTGCTCGTTGATAGAACCTTTCCTTTTTCTCTTTCTTCTTCTTTCTTTCTCTTTTATACGCGACATCTTTTTCTTTTCTATCTCTAAAAAGAATCTCTACCGCGACACTGATCAAAGATGTTTGTCTTATTTAGCAGATATTCTATTTTTCTAGCAAATTTCTACTCCGGATGGTCGGATTCAGGAAAATAGAAATACATAAACAGATCGTGTCGCTTCTTTTACGATTAATTGACAATTGAACTGTTCCTCGAGAAAGATATTTCTTTTTACTTTTTTGTCTTGTCTACAATGTTTAGTTATGTAATTCGATTTAGTGTACTCATACGATAGAAAAAAAAATATCTAATGACAGAAATGTCGAGATAAAAAAGAAAAAAAAAAATTGATTTTTTTTTTGGTATATTTAAATTAAGTATCGCGATTCGGTAAATACGAAAATTAATTGCTCACGTTATATGTACTCTACATTTGAGTCACAATACGACATATCGCGCGGTTTCACTATTATTACATTATATATACGTATATATATAATCAAACGCAAGAGAACTAAACTCTTCGTAAAATTTGTGATGAATAATCATAATCAAGGATAATTATCGCTCTATCGATCTAATTTAAGTCCACGGTGATAAAAAGTTGGTACCGAACAATATAACAAACAATATAACCCACTTTCGAGTAATTTTCCTCAGCAAGCGATGTTGAATGATCAAATATATATATATGTATATATACACACATACACATACACATACATTTTTCATGTACTTTAGTACGTTCGATTTTTTTTATACTTCATTGATCATGTAAAGAATCACATTCGGTATCTGTATATATATATATACACGTACGTACGTGTGTATAAATATATATACACGTGCACGCGTATGTGTATGTGCCTCTTTTCTCATACATATTTCATCCCACGTTGTTTTTTTTCGTACACGTACAACGAGAGGAGGACACGCTGTGTCATTGATAAATATCGCGGGCTTCCACAATGCCTTGCATTTAAATTTTTTCAGAAAACGACGTCTGAAAAAAATGCTATTAAACGAGGACACGCCGATAATCGAGATGTGATAACTTGCGATTAAGTCGATCTTCCTTTTCTTCTTTTTCTTCTTTTTTTTTTTTTTTTTTTTTTTTCTCCTTCAGTTCGTATTCGATAAAAAGATCGAATTTTCTCGCAAGAAAAGTAATACCGGCTTTATCGACCTTTCGTGTTTTCCGAGCAAAACAGAAAGGCAGAAATCGCCGCGTGCGTGCAACTCCGCCCGTTCTTCATCGATAATCGTTTTATCGAGAATATTTTGCTCCGCAGTAGAGAAAGCGAACGTGAGCCGAATCAAGCAATATTTTTATAATTGACCATGGTGATCCATTATCGCGCGTTTATATGCCGCAATGTTTTTTCGTTTCATACGTGTCGTCGCATGTAAACGACCGGGGACATTCGATCTGTAATCAAGATCGACTTCCTGACGAACCACGCAACCGATTTCGCCTCGCGGTATGTACGAATTAAAACCGTAGACGAATGCTCTATGGTCTTGTACAGTGCGTATATTGTTATAAGTGATATATTATAAGTTACATGACAAAGTATTCAACGACAGAGTTTCGTATTTTTCTCCTTAAGAATCGAACAAGTTGCTTTTCACAGTGAAGACAAATCATGCTTGAAACCGATGATTTTTTTTTTCTTATTTTGCATCATCAACCTTATAATTGAAATTGTTTGACTCTGCTACTTTATACTTTGTCCGTTCGTCCTCCTAGTTTTAGTTTATTTTTTTTTTTTTTTTTATATTATATTTAATTTATGTAAAAATTATCATTATCCTTAGGTACACGTATGTCATCCGATATTCTTTCATCGCATCAAGAACTTCAGTGCATCATTTTGTAAATAGCGTAATAGCGTAATATTTATTCGAGCGCATCGCGAGACAAAGTACCTGTGCATACTTACAAAGAGAACGTTCCTCCGATCTTCACAGCCATTTGTTTGGAGAAGTACCGAACCTCGACAGGGGATTCGTTTACGATCGCTTTATTATATAGTTTCACTCTCATCTTTTTGTACCTCAAGGAGACCGAGTTATTTTTAATTTGTATTCATTCGATTGAGTTTTAATTAGAGAATAATACATCTATTATACTTGAAACATTTTTTTTTTTTTTCCCCCTTCACTGTCAACCTCCTCTACGCCTATTTCAAAAACCCGCTTTCCCCCGTCGCACGATTGAAAAAATAAAAAGATGAAGAGGAAAAAATGAAATACTTTTTGAAGATGGAAAAAAAAAAGTAATCGTTGAAAATAATTCATTCGAAGAACGAACCGCAATATTTCATCGAATATTACAATCTCAAGTAGTTTTTTTCCCTCGAGCAAGCGATTTTTAAATTACTTTGAACTTGTCGCGCGAAAATTCTTTTTTTTTTTTTCGAATTCGTAGAAACGATTCGAGCCGAAGCAGCGACATAACGATTTTACCGATCTCGAAAAAAGCAGCGTGTAACTTGCGAAAGGTGTCTTGATCGGATCACGCGCGGATTTCAATAGACGATCTTTCTTATTGAGAACCTTATAATTATTATCGTCGACCGAGAGTAGTCTCGTTCTCTTTTTTTTTTCAGAACACTTTGTCGGGCAAGGTTTATGATAAATCATCAACCTTGGAGCAATTTCATCGCGCGCTTCGGACGAAACTCGAATTGCGGTCGAAGCAGTGTCGCTTCTTTGTTGTTCTTTGTTATTGCGAGCCGGGAAGAATAAAACAAAAAGGGGAAAAAAACTGTTTGAAAGCCTGGTACGATAACGATACGTTCTCGAAAGTAAAAGAAAGAAAACGAAATGTAAGAGAAAAGGCGACGATCGTGGCGAACGAATCCCCAGCAAGTGTCCCTGAGAAGAAACAATGGTGATCGTACGACACTGCGAGGCATATAATGAACTCCCTTGTTTCGTCCTCTCATCCGCACCGATCTTTCTCCCCCCTTTCATTTTATTTTCTCATTACGCAATGTAACCAGAAACTCCTTGCCTTCTTTCAACGTCCACGCACGATGGCTAGCGCGTGCGCGTTAAATGATCGATGCAAATCGATCGCGAAAACGCGCAAACCAAAAACGAAAGAAAAAAAAAAAGAGACGAGCGAAGTAACTTCTCTCCTCGACGATCGATCTATTCGAGATGTGCACAAGTACGCGGGCATCTCTGTGGCGTACACGTGTACAGAGAGTAGCGCGGTCGTCCGAAAGAGAAGAACATTTCCATCGACCTAACAGGTGTTCTTCTTCCTAACAGCCTCGAACTTTACCTTCTATCGTGCTTCTCTCTCTCTCTCTCTCTCTCTCTCTCGACATTGAAACACACCCATGCCTCCTCGTCCGCTAAACCTTCCAAACGTTATTCCTTTCGCTATTTCCGTCGTCCGACGCTCGAGAGCAATCGGCATACTGCGTTAAGTAAGCTCCTGGATTACGTAAGCTGTTAACCTCGAACGATCGATGAATAGAAGTCAGTCGTACCGAATACACGCACCGATCGTTTTTTTTCTCGAATCATCGTCATCGTCATTATCAGAGTTTCGAAAGACTCTTCTTCTTGAGGGGTTCGTACACCTACACGTAGAGATGTATAATTCGTTTGCAACTATGAATCAATGGCAACGCACTCGTCGATTAACTTCGTCGATGACTGCATCGATGGTCTGTTGGTACAGTTGCATACAGAACACGCGTTGCTAACGTTCGACGACTAGAAAGGATTGTTTCACTCGTTGAATGTTAGAGAGAGATCAGAATAAGAAAAAAATCGCGGGGATGAAAGAAAGTTGCGTGATTAAAAAACGATATGAGAGGAGAGAGAAAGAAAGAGAGAACTCGTTAAAGAAATTGTTTAATCGCAGGTACGAATAATTATTGTAAAAACAAATCGGAGGTTCGATTGGTGCTGAAGAATGCTTGATGATCTAAACCTTCCTTCCTCTGAATCCGCATCATCCGTCGTTATTGTCGCAAGTTCACTTTCGACGTGCTGTTTTATCAAATTGTAAAATAAAATAAAAATGCAAAGTTTGTATTTTTTTGTTATATGGACTTGACGAGGATACGAAGGTTGGCGCTTTAACAGCTGAAAATTTTTTTACACACTGCCGAGTACAATTTTCCTTTAAGCTCGTTTCCCTGATGACAGTTTCAAGCGTATCGTTATATAATTGCGTTGCAAGTTCTATTGTTCGTTTGCTCGCGTGTTTGTTATTGGAGGTTCGTCGCTTATTGTCGTTGTCGAAGATCGGCGCTAGTCAGTCATCCTCCGCGTCTTAGAAACGACGAAACTTCGACCCACTGCCAAAGTTTCTACGACGTGCCTTTTTTTGTGCTCCCGATCACTTTGCATTCTGATCTTTTTGCTGCGAAGAGAAACGCCGATCTCTCGGCGACGATCTTTCTCGAAAATCGAAAACGCAGAGAGTCGCCGGAATGCAAAGAATCGAAATTGAAATTTTGTACGGACAAGTTTATCGATATTTTTTATTTAATAAATCTTCTACGTAACCCTGTTCTTGTTTTGATTTCCATCAGTTTCGCAGAATGACGTTGCGTTATTCGCATAATATCAGGAAAATTTCGTTGCATTGGAAAAAAAAAAAAATCTGACGGGGGGGAACGCGATCTACTTTTATCGCTCGACACACCCGGTTTTTTTGTTCTGAAACCAGTTTTAGAAGATAAGTCAGCAACGATTAGCGCGAAAAACAAATTAAAATGAAAACGCAATAACAGTCGTGCGATACAACTTCGAGAAGCAATATTTTACTGCCCTTAGTGTAACAGGCGTGCAACAATGACGATCTAAATTGATAGAGTTCTCGATATCGACGATTTTTAAACGATTTTAAATTTCCTACCAAAGTCTGATCGCGAATATTTTCAAAAGTATCGATATTGAATATTCTGTCGATAGAGCGACGAAATTTATCGTCAATCGTGACTTTCAAGAAAATTGAAAAAACTCTCCTCGTTGAAGTAATCTTCCAATGAGAAATTAATTGCCGATGTTGTAATTTCAAGCGAATTTAGAACGTAATTGTTCGTCGGACAATTTCCAACCATTATCGATGGCACTAATTGTAGCTTCGTGTTTCTGGATTTTGCATATTGCAGTCGCGTGAATGTCAATTATTGATGCGAAAATCGGAAGAGATAAAAGACACGTGGCTGAAGGAGTCGGTAGCGCAAAGCACTGGATGGAAATACACTGGAAATAATAGCTCGCTGAAATTTTTCTTCCATCGTGAATTGAAAGATTCAATATTTGTTCATTTCCGCCGGGGAAAAAAATAACATTTGGAATCGAGAATTTCAAAGCTTGCACGCGTTACTGACAAGAACGTAACGCGTAAATGTATCACACGGTAGAAAAGTTTCGTTTTGCACGTTTTTAGATTATTTCGTGCGGTTTTGATACGCTTCGTGTCGCGGGAAAATTGAAAGTCCCGACAGAAACTCAATCGGGAGAAAGTCGAACACCAACGTTAGGACGCTTAATTGCAATAGAAGCGTGCCGAATTTTACGCGTTGATTTTCTCTTGAACGTGCGATGATTCGCGAAAATATCTGTACACTTTACGTGTAGAAAACTTTGGTGGATATGTTACGACGCTCTGTTGAAACTGTAACGAGACCACCGTGTACAAGACAAGGCAAGAAACTCACTGCAAACGTTCGTTAGTATAATTTCCAAATGTGTTATGTAACGCGTGATAAATATTTGAACCATCGCTATGGAGTGCTTTCATGCGACTTGTGCGTCGTGCAATAATTTTCGAAACTTCTCTGTTAGCAACAACGAGTCGCAATTACGTCGACGAAATGTACAAGTACACACATAATTCAGAAATGTACATACGTGAGAGATAATGACATAAGGTCGACGTGTTTTTACAATGCTAATAAAAAATTTCAGAATACGACGCGCGCGATAAGTGATTACGACGCGCCTACACTTTCGCGAGTTGTTGTAGCGAATTTGGAAGTGCTAGTTGATAGAGCGTCCCATTTTCTACCGAGGGGGAAAGTTTCATCCTCTCGGTCCGCGCGTCACCGAACGCCTTAATAAGCAAAGCAATGAGAAATAAAACGAAATTCCACGCGATGCTAAGTGCGACGATATATTCGAAGCGCACGCATCTATACATATATGTATGTATGTACGTGCAAAGTCCAAATCGAAGAGATCGCGCGTTCATGGCGAACTTTTTACATTTTACAGCACGATGTGTATGTACACGACTTCCAGCCAGAGAGAGAGAGAGAGAGAGAGAGAGAGGGGGGGAGCTTCCACGCGAGAAAGCCTTTCTCAAGAAGAAAGCACACGTACGATCGTGCCTTATGGCGTTCGCAGCACGATTACGCCTATGTTTTGGCGAACCGATACTCGCGATGATCGCCGTCATCAAAGGTCACGCGTTACGTAATTTTTTCGCGTTCTAGAAGATCGCGGAAATTCACTTCGTCATTTTCCCTTTCTCCTTCTCTTTCTCTCGATCTCCTTCCCTCCGCTTCGTTGCACATTGTCCAAGAAAATTAGCGTGCCGCTATGTGTCTCGCAGGAATCACGAAGTCGTAAATGCGATACGCAGCTTTTCGATTCGCGCGCGCGAGAGAGAGAGAGAGAGAGAGAGAGACAAAATGTTATCTGGAATAATAATCGTGGAGTATTTGTCCATTTTAAGCCATTTGCATCGCGCGATAAAAATGATCCGTCATGTTTGCTCGGACTGTCATGTGTCATAACGATGGAATATTCCGTCAAAATACAGGAGGAATTTATTACAGCCGCTGATCTAGTCACGATTTCCTTTATAAATAATAAAATAACGCTTCCATAATTCGAACGGATCCTAAAAGAAAACGTTCGCGCGTCGTCGCTTGGAAACTATTTCCTCTCATTGCAAATGGTTTGAAACAATCGTGGAACCGTGGAAAACGGCGTGGATTGTGCGAAAGTAATGTATGATTCTTTCTTTCTTTCTGCTTTTTTTTTTTTTCCTGGAAAAAAAAATATTCCGATTGTGACTGAAAACGAAGGACGATTAAAGTGTAAATATTTGTTAAGCGACCGCGTGTTCTTCTTTTCTTCCGAATCCAATTGAAAGCATCGTTTAGAAAACGTGTAAGGATACATTTTGTGAAAGTGGACTGCCGCTATATTTCCAGAAAAAGAATGAAACAATGGAATCGAGAGATCCCTTTCGTCGGGAGAGTTTGTTTTTTTAGGGTTTGTCGAAGCTATTGTTATCGTCGATATACCTTCACTTTGTTTCCTTTCCTTTTTTTTCCTCTCTGCTGCTGATGAAAGTGTTCGCAAAATTTCCGGGAAAAGAAGCGAAAAATTCAAATGTAAAAATCGTCGATGCGTGTCGTTCTTTTGTTCAAATTCAAAGGCTTCCGCGAAGAAATTAGTTCGCAGCGCGAAGAGATTGTTTACCATATAATTATTTGCGTAATTTACACGTATCTTAATTCTGACCTGGCTGGTTTTGCCGAATATCACACGTATTGAACGATTTACGTACAAAACTAAAGCGCGGCTCTTTGTCCTGGATGTGGACACAATCTTTCACGGCGTGTAGTTTACCACTCGTTATCGAGGCACGTACGTAACACGTAAACGTATTTCCGTTCGCAGGTACCGTCATTACGTTGACGTATGTAAATTTAATATGGAGACGCTTAGAAAACTAATTCGGTCGGACAGTTATGTGGTTGGTTGGCACGCTCCAAACCACATTTGGACGTAGATATCGAGAGAATCAAAGAACAATTTAAATCGTTAAACAAAAGCGGTTGGATATTTTCCTTTTTATCACATTTTTTTCAAGCGAAAATTTTTTGCTTGCAAAGATAGAAATTCCTTCTTTCTTTTTTTAGAATATCAACGATTACGCGTGACAATTATCCCAAAGTATATTTAACACCTTTGTTAAGAGACGGATCGCGAAACGATCAAATATCGAAGATAAAGTTATAAAATTTCTGTCTGAAGATCTCTCGTTCTTTCGCCGAATGCTCGGTGATTATCGCAACGTGAGTAATCGCTCGTGTAAAAACGGAGTTTCACTTCGATGGAATTGCGACTTTTGATATCGGTATCTTTGGGATCTCGCGATAAGGAATCAGCTAGATTGATCAACTGCGACGCATTTTGTTTATCACTTCCGGTGAAGTGAACATTTCACGTCAGACGTTTCTGGAAGGCTGGCCGGGTCGGAGAGATAAAAAAAAGAAAAAGAAGAGAAGAGAGGAAGGAATATAAAGGAATTTCATTTTCGTCATACGTCGAAATTACAATAACAAATGTTCATCTGCATTACATATTCGTTCTTTATACGTTGCGTTGAAGTAAATCTCGTGACCATGAGTTTCCATTTCTAAAGAACATTCCACTGTGCTGTACATTTGCAATTGTAAAATGCTGATAAGTGATTCGTATCGATAATATCGTTCATCGTCGTTTGAATTCTTCTTTCCGGAAAAAAGACCAGTTCGCATCGCATAAAGAAAAATTACTTTATCTATATCGCGAAAATGACAGCGGACAATTCTGGAATGCGGATTGTCTAGAAACTCGTCACGTGAAATTTTTTCGTCGAATTTCCCAACCTTTCCGGAAACCAGTTTTATCAGGGAAAAAAAGGAAAATCGATTCCAGAGGCACGAGTTACGCGTAATTGTTGCACAACGAACATTATCGTTACGTTTCGTTACGATCGTTGCGTAAGCTCGGACGCCCTGGCGCGAGGTTCCCTCGTCCCTTCGCAGCCTGATAAACCTCTCTCTAGATATCTAATTCCGCGTTTCAAAATTACAAGGTCTTCCTTCTCTGTCGCGATCTTTGTGAAACGCTCGGTCAGCCGGTCAGATTATCGTTAAGGGAGAGCACAAATCGTGATGAAACGTTTATTCCTCGCTGATAACCACGAGCGAAACGAACACGCGGACAGTTTTTTATCAGCTACACGTTCGAATCGTGAACGACGAACGAAGTTGCAGTTTCTTTCAAAATAAAGAAGAAGAATTCTCGTAATTCGCGTTTCTGCGAGATTCTTGAAACATTGTTGCAAGGTTGCAAGCTTGACTCGCAATTTTAGGTAGTTAAAGAGTTAACAGGATTATCTTAAGCTAGGGACGATTGCTCGTTCCCTCGCGCTGGACTTTGGTTTGGATAGGTTTTTAGGTCAAGGACATTTTTCGGAAGCATTACTCTTTTTTTCAATTTGTCATTTACGAACCCTTTCGACTACTTGTTATTATACAAACGTACCGGATGTACACTCGGTTGTTGAACTTGCCGATTTTGCCTGGAAGAAACGGACATTCGAGGTGAACGATCGGCCGACCGATCTCCGTCAGAGATTTAACGTGTTAGAAGCTTTCGAGGCCGAATTGTACAACGGACAAAGGCACTTGGCAACACCAGACGAGATCGTTCGATCTCTCTGTGACCATGGTTTCTGATTCTTGACTTTTTATTCTTTTTTTAGACTTTTTTATTCTTCGAGCACACCGAGACGAACAAACTACACGGTTGCAGTCAATTCTGTCGATCAATCGGAAGTCGCAGAACTTTACAGTTCCATTGATTCTCGTTAAATAAATTTCATGAATTTAATTAACAAGCTTGTTGTAATATAAATCGTTGTATTAGATATGATCTGAAGGAATGAGACCGGCAGATTACATTGCGTCGATCTCAATTATCTAAAATTTCACTGCTAAGCAATTGTTGGGTTTTCGAGCTGACGCATCTTAACGAGAAAAGATTTAGGTTGCAACGTAAGTGTTATCAGTTAAATTGGAAATTTCTCTGTTTCTGACGAGTAACGTATCAGTACGAATAGAGTATAGATGCAGAGAAATCAGAAGACTCGACTGTAAACTAGCAACACAAATACTAGATGCAGCTCGAAGTTTCAATTAGAACTGATTATCGACTCAGTTGCCTAATGGAAGTAAATGGATCGTCTGACAGTTAGGCACATATCTGAAGAATAGTGTTATGTGTGTCGATCGAACTTTCTTAACTCCCTTGTGCTAATTCGTGAATGTACAATTAGAAGATTGCACAAATTCACGATTGAACGTAAAATAATCAGATAATTACGGAGACGATGAGTCAATGTCACACCTCAGATTGTTACACCTTTCTCTTACTCAACAACGTCTTTGGTGTACCAACGACGGAACAACAAATTTCATATTACGTTATCATCTGTCAGGTAAGTGTTTCGCAAGAACACTCGACGTTATCTATCGCCGTAAGAGGCGAACCGTGCTTGGAATCGGTTAGTGGTAGCTCAGTATTAAATACAACACTAGTAGATAGCTAGTCTCGCGGGACCTGAAACGATTTCGGATCTGTAATTCAAATCACCTCGGACATAATTCGGAGCTATACAATAGCTCTTTAATTGAAAACTGAATCTGAATCTTCAACATTCCGAAACGCGTTGAAAGTCTCGAGAGTCCTTAAGAAAGACTGATTTAGCAAAATTTTCGATACCGAATGACGTGAAACCTCGTCCCAAAATTGGAAGGTTGGGAAATCCTTCAAATTCTAGAACGAATTCTAGTCGATTCGTCTGAGGGAATAAATTTGCTGACGATGAGTCAACTCGTTATTCATTCGTGACTCATTCGTAAACGTGAAATTCTAGTCTGAAAGAAAGCGTAAAAAGAAAGGAAAGATAAAACAAATTATGTGTCCGCCAAATCGGTGTAATCCGCTCTGAATATGGCGTCGATTGAACGAGCTCCACGAATCGCGGAGGAAAAAGAGAGGATGCTGTTTTAATCAGGGCATGTCGGCGGAGATAGGAGCAGGTTACTCGGAGAGAAAATCTCCGAGTTTCGTGCGGCGCAACAACTTTCTTTCTCCTTCGGATAAGGCGCGTGGGTAGCCGAACCGGGACCTCGAGGAAGCGTTTCCTACGGTTGAAGCGGTACTCCACGAACACGCGGAGACGCGAGGGAGGACAGAGGAACTTTCTCCACCTTCCTTGCTCGTGACACGCTGCCTTGGAAATGCGTGGCTCTCCTCTCTGCTTCTCCGTTTCGATATCGCTGCGCGATAAGAAAGTTTCAATAAAATGTCTAATCCGCGTGTTTCCTTAATCAGTGTTAAGTACAGTTCACGTAATTCTAATCCTGTTACGTTTTGAATACAGCGCGATATCGTTGATTGTATTAATATCAGGAAATAGTCGGAAACTTTTTGTACTTACCGGTTGTACGGTATCAGAAAGAAAAGACGAAAATTATATAAAAGTGTTGATTATATGAAAGTTTTATCAAAAAGAGAAAATAAGGAAGGAAATAGAATGGACAATAACAGAACGATAAACTTTAATCGTCTAGATAGCGGTTTTCGAATAATTAACTATAACTGTGGTATCCTACGGGCTAATAAAATATTAATTTCATTGTTATTAGTCGAAAACGATACCGGCGTTTACTTACATCTTTATGACTACCATAATATATAGTAATGTAGTTATTCAATTTCTTGAAACTTATCATCTTTCATTAGCTGAATAATTTCGTGATTGCGTTGTACTATCGCGTGAGTAATTTTATCGATTTTTTATTAAATTTTCTACGAAAGGAAAATAAAAAAAAAAATTTTAAATCAAGTGTGACGAACATCGCAGCTAATTTACCTAGAGTAAATTACATTTTAAATTCACTGCTTTTTCTCCATTGGCGAAAGCGACGATTAAATTTTACAATATTGAGTTTGCACCGCAAAGTGCATTGCTACTCGTAAAATATCAATTTATAGTACACTTTAACGTTTCGATAACGGAAGTACATTTGAAGAATAATTAATTGTTATAGATGAGAGAGACCAAGTGGCTGGATATTTTTGAGCGATAATACGAGATACGTGTGGAAATGTCCAAAGGGCAAAGCAAAATTCCATCTGAATAAACATAATTATTCTTTGATCTTTTCGTATTGACTTGTAGCATTTGCACATTTAATCTCTTGCTATTGACTGAGGCAATTACGAGGGATGTCCTACTTTGAGAAATTTTCAAGTCCTTGCGATCGTCGACGAAGAAAAATCTTCTTCTGCTTGGCTCAGTCATAGCGACGAACGAGAAGGAATAAAGTCGTGAAAATATAAAGGCAATCGGTGTATTTTAACGAAAATCGTAGGCTCGCTAGAAACAACGATAAACGACATCAAATATTCCAAAGATAGGTTTGACCATTGTCGATTGAGAAATCAAACGGAAGGCGGGAACGTGGCTCGTCGTTTGTTTGTCGATTGCGAAATGTTGGATTCGGCGTTACATCAATTCCTAACTTGCTATATCAAAGCGTCTACCGTATCAAATGAGCTGAAGTTTTTCTTCAACTATTACATTTTTTGTCTCTTTACGTTCTTGTCTCGCAATTATTACAATTATAGAGACGCGTTAAACACTTACGCACTAATTCCTAACACGTATCAACTCTGCAGTTGCGTAATATTCTTTTTTCCCCCACAAGCAAATATCTTCCACTCGGTGGTATATAATACCTGACGATCTTGAGAGCTGAAAAAAGTAGTCTTCCTCGACCTATCCACTATCGAGAGCAATACGCACTTGTTTAATCACGCGTACTTAAAAAACATAATTAATCACATTTCTTGTTTTCCGTTCAAAATTCAATTTTCCATCGAGAGATTAAATATATATTTCTATCGTTCTCCGAAATGTTTAAAACACACCGATAACGTTAATCGTGTAAATTAACATTCACGAAATTCAATTGACAAATATCACGAAATATTTTTGTTTCTTTCATTAAAACGACTCGTGGTCTGTTTCTTGTATCTTCAAATTGATCAGATTATTCCCTTCTTCAAATATTTCATGTCAATCTACCTCTTTCCAGCTACCAAAATGACATAAATTTCAGCAAACTAACAAAGATGATTTATCACTCCTTGAATGATCTGAACGAAAAATCAACCCACTATCAATTTGCATTTTTATTATAATTTTTTAATAAATCATTAATATTACCTACGTTCGTGATGACATTTTTCTCTTATCGTTACTTTGCGAAATTTGCTACGTAGTGCAAATTCTGGGGCGAACTGTAGACACCTGTTCTATAAAAATATCTACGCTGTTTTGAGATAAATTCAACAGAATGTTACAATGTTATTAAAAACTGTGTTTATCGTCAGTCCCCTCGAACCGCATCCAGAAGCTGTTGCAGTTGCAATTGAGATGTTTGAGATCATTCAATGTTCACGTTTCACCACTGACATAAATTCCAACGTGTTAATCGTCCAACTTCATTAAACAATATCTCGATCGATTGAAAACGCGTTATCTCGAGTACAGCTACGTACTCCGGCAAGTGGGATGTTTAATTTAACATCAAATTGCGAGTCGCGACTTAAAAAAGTTGAAAATACAAAGAATTGCGGAAGTTTGCCGATAATTCGCGATGAGGCAATGTTTTGATAAAGGTTGACGCTGAGCTGATAAAAATTTACGCGCATCGAAATCGAACGCGCGGCCGTGGGTGAACCACGAGGGAACGACTTATATTTAGCTGCTCGTATATTAACGTCGGGTAGCGCTTTATTGCAATGTGCTACTCTCTGCACACCCCGGTCACGCTTTCTCCGAGAAACTCGAGACCAGGACTCTGTCTTTCCATTTGTACAATCTCAAACGGCAATTATATTTCAGTTTCATCGAGAAAGCGATACTCGTATTTCACATTATGTTGATTTGCAATCGATACGCATATGCGGACAATAATGTTTATACATTATATATATCTGTACCATTTCGGAGATCCATGTACCTATGATCTTTCTGTGAAATACTTATGTACATATACTGTGTTTTACAACTATAAAATTATCGAAATATTTATCAACATAGAGATATATGTATAACCTTTAAAAATATGTTTCAAAAATATTTCAAAGAATGTTATATATATTTTTATATATTAATGCGACGAAAGAGCAAAGTATATCAGAGTATATATGTTTCTTAAAGAAAAAAAGATAGATTATACTTAGCGGCAAAAAAAGGAATAACTACTAGTCATTCTTGTTAGGTAACTGTATAACTGTATAGATCCAGCGTAATAGAATTACATTACATTGAATTCAATATACAATACTGATTAATATATTTTTTAATGATTTTGAAAGTTTCTTGTCAAGTTGTTAATTAATAGTAACAAACAGTTAAATTTTTGTATTTGATATTGGATACTATCACTTAGATTATCTATCTAGTTCAGATACATAACTACAAAGTCACTGATAACATGAAATATCAAGGACAAATTGTTCTTTCTTTACAAGCATATGTTTAATGAGCTAACCTCGCTTTTCATCTCTACTCTTATACTTTAGGCGAGAGAATTAATTCGGAAATGAGAGAAAATTGTTACTTTTTCAAATTAATCATTAATGATCTCGTGATTAAAAGGTGTCAATGCGTGCATTTTACAACAATGACAATTCGAGAAAAGTATTGATTACGCGATAGATTTGAAACGAATTTTATATATATATATAAAAATGCAAATTTTCAAATTTAAATCTCAAATCTCAAATAGAAATATTCAAACTTTTGAATTTAAATTTCGGACAGTTAGGTCGATTCTGTCAAATATCGATGCATGTCATCGACTTATCGAGAAGTTTGCTGAAAGTCGAAATCGCAAAAGCCTGTAATGGCGTCCAGTGGACGCCAGTAACAGCTGTTCGCCTGTAGTAAGTGCTGTAAGTGTACGTCAACGCAGAATTTGTATATTTGTATCAAATATCCACCTCGTGAAGTTAATATCATAAATAATAAATTTGTAAAAATTAATTTCATCGTATGTGTACAATGAAATAAACGAAACGAATGTGCTTGGAACAATATAGGTTATAGCATTGTATTTTTCATGCTTCTTTGTGTTGTGTGTTTATTAGAGCCGTGTGTTTATAAAAATTGATTGAGAAACTAGAAATTATAATAATGTCAAGCAAAAACGAAAGTAAAGGGCCAATTCCACCACGGTGGCTTCATTGCCCACGGAAAGCAGTGAAATTGATTCAGAATAAATTTCTGGCATTCAAGACTCCTTTGTCATCTGCATTTGACAGCCAAGTGCCAGAAGAATGCCGTTTCACAGTGGACATGTTATTCGCGTCGCTGAAGAGCCAGAAAATAAAGCTAGGCCTATGGATTGACTTAACCAACACCACGAGATTCTACGACAAGAAAAGCTTAGAAGCTTATGGTTGCAAGTATTTGAAGTTGCCTTGCAGAGGTCATGGTGAAACCCCGTCTGAGGAACAGACCAGAACTTTTGTACGAGTTTGTAAGAATTTTATATCGTACAACCCGTTGGAGGTTATCGGTGTTCATTGCACACATGGTTTTAATAGAACTGGCTTCCTTATAATTAGTTACTTAGTAGAAACCGATGGAACTAGTGTTGATGCCGGTTTAGTAGAATTTGCCGCTGCAAGACCACCAGGCATATATAAAGCTGACTATATTCAAGAACTCTTCCGAAGATATGACGACGTGGAAGATGCGCCTGATCCTGCTCCTAGACCAGCTTGGTGTTTGGAATATGACGACTCAAATGTAGAAGATACAGATGAAGGTCCTAGTACAGACAGTGATAATTATAATCAAGATGTATCTAATAAGAAGAGAAAGCGTGAATTTAACAACAAGAATCCAGTGTTTATGGCTGGTATACCTGGAGTAACTCCTATTTTGGAGGATAGAAAATTAAGCGGTATACAGAGGTGTGTTAAAGATATTTGTTTTTGGAAATCAAGTGGATTTCCAGGTTCCCAACCAATTTCTATGGATGAAGATAATATTAGGCTGTTACACGAGAAACCTTACAGAGTTTCATGGAAAGCAGATGGGACCAGGTTATACAGCAATATATTTAAAATATTAAAGATGGTAAAATATTGAAAATAGCTTTTTTACAACATATTGACTTTATTTGCTTAGGTATATGATGATGATTCAAGCAGATGGGGAAATTTATTTTGTAGATAGAGATAATAGCATATTTCAAGTTAATGGAATGACTTTCCCACATCCAAGAGACATATCTAGAACTCTTAAAGATACACTGTTGGATGGTGTAAGTTCATATCTTTTCTACAAGATTTGTAAATATTTGGATTATTGAATTAATTATTGATAAAAATATAATTTTTGTAGGAAATGGTGATTGATAAAGCAGATGGTAAAGAGTATCCAAGATACCTAGTTTATGATGTAGTGATGTATGATGGTAAAGATGTTAGCAAATTACCATTCTATCCTGATCGTTTTTGCATCATTGAGCAGAAAATTGTAGCTGGTAGACATAGAGCAATGAAGGAAGGAAAATTGAGGAAAGAAATCGAACCTTTTTCAGTTCGATTAAAACAATTTTGGGATATAACGCAAGCAGCTAATTTATTAAGTGATAAATTTGCTAAACAACTGGGTCATGAACCTGATGGTTTAATATTTCAACCTGCTAAAGAACCTTATTGCCCAGGACCTTCATCAGACGTTTTAAAGTGGAAACCCTTATCGCAGAATTCTGTTGATTTTAGATTAAAAATAATCACAGAATCTGGAGAGGGAATTCTTCCAAAGAAAGTTGGATATCTGTATGTAGGCGGTATGAAAGAGCCCTTTGACAAAATGAAAGTAACTAAACAGATAAAGGAATTAAATAATGCAATAATTGAATGTAAATTTGAGAATGGCCAATGGGCGTTCATGCGTGAAAGAACTGATAAATCATTTCCTAATTCATACAATACAGCTCAATCTGTATGCAAAAGTATTATAAAACCCATAACCACTGATCGACTCTTAGATTATATTAGTAGGCATCGATTTTTGCAAGATGATTCTGATCTTATGCCACCACCAAGTAAAAAACGTTTGAACTGATTGTTCGTAGCTTATTATGTAATTTAAGATAACTGTAATTACATAATGTAATTAATTTAATTAATGTATTTAAGATATAGATAGTAGGTTTATTGTGAGATTACGATTGTTTTACAAGCATAAAACTTGTATCTATCTTATTGTACTCCATTAAATTTATTTCAATTGCTGTAAAATTTTAAGAATTTTAAATTGTTCGCTCAATACAGAAACTTTATAATAAATCAAATGTGTTTTCTTGCTTAACCTGTCCTATTTATTCCTTGTCAGGATTATATTTTATGTCTTTTGATTACAAAATAAATTGTAAAACTGTAATTTATGATTTTTCAGATAGAACTGTTCTGTTATGGTACACGAAAGAATTGACAGTAAAAGAAAAGAGATCTCTACGTGTTAATATAGAATTTGATCATGCAACTTTAGTACGTTGGTCTCCTGATGGAAAAGCTTTCCTCATACATAAAGCTGTAGCAAACACTATCGAAGTTTATAAAATCTCCAAGAAACCAGACGGTACTTTAGCTTCAGCAATTAAAGCTTTAGAATTTTCAAAGGTATCTACCAAATTCTTTTCTGTGATATTGCTTTTTATACATAAGTTTCATTTTTTTCTTTTTTCTTTTGTTATTAATGTTTCAGCGACATACCGAAGATGTTGTTGGCATGGATATTGCATCTACAGGAAAATATATTATTACATGTAGTAAACTAAACGATCTTGTAGTATGGGATCTTAAAGGACAAGTGCTTGCAACTATAGAATTGCATCTTGGATCAACCTACCGAGCACGAATATCACCCTGCGCACGTTTTATCGGCACATCCGGTAATCTTTTATAATATTTTGTTATTTAAGACTTGTACTGTATATTAACGATATTTTATTATTTAGGATTTACTCCAGACGTAAACATATGGGAAGTAATATTTAGTAAATCAGGAGAATTCAAACAAGTAGCAAAAGCTTTTGATCTTGGTGGTCACTCATCTGGAATACTTGATTTTACCTTTAGTGCTGATAGTAGTTGTATGGCTACTGTGTCGAAAGATGGAACTTATCGTTTGTACGACACAAAAAGTAATAAACCGAATTATTTTTTTTGAATGAAAATTATCCTCGTCCCTGATTTTTGTTACATTTGTCGATTTATGTCAATAGTTGAATTTGAAAAAGGGGAAGATCCTCATTTACTTCAAACTGGACCATGGGAAAACACAACAACGGCTAATATTGCGCTGTCTCCTAATACAGAAGTATTAGCGATAGCTCATGGATCTTCATTAAGCTTTTATTCTACAATTACTGGGTTGTTGGATGTTACTATAGAAGATATTTTTCTAGGTTTTTTTTTTATTTCATTGTGTAATTCATTATAACTTCTGTATTTTTATATTCATGTAATATTCATGTTACAGGACCTATTACGTGCCTAACTTTTGATGCTGTGGGAGAATATATTTTAATCGCTGGAGATAGACATATAAAAGTTTTCCAAAATATTACTGGTTATCGAGTAGCAATCGAATCTGCAACACGCAAACTTACGCAGAAGCAAACGTCAGCTACAAAAGAACGTTTAGAAGTACTTGTTGAAGACAACAGAAAATTTCTACAAGCAATGGGAGAAAAGTGTCCTTAATCAATTAAACATAAATCCTTTTTAAGACAAATGATTTTGAAGTTACATTCAAAACAGATTGTTTGTAACATAATTTTTTAATGTATTTGAATAAAGAGATTCATACGCAAATTCACTTGTTTATATTAATATTAATAATGTAAAAACATTTAATATGCCTAACCTCATTGTTTTGTAATACGTTATTACGCGCAAAACTTGTAATTTTGAAAAATGCCGACAGAGATAGATGTGTTAATTTTATTGACCTTGAGCATATAAATATTTGGTTCTGACAACATTGTTTCATTTGTATCATTGTTCTTATTACCAGTTGTACAAAACGTTATGCAAACTACAATAAAGGTTTGTCATTAATTAAAATATTATTTATATTATTTGTTCTTATATATTAAATATATGTATCTTGCAGCAATCAATTTCCCCATCCGAATGGGATTTCATTAATGATTTAAGTGCTTTACCAGAAGATAAAGATGTCAGTATGTATATATTTGCTATAAAATTTAAATATTAAGCAATAATAATATGACAGAAACTATTTTAAAAATAATGTTTCTCAGTTATAGATTTTCTTTTGCAAAGATTACAACAAAAGAGTCAAATTTATACATGGGTTGGTTCACTACTCCTGACATTAAATCCTAATAATGAAGTATCAACATCTGATTTGTATAATTCTTCAGAATTTGATAAACATGTTAATACATCTGAAGCAAGTCCTCACATATTTGCTATTGCTGCTAAGGCACATTATAATCTTATAAAAGAAATTGGACGAACTTCTCAGGTAGAAAATTCATTAAAAAACTACTAAATTAATTTTTGTTTAAACTTATCTGTACATCATGTATTAAGGTAATTATTATAAGCGGAGAAACTGGAACAGGAAAAACATTTAATGCTTATAAGTGTCTAGACTTTCTTAGTAACATTAACAAAAAATCAGTACAATTATCTCAAGGGGATTGTGCATTCAATATTATGCTAAGAATTACAGATGCTTGTCATTTAATATCTATTTTTACAACTGCCTGTACTGAAAAAAATGAAGTAAGTTCAAGACATGGGCAACTTATAAAGCTTCATTATAAAAGTGGAATTATTTCCGGTGCAACTATTAATTCGTTTCTTTTGGAAAGAAGTAGAGTAACAAGAGGTGCAAACAATTTTCAAATCTTTTATCAGGTTTGATTTATATTTTTTATTATTTATTTCTATGTAGCTAAACATATCTGTAAGAAATACTGAAAAATATATTTCAGATGATATTTGGAAT
Source organism: Melipona bicolor (assembly GCA_030673865.1). Taxonomy (NCBI): domain Eukaryota; kingdom Metazoa; phylum Arthropoda; class Insecta; order Hymenoptera; family Apidae; genus Melipona; species Melipona bicolor. Next base: position 1,432,697 of record JAHYIQ010000015.1, on the reverse strand, counting down.
GTCATCGGCAGAACTTGAAAGTTTTTATTTATCTAAAGATAAATATTATGATATATTGAACATCACGGATTATAATAAAAGAAAATATTTTGAAGAAAGTTTCCAAGATACTCTAAAGGCACTGGACGCATTAGATTTCAAACTTCATCAGAAAAGTGACATTTTTCAAGTTCTTGCTTTATTGATTCATATGGGAAATATTAAATTTAAAGAAGATGATGAAATATGTGTAATTGATTTTAATAATAATAGTATGTTGTGTAAATTATTTCATGTACATAATATAGAAATGAGAAATTTTATACAACCATATTTACAGAATCAAAGGAAGCCATGAAAAATATTTGTGATCTTAGTTCTTTAACTGAAGAAAGTATCATGGAATTGCTTACTACTGTTCTTATAAATCCACAAAGTATTTGGCGAAAACATACATCATATCATCGACACCTTGTTACCATTGATGCATGTCGCAACAGATTACATAGTATAATTAGACATATGTATGATCTTCTTTTCCATTGGATTTTAAATCATGCAAATAAAACTTTATCTTTAAAACAACAGTATTCACAATGGCTTGGTATGTTATAACACAGTTATAACGCTACATTTTTATATTAGAAATTAAACAAATTATATACGCATATTTTCTTTAGGCATACTGGATATTTTTGGTTTTGAATGTTTTACTAAAAATGGTATAGAACAACTTTGCGTAAATTATGCTAATGAAAGAATACAACAATATTTTATAAAAACTTATGTAGAAAATAACTGTAATAATTTGCAAGAAGAAGGTCTTGTTGAAAGTTGCGTAGTACCTTTACATACTATCAATTTATACAAAGAACGTTTAAATATTATTGAAGAAAATTTATTTTTGACCTTAAGTGATGTATGTACAAAATTCATATTTAATTGTATATAAAAGTTATTATTACAATAACATTGTAATTTTTATGTTATAGGTTTGTCAATCACCAGTAGTGATTGATACATCAACAATGATTCAATTAGCTTGTAAAAATTTACACGATACACAGAGAAAATTTTTACGCGTAAAAGAAGAAAACTTCGTTATAGAACATTATTCTAGGCCCGTTGCATATTCTATAGACGATTTAATGTCTAAAAATACGGATAAGGTATTAAATATATTTTACAATTTAGAATGAACATTATTAATAATTTTTAAAACTTTTTATAGGTTCCAAATGAAATATCTTTAATTTTCAGTGCAAGTAAGAATAAATTTCTTCGTTCCTTAATAAATTTTGGGGAAGAACAATATTTACATATCGTAAAAGCATCTACTACAAAAAAGACTATGTTAGCTAAATTAAAATATAATATGGATACACTTATTAAGGAACTTAGCAAATGTGATCTGCATTACGTACGATGTGTTAAACCAAAGTAATATATACTTTTTTTTACAACTGTCTTTTTATACTATCTAGTTGTATTTAATAATTAATTTTTTCAGTCGATCAATAAACAATGAATGGGACCGAAAAGACTTTCAAAAACAATTAGCATGCATTGGCATTTTTGATGCTCTACCTTTAGCTAAATGTAAATATCCTTTCCGCTTGAGTTATCAAGATTTTTGTTGTCGTTATTTCAGAAAACCTACAGGTAAATAGTACAGATATTTATTTGTTTATTATTAAGATATAAATGAAAAATATAAAATAAAAATATTTAACAGAAACGATCGATCTTGACAAATGTAGACTGATTATGGAATCAGTTGCATCTAAAAAAAATCTACAAACACAGGTTCATTTTGGAAAGCAAATGATATTTTTAACAGAATTTTTTTTTCTTAAATTGGAATCTTATAGAAGGAATTATCGTATAAGATATGCTAACAAAATAAAAGCATCCTGGATAAGGTACAGTAAGTATAACATTTCGCCTATGTTTTTTTTTATTTTTTGTACAAAATTTTGTTTGCAGAACACAGAAAACTGGCTACTTCCAAATATTTGATTAACTCTTCAGAACAAAGGGTACACATCACGAACAAAGATGATACAGTTGTCAAAATTACACTTGACCAAGAATTGACAAATTCAAATACTTCCGATGAGAACGATGTATTTGTTGCTAGTTTCATCTCCCAAAATAATAACGAAATAAGTTATTCAAATATTGTAATAGAAAATGAAGATAATGAAAATATTGGTACAAATGAGGATCTGAATAAAACTTATTCAGAAAATGAGAATGAATATGAGAATAACTGGACGAAAATATTAGGAGTTTTGGAAAAAGTATATATTTTTAAAAACTGACAAAATAAAATTAGAAACTTTAAATACCAACTCAGTGATATAAGTTATTAATTAAAAGTTATTTTGAAAGTAATACTATAAAATTTACGAAAACGATTAATTCTGATCATTTTTCAAAACTTAAACATAGTAACGACTTTTATATATTTAATAATATAGTATTTATTAGTTATAGTATAATAATAGTAACGATTTATTGGAACAGTATTTAAATAATATTAAATAAATATAAATTTTGTAAAAAGCATCAATAAAAGAAGATATTTTATATATAGGGAGATAGAGTTGATATTTTTATTTGCTATCTAAATATTATTTTAATGTACAAAAAATTAATTCTTTTAGGACAAAGTTGTTGCCATTGAAATGGATTCTTCTTTACTTTTTTATAGAAATAGAATTTTAAGTCGACGATGGCTTGCTGCAGTATGTATTTTAAAATTGAAATAATATTAAAAAATAATACTAATGTTAAAAATATTTATTTCAGATACCGATAAGAATGCATACTCGGACTACATGTATGACAAAGTCGCATGTATTGCCGCGTAGTGTGTTACCGCAAGGATTGCAAGACTGTCTAACAGAGAGAATTTAGTTTTCCTGAGATAAGTTATTGCTTCAGTCTTATTGTTACTTTAATAAATATATCCTATTATAGCTTTTAACAATATACTGAAAACATTATAGAAACGTACTACTATAAGTAAAGTTATAAATAACAAATCTTACATTTTATGTACAAATACAAAATACAAAATAATGTTTTTTCGCTTTAACGAGAAAATAGTACAATGTTTATATGTATTTTGAAACAAAATGAAATTCTTTTAAAAAATAATTTTTGTCCATGTCAAATACTATCCATAAAATTATTAATTAATTAAGTCAAATATATTCAAATATATAAATTTATAAATAACTATATACCAGATTATAAGTATCATAAGGTCTTCTTTTATCTTTAAGTACTAATAGCCTTCGTGATGCCACTGAAGCAAATTTAGCTTTTACTTCGCTTCTTAATATTTGATAATTCGCTCTCAAAGTAATTCGTCTTAAATTACTAGGAGGTACTGGCCGTCCACCAGCGAACGCAAATCTAAAATTGTATTACAATATAGAAAGATATATACGAAAATATTCTATTTAATTTTTAGATGTAATAAATATTATTTATAAATAAATATAAATATAATTATATACCTTATTTCTCGCCGTGGACCTCGTAGTGTAGAATCAGTGAATGCCGTTTGTTTTCTTACAGACTTAACTTCAACGTATTTTATCTTACTTTTGATAGTAATAGGAAGAGAAATAGGTTTTTTATACACATTTACCGTGCTCTTATAATGAAATGGTAAATATGGTAATAAAGAATCTCCATAATGTTCTATAAAAGGTTCAATATCTAAGACATAAGCTTGTGATTTTATAAGAGCACAAATACTAAGCTACAATTAAAAAGTATATTAGTATTGAAAATATATATATAAATGTAAAAAATACATTTTAAAATTAACTTACAGCTATTTTTTGCCATAAAATGGAACCGGGTAGTGCAAATTTTAAAACATTATGTACAGAAAGTGGAGAGTCTATCTTCTGTTGGAAAAGTATTAAAGGTTGAATACTAGCTAGTAACTCCATAGCCATTATGCTTTTCTTATTACCATTTATATTTATTTTTTCTTCCTTTAAGAGCACATTCTCCAATGTGGGGATATATCTTTTAACAATAAAAATCAATTTTATAATTATTCTGTCACTGTTGAATAACATCTAAATATATAATAGTTTATTTACCTATCAGCAACAGATGGCCAACGAAGCATTAATTTTAGTGCACATTCCTTAAAGAGTGCTTCAAGATTTGGATTTATGAAATTCTGTCCTAAAAGTAAATCCAATAGCAATTCAGTGAGTTTATCAACCTGTAATAAAAAAAAATATATATTGAAGGTCTCAAAATATTATTTTATAAATCAATTAGCATAATTCACATAATCTTACTCCAAAATATTACCGAAGTTAAATGGTATGGATAAACAGCTTCACTGTTGCTTGCAATTGCAATAATAAGTTGGCATGTTCGAGTTGATACTCTTGTATATTGTATATTATTGGAAATTATCATAGATCTAGCAATAGACATTAATTTATCTATTACTCCTTCTCCACTTAAATGAGGATTAGTAGCACAATCATTAATTAAAACCTATAAATTATATATGTTATGTATGAACATATATATTTACGATTTATATACATATTTACAAGATAAATTTACTACACCTGAAATGTTTTCTGTGACCCGTTGAATAATGTTTTTAATGCACGTTTTGCATAATTATTTCTTGCTTCTGTAAGCCTTATATCACATATTTCTGATTCTATAAAACATAGAATAGTAAATTAGTACAGCAAACAGTGTTAGTGCGAATTATAAATTAATATAAGTAATAAAAATATACCTTGAATAAATGGTACGCTATTCTGTAATATGTTAACCGGATCATTAATTTTTTGTACTAGATTAACAATACGTTCATTAGGAACAAAGACCTTTGCTTCTGTGTGATATTCAGGCATAGATTCTGACGCGCCTAATATTGGATCAACATCACATAAATTGGTAATCACAGCATTTACATCCATAGATGTTAAACGTTTCCGTTTGCTGTGTTTTAATCTTGTCACGCATTTCTAAAAATTGACTTCATTTAGACCTACTGTTACATTAAACATATATATCTTCAGAGTAAATTTAATAAAGAATCCCAGATATAATAATGTATGTACATGTAGAACTTCTCTGAGTCGATATGAAGCATCCTCTGCAAGTCTTTTTAACAAAGAGTCTGGTAAAGGGTGCATTCCCAGTTCTTCTCCAATTGCAGATATCCAGTCTGTACTAAGTACAGCGTATCTTCTCGCGTTGTTGTCATTTGTACTGTTGCTGTTGGTATCTCCATTATTGTTTACGAAAGAATTACCGTATCCTGAACTAGTTTGATTTGCTAACATCTCTTTCATGATTTGAAATTATACAAAGTATAAATACTTCATTTACATATGCTGGTTTTGAAACAATATGGCTAACGAAATGAAAATTGCATCGTTCATTGTCATTTCTTTCGATTCTATGGTAGAGTACGTTAATAAGAGGCAATAATGTATCGATAGATCTTAATTCAATGTAAAGGTATCAATTTACTTTGCCAATCTCATCGGGATTAATGGCAAAATGATATTGCAGAATGATACAAATAGATGTTACATATATATATATATATATATATATATATATATACACACAGCAGCCATGAAACCTAAAAATTATAATTTTGTCCTAAAGATGTCGCCAAAACTTGCCGAAGTTTTCTTCTTTCCTCGTCTATCTCGTGAAACGAATTCATCGTCCGTCATTGTCTCGCTTGAAAGCTGACGTTTAGTAAAATTTCAAGAGGCGTCGACCAATCGGAAGTGTCGACGAAATTTACGCACAGAAATATCACTGACGTGTCCAAGGGGAAGGAGACTTCGAGAGTTTATGATCATTCCCAGTTTGTTCAAGAACATTAGCTGGAAAACAATAGTGCTTGACGTATTGTGTTAAATCACGGTATATAATCTGTATAAGCAAACGATTAAATTATGGCGGCGGTGTTAAATACATTTGTAAACTCTTTCACCAAGAGACTGTAAGTACTCTTCCTTTAACAGCTTTTGTCGAATGTCGAGCATTCTTGTTGAAACGATTACACTTTCATCATCGTCGTTCTTTCTTATTTCTCGTCTTCGTCGATTTCTCATAACTGTATCCATCTCGTGATTGTTAAAATGCAGCTATATGTATATCAATGTTACAAATCAGAAGTTGTAAAGAAATGTTTTATAAAAATCTTTTTTCCTTTTTTTTTTTTACGCAATTTTGAATAAAAGCAATTAACGTGATATGCGTTTTTCCGTTATCTACGTTACTGGTACGTTGCGTGGCCTTCGAACATATACATATGTATATTCGAGAACTTCATTAATGTGAATATTTTATGTAGTGAAACTTTTTGCGAGCATAGTATGATCTATGACGTGTTACTAGTTACATCGAGCGTGAAGTTGCAACTACACTTCTTGTTTTCACAAATTGTTTTTACTTCTTTCCTGATGCTAATTTTAATACTTATTAGCTTTCACTTCGTTCTTAAATTTCATTTATATTATTAATTTTATTCTTGTTGCCATGTCGCGAGATAACTTTCCTTGTGAATGTAAAATTCCTAAAATATACAGAAAATATGAGAAAAATTTATAATTGCAGGGAGCCTCCTGTTAGACAACACTTGAAAAATGTCTACGGGTGTCTGTCTATGTCAACGCTGTCGGCTACTGCAGGAGTTTACATGCACATGTATTCAGAGCTGTTGCAAGCTAATTTGTTAACAACTCTTGGTACATTGGGTCTGTTGTTTGCTTTGATCAGTACACCAGACAATGGGAAAAATCAAAAGTTACGACTTAGTTATCTTTTGGGATTTGCATTCTTTTCCGGACTTGGTTTGGGTCCTTTACTTCAATTGGTTATGAGCATTAATCCAAGTATTATTGTAACTGCATTGGTTGGTAAGTTATTGTAATTTAAATTCATCTGTTATATTATTTAAGAATAATAGATAATAATGGTAATTCGTAATTTTCTGATTGTCAGATTATCATAAAAATTGTATCAGTATTTGATAATATTATTTTTTCAGGAACAACTGTTGTATTTGTGTCATTTAGTATTTCCTCTCTTTTGGCTGAAAGAGGACGTTGGTTATATCTTGGTGGTACCTTAATTAGCTTGCTAAATATTATGGTCCTGTTTTCATTCGTGAATCTATTATTACGCTGGTCTCTCCTCTACCAAGCTCATTTATACATTGGACTGTTTTTAATGTGCGGTTTCGTTATTTACGATACGCAGTTGATTATTGAGAAATACCACATGGGCAGCAATGATTTCATCCTACATTCTTTAGATCTATTTGTAGATTTCATTGGTATTTTCCGCTACCTCCTCATAATCCTCACGCAAAAGGTAAAAACCACAGATCATACATGCAAATATTATTCTATATATGAAATATAAATTTTCAAATATCTGATAAGTATGAGCTACTATGATGAAGTGAATCGAATGTTTAATCTAGAGTACTGATTATAAATGAAGAAAAATTCTGAAAATGTACATGAGATTTGAGTCACACAGAATTACATGATAAGAATGTATATTACGTGCATCACGGATAGAATCGGTGGATTGTAGATTACAGTTGTAGCTTGTAACAAATGAAACAATAATTCAAGATTTTTTTCAATTATTTTACTCTATTTTTACATTAATGACTCCTACAACTGTCATCTTTTTTGACTATGTGTGTCATATGTGTGAAGTATTCACTCATATAACACACATTCTTATCATGAATGATATGGTAACTCAGATTTCACGTATGTACATATTTAGAATTACTTCTTAGTCATAATCAGTTTTTCAAACTAAACATGTAATCTCTTTCCTTCCATTCCAATTATCGCATTATTGGGAGCAGATAGTGTTACAAAATGTTTTTTCCAAAAATTTATAGATATTATAGATATCAACTTGAAATTTTAAGGTGTTAAATGATGCGATTAACATTTTAGTGTACAAGATATTTTAGGAATGAGTTTTTAGGTATGGAAAGAGTGCCACTCCCATTTTTTTTTTTTTTTTTTTAATAAAATAACACATTTGATATTCAAAAAAATCTTATCGAATCCAATAACTTTTATCTGAAGATCAAAAGATAAAGAAATTTATTCTGCTTCAAATATTATCTTAACATATGTTATTGCATTTCTCAAATGTTAATAGAAATGAATGAACATTATCTTTTTTCTATGAATATGAATTCGAAGTAAATCTCTTAAAAGAAATTGTTCTCTTGGGTGTCCTATCTGAAACCCAATTCTAAGAATAAACATTTGCCTGGCCTCTTTCCTCCGAATGTAAACATTTCGAATTTGTATTTATAAAACAGAGACAATGTTCATTCATTTTTATTAACGTTTAAGAAATACAATAACACACTTAAAAAAATGGGATGACATTCTTTTCACTCCTAAAGAATTTATCAAATTATCTCACATACTAAAATAATTTGGCTCTGCATCATTTAAATTTCAAGTAGAAAGCTTGTAACATTTTATTTACTCCACTTTACATATCGGTGTCATTTATTTCATCACAGTAAATCATGCTTATCACGTGGTACAATTTACTAATATGTATTTATTTTTATTCATTATAGGAAATATCAAAAGATCAGCGTAAACGCAGAGATTAAATGAGAGCAAAGAAAATTGTAAAATATCATACCATTCAAGTAAATCCATGAACTAGAGGTCTTCATCCTATCTATTCATATGTAAGACGTATATTTACTATGATAAAATAAATTTAAATAATACAGCTTATCATTACATTAGAAAATTTTTAGGAATGCATTGATCATAAAAACGCAATGTATTTATTTCGAATTACTTAGTTTTTATTTTTTTTTTTTTTCAATTATCTATTAGATTTATATACATGTATACTATTAATAGATATAAATTTATTGTACTATATTTTTATCTTTCAATAAACAAAATTTCCCAGCGTTTCTAATCTCTTTTTTTTTATTTCTAAGGATGGTGTTTGTAAATGCAAATAATGATATAAAAGTCAGTGTTTAATAAGTCATAGGTTTAAAGTCTTATTTATTAAAATGTAACTTTACACATATGTTTATCATTTACATACGTATATAAAACACAAAAATTACACGTCACGCATCGATTTTTGTGAATATAAAAAATGTACGAGAAAACAAATCGATGATAATGGAGTGTAATATGATTTCTGTCTTATGACAAATGTACATACGTTGAGAGATTGTGTACAAACTGTGTACATACGTCAATGGGTGATTTATTAATCACTTTTCACACTGCATTTAATAAGGACGTTGACGATCCCTGTCTCTATCTCCTCGACTAAAATAAAAAAAAGAAATTAATGATAATTCGTTATTTTCCATTCAACACAGTTAAGTTAATTATAAAAACCAACCCTCCGCCGCCTCTCATCGGACCACCTCGTCCACCTCTTCCTCCCCTATCTCCACCACGAAAGCCCCCTCGACCACCCCTATCACCACCTCGACCACCTCTATCACTTCTGAAGCCTCCTCGACCACCTCGGTCACCACCACGATTTCCTCTTCCACCACCACTGCTACCACCAGCACCTTGTGGTTTTAAACTTTTGCAGAGGTTACACTGATCCCTCCATGCGAAATTTGTATTGCCACATTCCGGATTGGGACATCTGTTTAAATAATATATTAAATAAGTTATTTATAAAATATTTTACCTATAGTACATTAAATGTATCATTATAGGGATAAAATCTAATGGTACCTCCAATCTCCTCCACGGCTACCTCCATCACGTCGATCGTCACTTCCACCACCTCGATGATGATGATCATCTCTGTCACCGCCACCGCCACGACTTCCAAAACCACCGCTTCCACGACCTCGGCCACCCCCACCGCGGCTTCCACCACTACGATTACCTTGCCAGTTGCTTTTGTGCTGAGCAATTTGTACTTTTATAGTTCGTCCTTTGAATTCTTTTCCATCGAACCAGTCTATCGCAGAACGTGCAGCATTCTGATCATCATAAGTAACGGTAGCTTCGCCTTTCGATTTACCAGTGTTTTTATCTTTGTACATCCATACTTTGGGTTTTCCTGTACGCTTGTCATGCTGTTTATATTAAAAGACATTAGATTTATTTATTTGTTTATATAATGTATTTCATGTGTTACCATGATATGTATATACATAGTAAGGTATTAAAACTTACTTTAATAATACCGATGGCTCCAAAATGTTGACAAATTTCTTCTTCCGAAATTGAAGGATCCATACCAGATACAAAAATTGTATCTTCTTGTGTAACCATCCCATCATTGCCACCACCACGGTCACCGTAGCCCCCTGTAATTTAATAGAAGTTAACATTTCGCCTAGCACGATACTCCTTGAGGTAAGGAATGATACTTGCAAATCTACTGTCCCTAAACCTACTCAAGTCTAAGCTAACAAGTGGAAAACTTTTGTATCGGGTTAAAAACAACTAATAACACAGTACACATTGGAGGAATGAAATTTTGCAAACCATATGGAACTTTAATCTATTATAATTTTTTTGTATTACAAGAAAGTCCCTTACAAATATCTCTTCCCAATGTATCCACATTTTATATTTAAGATCATTTTAAAATAATAAGTAAACTTAAATACTATTGTTTCAAGCAAAAATATTTTGTTGCTCTTTCTTCTTGAAGCATTACCAATATATTTAGAAATTATAACTTATTCTAGCAGTGAAAATATAACAACTCTTATTTTGTTTAATAACCATTACCCACAAATAATGTGTTTCCAAGTGAAAAGAAACTTCTTTTGTTGCATTATGTACCAGGAATTTTGTAATTTACGTATGTTGAAAAACATACAATTACTTTGACATTAGTTTTCGTTTCAGAATACACAAATTTTTTTTCTTGCCTATGATATGTCTTTCTTAACAACACTTGAGCTTTCTTAATTTGTTCATTTATTATACCACTATTATTACATATACCTATCTTCAATACCTTGAGTATAAAGTTATCAATTCAAAGGTATTTTTTTTCTGTTTGACCCGCGCAGTAACAAAAGTATTAGTACTCATTGGCCTAAGATTCTTAGTAGCATATAACAATATGTAGAGAACACAAGGTTGCAGCTTAACATACAAAAGGGCTGCAACATTATTTTTATTCTTACCATTTTTATTCTTCCCTATATTGTATTTTTGGGGATTTAATTCACCAGCTGCCTTTTATATATGCTTATTATCCGGAGATGTTTTAAAATATTAAAATAGATGAAGCGTGAGCAGCACAAATACTGATTGAAGATAAATTTTTCTTTATACAACTTGTATATACACTTGGTCATTTTCATACATAATTAAATGAGATTTAATGTTCAAAGCGCATAGCGCATTTGCACCTCAAATTAATATTTAATCAACTTCAAAATTTTATGATCTTAGTTATTCAATTTTATATATAATATATATAAACATATAAAAAATTAATCCCATGAAAATTTATTTTCACTGGAAAAAGCAATTGGTGATCAAAGCAGCTTTTATCATGCTGCAGTAGCATCGTCATGTATTTTACAGCTATAGTTTTTTTTAAAGCTACACTGCTAAATTCTGACAGAGAAAACTGAATCCCTAACAATGTTGTATTATAGCAGCCCTTTCATATAATACGAGTAACCGAGTATTTAAATTTTAAATATTAGAGTGAAAGCTTGAATAGCACCAGACTAGTACAGACAGTCTGGTGCATTTACCTTTGTTATAACCACCACGGCCACCGCCACTGCTAAAACACAGAAGCAGATATACCAATGAGTTGACTCATGGACAGACTGATCGATCGATCGATGCATGGCGAATCAAATGCTGCTCGCCACCTCTCTTCTTGATGTACCTACTGTCTAAATGTCTGTGGTCACTATATTACTTAATACTAAATATAAGTCCTGTGTACCGTCATGTTAGTCCGTTACGTCCAGCATGCAAAAATCATGTTTTTTCTCTGCATAGCTACAATTAATAACTTTGCGAGAAATAAATTGGTCAAGACAATCCTGTGTAAGAGATTATCCTATTTACGTCGAATGTACATGAATCTTCTATCTGAGAATTTATTGATAAAGGATTACTAAATATTCATTAACATTTGAAGCACATATATAATAAAACCAGTAGAGTAAAAGTTGGAATAAAAAATTATGAATTATTTTTGTTAAACAACTGTAATGTTAGTACAACATTAATATCCTACTACGAAGAATAGACAAAATGTATTAAAGAAACACTGATATATTCAATAAAACTCCAACTTATATAATAAGACTATTTCTATTATAGTATAAACTGCAATCTGTTAAAAGGAACTTTAAACGTCTTTTAATTGTCTAGTCGATTTCAATAACCCTATTCAGACAACAGTGGCCCCAGTGGCAGTTTAAACTGCTTTACAGGTATAATCAATACAAAACCATTATGTATACACATCGTGTCATCACTTACTGTAATGATATAAAATCAATATGTACCAGACATTACAACCATATTACGTCATTTGTCATATACAACCTGTCTTTTACCTTTACCAGTTATACCTGTGTTAAACCTGTAGGCACACTTCAAACATATTAACGCCCAATGGGCATAAAGCCATTTGTAAAGAGACAACAATTCAATTTCATTTCAATTGTCATAAGAATTTCATTTCATACCTTGTTTACTTCATGAATGTATTTACCTCTCCACTGATTCAACTTTTTTATTCACCTTATGGTTTTTTTCGCTTTATTATATACGTATATGCATACGTATATGTATATATATATATATGTATAAATAATAGAAACAATAAACTTACTTGTAACTACCGCCAGAGCGGTCACTGTATCCCCCACGATCTCCATATCTACTGCCACCGCCTCCTCCTTGACCTAGGTACATACATGTATATATTATCATATCTTTAAAATAAAAAATTATACTTTATTTAAATTGTAATATTTTAAATACCTCCACCATAGCCTCCACCAGAACTATTACGGCTATAACCTCCACTGCTTCCACCTCCACCTCCACCTCCACCTCCATGACCATAACTGCTATTATAATTGCTGCTGCCACTATTTCCAGAACCTCCACTGCCATAAGTCTGATAACTGCTCTGACTTTGTGACTGATTGTAGTCTTGGCCACTACTGGAATTGTAACTGTTGTAACTGCCATAATTGCTTCCGCTACTTGGTGGTGGTTGACTATATTGATTATAACCACCACTTCCACCACTGGATGGTGGTGGGTATGAAGTATCCTGACCACCAGAAGGTGGTGGCTGATTATACTGATTATACCCCTGTTGTTGGTAATTTGAATACTCTAAAACATATGTAAAAACGTATTAACCATTATTATAGAATTTAATATAAAATTTTAATTATTGTGATGTTACGTGACGTCTTAAATGAAAATTATATTTTTCAAATTTATCTATTAAATTGACACCTTTTTTTATAAATACGTGTTTTGAAACACTTGTTTTATTTTCTCGATCTCAAGGTATAATTAAGGACTCTTCAATCGCAATTGCAATGGGAATTTAGTATTATCAATTACAGAATAATTATAGATTAAAGAAAAAATATGCAGGATAGTGCACATTGTAATGAAATGTTCCAAAAATTACACGAATACTAAGTATAGGAGTAGCATTTACATATCAAATTGTACAAAATGGAGTAAAAAAAAGTAGGCCGAGACGCTTGGAATGCCGATCAATAAGTTTACGCGAGTATATAGAGAAACAGAGAACATCGCTAAAATTTCCATTCTGGTCCATCCTTCTATGCAATTACGTACAATCATTGATTAATTTGAGACAATAGTTTTGATAATGCATTCTAAGTTAGATTAAATTGGCAGAAGAAACTTCAAACGTGGCAATACAACGAATTATAGCTCTACACGCTACCTAAGAAATTCTTTTCAGAGTGATAAAAAGATCAATTTTCTACTATTACAAAATTAAATTGTAGATTTCAACATGAAAATTCGAAGTTTTTCTACTTACGGTTGTCCGTCATCGTGCCTTCCTTCGGTAATTAAATTACTACTCGGCACGTAATGGCGGGAATGAAGCGATTTTCCAACAGCGACCCGAACAGTCTACGTTCAACGCTAGAACTTAGTATATCACCACCGGATATTGATTGCACACGCCGGAAGTCTTCTGTAATAGATGGCGCTGTTAGCCGCGTGAATTTTAAATTGTCAGTTGACTACGTAGTAATATTTATAAATTCAAATTTGGAACAATTGTTTAGTAAATGATATTTCACTGCTAAAACGATATCTCCAAAATTAAGTCAAGACCCGATTAAAAAATACTTTCGATACATTTCTTAGGGAATTTCGTGGGGGAGAGAAAGTACAGAACAAAGGAAACCTTTATACTTTATGATTTTTTTTATTAATTTTGTATCATAATACTACATGTATTTTAAATTCTCATATACAATGCACGATTTCAGTTTTGTTCGTAAACATTGCATTTTCATAATTGTCATAAAAAACATTTCCAATACAGTGATATTTTTCAATATATATAATATTTACATCAACAGTAATACACTGTGTTTTCATACTATTAATTCATTTATATTTATATCTTATAATTTATTAATAAACTAAATTCATTCCTATCTAAAAAATTCGTGGTTTTCGTATCAAAACAACTATTGTTGAAATTACAAAAAATTACTTGCGAAAAACAACTAGTCGATGAGTCGAATATGTTATGATACATGTGCAAATATAAATTATACATACCTATATTTGTAAATATAAATACATTCCTATATATCATCGTTTCTATAATACATGGTAATAGTACACAATCTTATAAAAAAAAGGAAGAAGAATTTTACAATCTTAAATTCGAAAGAAGAATGCCAAAAGTTTCAACATCAAAAATCACATCTTGACTTTTGATGTTGAAAGTTTCGAATTTAAGATTATAAAATTCTTTCTAAAGAAAAGATATGCATACAGATAATTCTAATGAAGTTGATTAAGCGATTGATAATGATTAGTTTATCTCAGATAAACTAACTTAACGAAAAAGATAAATTTAGTATTTGCAATAAAAACTGTGATGTTAAATCAAAAGTTAGATATAAACAGAAAAGGTGAAATTGAAGATCACGAATTGGAATGTTGAGATGGTGTTAAACCACCACTATATTCGGGACTGTGTTTCTGTTTTTTTCTTTTTTTCTCTTTCTTACGCTTTTTCCTAGCTTCTTTCTCTTCATCATGTCGTTTTTGCTTTTTATGCTTTTTCTCATGGGTATCTGAACCACCGATGTCCGTAGTTGTTGCCTCTTGACCACTAAGTACTTCTCCAGGTTTATGCTTATGCTTTTTATGTTTGTTTTTGTGCTTTCTTTGTGGAGCTTGGTTAACGTAACGATATTGCTCAGGCAACTACAAGAATACATAAATGCCTTTTGTTCTTGTATATTTTGATTAATAAATGTCTTTATTAGAATATAATTGTATTTACTTACAGGACCAGGATGTAGACGAAAACCAGCTAATTGAACACTGGTTAATGGTATTAAGTCTTTTCCTCCTATTGGAGGTTTTTCAATTACAGATCTTAACGAACTGAAATATGAAGTTGCAATAATGATATTAACATGATAGGATATTAATATAAAAAAAAATTATATTAATATACCTATTATCCAAATGTCCAGGTCTATCTATGATTCCAGGTAAATTTGGTAGAAATGATGAAAGTTGTTCTTTTAACTTTTTCCCACTGAATTTGCTATAAGAATGTTCTAGTCCATAATAGGTCATTAAATTTGTTGCCCCAGTGAGTTCACTTTCTCCTAAACAATTTCAATGGCAAATTATATATTTATTTTATAATTATGATATAACATGATAGTACAAAATATTGATACCTGGGGGTTCCTTCATTAAGTAAAATGGACCACTATGGACAATGGAAGGATTTTTACCCAGGGAAATGGTTGTTTTAAGAGTCCCTGTTGAATCTTGACGCGAAACAACAGGGGATCGTGCACCCCTGGGTGATGACTTTGGTGAATATTGCTCCACTTTGCTACGAAACTGATCGCCCATCATCATCCTTTAATTTATTTCATGGCACCTTCACTACAATTAATAAGCCCTGGCAGAGAGCATGTACGATTGTTAAAGTTAGCTTTGGTTAACTGATGTATGTTTACACTGTGTATAATCTAAACAACTCAGTGCTATTATGAAATGTACAACAAGCACATAACTATAAATCACATATTAAGTCTACAATATGTTTAATGTTTTCGTGATTTCCTTTAACTCAATTTTACAAAATACCTGTAATAACATTACACATTTAAAATATCACCGTAATCTACTTTTCCATAAACTAAATAAGACGCTAAGGGATAGTTTTATTAACATCTTGTCTCATTACACATTTGGTTTCTTACCATTAACTAAGAACACAATAGATATCACAGATGATGGCAACAGTGGCCATATTTTCCGATTTTAATTCTAGTAGCTATTACTAGTAGCGCTGCGGTGCAAAACCTGTATAAATCGGTACAGTAGGATGTGACATGGAAATAGTAAGGGAAGTTTAAACCTCCTTCCCCCTGAGCGTGTGATACAAAAAGTACATTGGATGTCACATCTATTTTGCATCATCATTGACTAAAGATAGAAAAGACCGGACATAAAATAGAACTTGAAAGACCGGTTACAAAAAAATCACTAATTTTTTAGCATACTTTACGCTTAAACACGGACAAAGTATACCTGTCATCTGTAATTTAAACAACAGTGAATTGGAGAACTATATCAGGTAAAATTATACAAGTAAAATAATTAAGTAAAATGAAATCCGTTACTGTGTTGTCAAATAGTATCTCCAGATTCCAAAACACGAGATTAGTATCTACAGTTATTCCATTTTATATTATGTATTTATGGGTGTATCAAGAAGATACCGGGATCGAGTCTGAGATACTCTTCTGACAAGCTTCAGATTTTTAGGCGCGCGAAAGTATGTATTTTTAAGTGACAGTGAATTTGTTTATTCTGGTCGCGCCACAATTTTTACTTTTTAATAAAGTTGTAAAGTTTAGTATGCCGAAACGAATGCCCCTTTTGCAAGTAATTTCTTCATTCGTTCCAAGTTAGACAAGTGTATTCATTAGTATGAAAGGGTAATACAATTGATTAAAAACATTTATTTTATTCTCAATTCCTTGCGAAACTTATTTTATTTTTAATATTTCCCGATGTTAATAGGCCATGACTGCATAATCGCGAAAATCATCATTCGTAGATATATCTAATCGTTCATAAAATTAGTTGTGTATTTTTACATCTTTCGAAAGTAACTCTATTAATTGTGCAGCTTCGAAATTGCGATACATTAAAGCTGTATCCATCGGCGTATGTCCGGCTCTAGTTTTCCTATTTAAATCTGCTCCTTTCTCAGTGAGGTAACTGTGTAGTTCCTTAGCACTTAGAATTTAATTCAGTAAAAACGTTTATTTAACTTCACATTTACTTACACAATCACTTTTGAATTTCCTGTCATAGCTGCTATGTGCAATGGCGTGCGTAAACCGATAAGATCCGTTGTATTTACATCTGCACCTTTTCGAAACAGAAGATCAAGTATTTCCATATCCGATGCTTTCAGTGCAGACAGGGTGGCTTCGAGAAGTAAACACAATGAAATCTGATTTGGTCCGGATGTGACAGTAGCGCTGCGAAAAAGTTTTATTAAAATTTTATTAATCGAATGATGTAAATCCTTTCAAATTCGATTCTACACGCTTACCCGTGGGATAGTAGCAAATCAATCATAGGAAGGAAAGGTCTTCGTATGACGCTGGTGTATAAAGGGCTTTCGTGAAAATCATCGTAAACATTTACATTTGCGCCATTTTTCAATAACAAGGAGGCAGTTTCCGTATCCTTGTGAAGAGCTGCATAATGCAAAGGATATCTGCCTAAATTGTCTGTGCAGTTAATCACAACATTGTTCTTAAGTAACGCTTCAATTGCATTCTTATGTCCGAGAAAAGTAGCTTTATGAAGAGGTGTTAATCCTATATAATAGGAATATATGAGTGTGTAATTCTTCATGATCGATTATATATCGTTAATTTCATATTTTCACGATTGTAATTAAAGAAAAAATATTCTAAGGAAAAAGTTTTCTTTGCTGCTGAACGTTATAACAATCTCTCTGTCGATATTTTATATTATATTTTTGCGTGTGGGGTGCATTTCTGCATACTCAAGTTTCCTATGAATGCACAAAAATCCGTAGTCTACAGACTTTTGTGCATTTATATGAAATTTTAAAACGCAAGATTTCACAAAATGCACACAGTGTGGAAAAGTATGTAAAATATCCAAAATATAGTGTTTTTTGTAATAAAAAAGTGTTCTCAAAAATACGAATTTGCATAAAATTAGAAGTGTATTTATTACAACATAGCGTAAATTGAAAAAGAGAAAGGATAGAAACATTTCTACGATCTTGCTTTTTTATACAAGCCGTTAATTCGATTTTACAAACCATCGATAACTCTTGCTTCGGTGTTGATAGATGGCTGATTGCAAAGCAACTGAATAAGTTCAGTATCATTATGTTGAACCGCAATATGCAGAGGAGTTAAATAATCAAATCTTCTACAATTGACGTTTGCGCCCTAAATAGGAACATCTATAAAATTAGTATTACTATTAATCAAAATCGGTGTTGAAGAATTTTCATCACCTGAGAGAGCGCTTCTCTTGCCATAGGCACGTGGCGAAAGGTGCATGCCAGCAATAATCTCCAATCAGGATTATTTTGTATCGATTTTGGCGAATTTGCGGGATCGACTATTAAGATGCGACGTTTCTTATTCATTTATTGTAATTTTTATTTAACGATGCTCAAAATAATTTGAAGGTTAACAACAACGCGAACAAAACACAAGATACGTTTAATATTCAATGTATTTTTTTTTTTTTTTTTTTTCATACGGCTCAAAAACTTGAAAGCGTCGCTATTATCGATTCAACGGTACAATATTTTGAAACGACTACAATTGTATCAAGCAATGTTACGTGTTCTATCTCTAATTACAATTTATTGCATCATTATTATATCGTTGGTAAATCTTTGAAAACCAAATTTCGATTCACAGACAATAGAAAATTATTAGGGGCATGATGCTTTTGCAAAGAAGGCATAATGCATTAAAAAAATTTTTGATTTCAATACATTTGTCGTTTAATTAGTCAAATTTGTAGTTTATTAAAGTTCGATATTGTAAATAGGATATAACTAAAGGATATAAATAAAGGGAGAGCACGTATGAGAAAGATGTTCCAAGATGAATGCTTACAAGTAGAATATAGTTATTTATTTTTGTGTTCTTTCTTTTTATAGTTTAGTTTCATTACAATAATGCATTATCGTTCAATCAAAAGCACCATGGGTTTGAAAAATCCTTACAACATAACGAGCTGAGTGACATAATTCTTTTGATTTAAAAATCCACACGTACATATAATTGAATGTTTATATGATGTATTTTATACGATGTAATATCCATTTTAAAGTAACACAGTTGATACAGTTTTGTTTCATACAGTTACAGTAGTTCGCATAATCAATTAGCAATCGGTGGCATATCATTAACATGGAAAGAAATTTTCATATTCGCGACTATTTTCTCAGAGTACGTACACACATGCTGCTATAATTTTATCGAGTATTATCGTTATCATCTTTCTTTATCGTGATATCCAAATTTATAATAAATCTTTTTTTCACAAGCAAAAATATGAATATATTTTTCTTCCAAATGTTAACATTACAGTTCAAAATGTTAGAATATATTTCTATAAGATCGATAACAAGGAGTTTTAGTAGATCTCAGGAGTTTTCTTAATTTCTCATCTCAAAATATCGTTTCCATTCTTCTCTACGCGTTAGACCTGAATATGCGTTAAAAATAGCTTAAATGTAAGAAAAATTTTAGGATAATAATTATCATTTTAATATCGTATAGTAACAATTGACTAGATCCTTCGACCGACATTAAAATCTTTTCATCGATTTTAAAAGATAGCTCTGAAATAGTTCCGCGTTCAGTACGAGAACTCTAGCGATAGAAAGAATCCTCTGATATTCTAGTGACAACGTTACCATTGTAGCTCGTTACGATTATTGTAAAAAAATATGCAGTCTGAAGTTTAATTTGTAGTAAGAATACAGCAACATTGTATGATTCAGTAGGCTTTCTAAAAACAAAACGAAACCCCTCCCTCTTTCTTCTGTTCTTTTTACCTCAATTTGACAAGGTCGATCATCGCAAACGTTACAAATTAAACAAGTCTAACTTTATTTTCTCTTTTTTTCTCTCTTTCCTTTTTATTACGAAAAATCTCTCGCGATTGCAGCTTTACAGTTTTAATTAGAATATTTTCGAGATAATCGCTTTGTTTCAATGATAGGAGAAAAGCTGTAGCTATAAAATACAGTACGGGTGTGGAGATACTTTTCAAACAATTATTCGTCGAAGCAAGTACACGAATACTTTGATTGATCGCGAAACATCACGGCGTATCAATGAAACCCAAACCCGATTGATTGACATTCCTTTAATTATACACAATTATTGTATAATTGATATTTTTTTTCACTATCTATAACATTAATTACATGTCAATAAGTAATAAATACTGAATCATTCCCTCCTGGTATTACTTAGTCTACGTAATTCTAATTACACGCTAAACGATCGTCAAAAATATATATAGCATCAAGTCACAAAAGATTTTTCTTCGTGCCGATCGTCGCGGGTCCGATTGATCGGTCAGTCGTCCGTTAGATTTTCCCCTTCTCTACTGTTAAAATATCGTATGTTATATTATTATATACGCGTATTCAAGCATATGCACTGATCAAACGACAAGGAACGAAAAAGGAAAGAATTACTCAGTCTCCTCGAAACATTTGCTCTATGGAAGGCCGTGTTTGGTTCGATCGAGAAGAACGTTAGATGTTTTTATTCGGTATAGTTTGCTTAGACACATTTACGTACTTTTTCTCTTTTTCCTTTCTGTTTTTTTTTCTCTTTTTTTTTTTTTTTTTTTTTTTTCTTAATTTTTGTTGACAATGGCAAGACGATGGATTATCGGTATGACGGTGCTTCACACTTTACATTCGCAGCAAAGGATGAGAATGAAAAATTTCACGCACCCGACGAGTTTCGCGCACGTTCTCTCGATTTTGCCTTCTGTTAATTTTTGCCGAACGTGCAAGTATCTTCGCGAAGTATAGCACGTTCTTAATCAGATACAATATTATTCAATTGCTTTCCATTAACGCCACCTTGTGACAAGCGTTAATCGGCGATAACGATCGAGGATTACGATCGAGTCGTGAAATTTTTATTTTCGAGAGTTATTTAGTCAGCCGTAGAAGTGAACATCATTGAGATATGCGTTGATACTCATCGATATATCCGTTGTCGACAAACGTTGTTACGGTTAGAAAAATTAATTGACGATCACATTTTAAAGTAACGAGGGCAAGGGAGGATAATTTGAGAATTATCGGTCATGTCGGCACGTCGAATATAAAGTATGAATCCAATATATATCCAATAGAAGATATGTTGTTGCAACCCTTAATTTTAATTCCGACGATATCGTTAGATTCAAACTGGTATTTTCAGTACTCAATATACATCGTGCTTCGGTGTCTTTGATTTTGCGTATTATATTTCTTTTTTGCCTCTTGTAAAATAAACTAAATAGATGAAGTACAATACAATAGTTGCGTGAACAAGCTTGATCGAACTTCGGTTATTTTGTCCATTTTTCCTCAACATATTACACGTGTACGTATATATATTTATAACAATATATACACTAAAATGATAGCACATTTACAGATGCTAAATGAATGTGACGATATTAACAGAGAAAGAATCTATTGGTAAAAAAGACTGTTGTTACCATTCATAGAATACAAAAGAAACACATAAATATCGAAGAACAATATCTGGTTTGGTAAGGACTTACAGAGACTTTTGATTTTATTATCCTGAGATGGATTGTTTCATTCTTTTTTTATTTGATTGCTTCACTTATTCAATGCTGTCACATTGTTCTCCATCTCTGAGAACGATAGATAGCACGTGTCTTTCTAACAGTTTCTGATCATGTGAAGTCAAATGATCAAGGAAAACTGATATTTTTTTATTTATAAAATATGTTCCTACAATTTCATTGATATTTCGTTATTAGGCTAAAACATAAAATTCTCTTTGGCGAAGAAACCAATAGCAAATATGCATACGCGTGTTATTAATTCCTTTTATTATTAAATTTGAATATTTTTTGCTTTTGTTTTACTTTACTCTTAATAATTGATTTCTTTTTAAGTCATTACACCGTATTGTTTTCTCACGATCTTTTTTTTTTTAAATCGTGACGATGGTAAGCAAAATCATCAAAGGAATCATTTTTCGGCTATAGTGTACCAGAAGAAAGTACAGAAAGCAAAATTTTTGATTGCTGAAATTATCCATATCGCTACAGTGAATTCTGCTCACGTCTATACGAAACGATATATCAGAGTAATATAATCATATATTATAACGAATTGGTATTATGATGTGTAATGGCATATAAGAATATTGCCGAGAGCTGTTTGATATATTTATAAGTACATTCAATGTTTCGATATATGCTGAGGTCATTGATTTGGTCGTTGGCTTGTATTGAAACTAAGAATATTATAAATCGATAATTTATATCTATGTGACATCAAACAAGAAATAAGTTTGTGGTAATTTCAAATTTCTGTTATCTAATTTTTAAATAAAACATTTAGCAATCTTCTTTTTCAAAATCAAAATACACTAATATATTATTTAAAATACACTAATAAAATTTTATGGAAGAAACCTGAGGCACCCTGTATATAAATACTTGTAATCCAACCACGAGTATAGCTGGCTGTTTAAACTTAACTATAAATTATAAAAAGAAGATAAAGATTTGAATCGGATTTCATTTCATCCGATCTCTGTAATAACCAATAGTGATGTATTCATTGTCACTATATTTGTGGCTGTGTCACAGAAACGTATGTATGAGCGAAATTCATTGTAGTGGCACATTTCTTTTGTGAAATTTTGCTTCCCGGATAATATACTATATTTCTTCTCTTCAATAAATAAAATTCGTTTCCATTTATATTTCCAAATTCTTATTTACAATTGTTCTTCTTTGTATTATGTCGTTAATGATGAATTTCCCATCATTTTCAATCGTTGAATAAGTTTGAATGTGATTAAAGAACACGACGGATATCTAGAATTTCCTGTTACATCATGTTCTTTTGACCAAACTGTATATAACTTATCAGCTTCTCTTGATAATCTTCTCAAAATTCATTACGTTCTGATATTTTAAATCAATAATCGTTAAAATTATCGTTTCACTTAATTTCTTCTCATGATCTATATTAATATTAAATCGTGTAAAATGCGATATTTGATTCTGATTGATTGATAGATCACAAATTACTGAACAATAAAACTCGAAGTATTTATGTGTGTGTTTCTTCTGCATATTATGAATAGTAGCAAAAACGAACAGATTCCTTCTCTTTGCGTCGTCACATTCACGTACCATTTGCTACGTTTCCAATTTGTTTCCGAGAAATTAAAGATATATACGTATATATAGCACGCATGTGCTACCATTTTGTCTGGGAGTGTACATATTCGTAAGAGCGAAACGAATGGTAAAGTTATAAAATTACATCTCTTCAGCATCGTCTTTCACTTAAAATTTTCCTAAGATATCGTCTATCTCTTCTCTACGCCACCGAATTAAAACCATCGTTCCACTTTTTTTCATTTCACGCCGATCATTTTCTCATTCCTGCTATATTTATCTCTATCAGACGGTATGCTACGTCTATCTTCGTGCTAACTCGTGGAAAAAGCTATTCGTCGTCTTTTTCTCTTTTTTAATCAGTCAGAAGTGTCGTGAACCAAGCCTGGGAATAATTTGATTCGAGTAACTACTTACGATTGTTTTCAACGATTTCAGTCGTCACGCGGCTCGCCCAAGGCTCTCTAACAGTAACTATGTACTTTTTTCCTTGCGCGCGAGAGGAGCTTCAAAGTTTCAGAAAAGTACAAGAGTATACCAAAGCCAGAAATGCGTCTGTATCTCGTTGACTTTTGTATAGTACTCTTGAAAGATTCCGAAAGTTTTGTTGAAAAAAAAAAAAAAAAACAAAAAGAAGAAGACGATTACGTAAGTTTCTTCTTGTTACGCGTTTCGCTGGTCGTTGACTAAACGAATAAAACGTTAATCAAAGGGACTATTGTCTCTTCAGCAAGATTATGAATAGTCTTTCTGAGCACCGTGTTTCTTAAAGTAGTCTTTGATGACTACTTAGTCATCAAGACAGAATAGCCAAATAAAGGAGACGTCGGAGAGGGAACGTTCGCCAAGAAAGCGCAAAAATTCTTCTTTGATTTCCCTTTGCGTATACGTGAGTCCGAAAACGTCAGTTTGCTATCCTCTTTCCCGCGTTATTCGCTTCCGCTTCCTTCAAATACGTTCTCAATTTGCTGTTAATTTTGTTGCTGTTCGCCGATGTCGATTAGCATCGATTTAGTAGACGACACGGTGTTGGTAAGGATATCCGCGCGATTGCGAGCTTATTTGGAATTGAGCCGCGCTGGAGTAAGGATCGTACGTCTGTAAACGAGTTAAATAAACACCCTCAAGATTTTCCAAAGTTATTCGAACTCGCGAGTCGTTTTTTTTTAAATTGACAAATTTAACATTCGGGATTCGTCGAATTGAATTACCTGCGAGCGTTTCTTAGAGACCATAAACCTTTTCTCGGGGGTGTTGTAGTAAGTTTGTTGAGGATAAACCAGACCGTATTGAGGGCCACTGTATTGAGAAGTCGTGTCGTATTGTTGCCCATACTGATTCTCGTATTGTTCGTAATAGCCGGACGGATGAGTACGAACGATTCCAATATCTGACGGCGATAGAGCATCAATGTTGTAATGTCGTGGCGGATACACCGAGGAATCTATCCACGGGATAACTGTGCAAAGTTAAAATTTACGGCATTGTATCGAAACAACGTCGATGTATTTAATTGGGAAATATTTTTTTCACTTACTGTTTCGAGGATCTTCTTCCTCAAGAAGGTTATCCTCGTCGTCGGCATTTTCGTATTCGTCGTTTATGTACTTATGCCAGTTCCTACGAGGAAATATTCAAACTGAATTAAGATTCTGAATATTCATCGACTGTTTGCAATTAACGTCACGCCGACGCGTAATCGTTATTACCGTTTGTGGCGTTCGTTTTCCCAGAGAGAGAGGAGAGTTAGAACGTCTTGCGGATCGATATCTAACTCTCTCTTGAATCGTGGCTCCTGATAAATCGGCACGCTGAAAATTCAAGAGATCAGGTGATTATCTCTTTCGAGATAATTTTCTTTGTTAAAGTTATTGTTTATTTATATATATATTCAAATTGTTCAAAAACAGCAAAAAACAAAAAAAAAAAACAGAAAGAAATTAGAATCTGCAAACTCTGACGTACGTATAGAAGATTCGGATAAAGTTCTCGTTGATATTCGACTAACTTGACAGTCACTTGAGCTTCGTATTCCTGAATAATATCGATTTTCTATTGCTGCTCGAGTTTAAAACTAGATTTGTCGCGCGTAACCCGATCGCGCGTGCACGGCATCATTGTGCGCGAGATATTTGAAACGAAAAAGGCTGGCTGAACAAAAGGACGATATTAGAGCACCAACGTGTGAGAAGGAAGATTGTACGCGTTTGCGCTGACAGGATTTCTCCTAGGTCAGGTCCGCCGAGCATGCTTGGTACACGCTCTGTTGCGGATGATCGATAAACAACCGGTTAATACCATCAGCTGATTGGCCGGTCATATGCCAAAACGATTTGACTCGTCAGGTGGTTTCATTCATCTTTTCTTCCGTTAACTTCGTTGGTACGTTCGTCTAAGATAACGAGAAACAGGAAGAGCGCTTCAGAACGCGCTATATAATATTCTCTCAACGTGAGACATTAAATGGAAAGGAGCAAGCAATTTATTCTGACTAATTAGTCCAAAATTTTAACGTCAAATCAACTTTCTTTTGAAAGAAACGAAATAACAATTTTCAAGAAAAGTCCGCTCGAAAGTTAATAGTTTCCACCCCCACGATTCGCATATCGAACGTGAACTTTTATTCCATAAGTTCCCCCGTAACAGTAGTATCTATCGCAGGGGCGTGTCGCCGGTTGAATATAAATTCCGGGGACGAGCTCCGTTGAATTATTATGCACATCGTGAGAGCGTCGGCGCTAACTAAGAATCTATTCCTCGTCAGCTGATTGGCTGGCGATATGTCAAGTAATAGTCAAGCCTGACCTAGTTTTCGCATGTTAGCTGGCTCCATTCAGATTTTCGTGGACCCACCCCTCTCTTGGAAAGCTACCGTATTGCGTCACGAGTATCGAACGTCTCGATGACTGCACCAAATCGTGCACATATACGCGTACGTTCGCATGCTCGTGCGCGAGACAGCTCGCACGTCCCATGTGAACACCGAGAGCCGTTTATTGGAAAAATTTTTCAGCTGACGCGATCACTTTCGTTGTGGAAATTTGTAAAATTCTTTTTCGAACGTAACTTTTACTTCGTACTATATACGTACGTACTACGTTATTACTTTTCTCGATCGTTAAGCTCGTTACTTCGAACATTACATCGATCGGAAATTTTAATTAACCGAATTACGTTGCAGGAGTATCTAAAATTTGATCTTTCCCCTCGTTACTGAGGACATAAATTAATTAAGATTTAACATTGAACTTTCTGTTTTCCACCTCCGTATTTGTTGAAAATCAGAATTTTTCAATCGAATGAAAGTTCCGTCACGTACATTTCGCAATATCGACGGAATTTTTCCTCCTTTCCTGATTGACAACCAGGGAAATTGGAAATATTACGGAATTATTAGATTCGATGCCAGCAAGTTTATCCGATTATCGATCAGTCGCAAAAGTTGCCTTTTACACCAAAAAAAATAGGAAAAAATACGCGATCTACAAAACTGCCTACTTTCAAACCTATTTTTTTTTTTTCTTTTCCGTGTAATAGAAATTAGCTCGTTCGTAAATATAATATATTAGCGTGCATGTACGGAAAGTGACCTGTGACATTTATTTACAGGTCAAGCAATACACACTTGCAACTATGTTTGAGCGTAAAAATAAAAGTTTGACGTAGGGGAACTTCAAAGTAAGTAATTGATCATTCTATGACGTATCGTAGAACGTCATGGTCTACGTCATTTAAGTACTTAATGACGACGATTACGTAAACGCGGAACGCTATAAATATCATCGATAGCCTTCGTTACGAAAGTATCGACTTCCGATTTGAATCGGAACGTCTAGAGGTCCCTTATACTGTCGAATGTATATATACACTCCGTCGTTAAATGAAAGAGAGGAAGAAAAAAAAAGAGGAGAGGGGAGAAAAGAAAAAGGAAGAAAAAAAAAATATCGTGCTGTATTCGTTACAGATATTCTACACTGTCCTTTATATTTGATCAGTCTGAAAATTATCGTGACGAAAAAGTGAAGAGAAAAATCGATTTAATACGCTGTGTCGATCAACTCGGATAACGACTTCAGCTTCTCGAAGTCGTATTGAACCGACTTGGTCGTCAAGTCTACCGGCGTTTCTGCCGAGGGCAACGCCCTCGTCAGCCCTCTCATCCCCATTCAGAAGAAACGTTGAAGAAAAAGAGGAATGTTCCGAGCAAGAGGGCGGGAAGGGTGAGCTCTCGTAGGGGTAGAAATTACGGACGGGTTACCGAGTCGATTCACCCTGCCCCGAAGCAGCCTGTTCCACAGGTGAATTCACCCTAACACATCTTAATCCCGACTTGCGTGAAACGTAGTCGTCAGGCAATGAAAGCGGCATGATATATAATTGTCTCGTAAACAGTATTCGCAACTTCAGATTCGACAAATTCTAAGCTAACGCGGGAGATAAACCAAACGTACAATTTTCTGCTTTCCTCTTTATTCGCCTTTCTCCCTTTTTTTAACGATTCAATTAAGTTTGACTCACCTTCTCTTCACCTGCGCCTGCACAGACTGCTGAGTGGACGTTGGAGATTGGAACGAAGTGGTCGATGGTTTCACGGTGGTTGATCCGGTGACCGTCGATTTCTCGGATCTCTTCCGGCGATCTTCGTTCATGTAGTAACGGGAGTATGACGGAACGTCCCATATTTGGGGCATCTCGTATCCCAAATCGTTCATCATGACCTTTCCATAACTGAAACAGAAAAAGAAAAAGGAACGGATCGTATCAATTGACTCGACTTCAAAGATAAAGCATTTCGATTTATTAAGAAATTACGCTTACTCGTAGTTTCTGTCGTATGGAGAAAAAGAATCACGATCATAGACAGCGTTGTTAGGTATGTTAGAATGAGAAGGCTTTTCCTCCTCGGCGAGAGCTGCTTTTAGCCCGCCTAGACCGGATGCGGCTAGAGTCCCTTGGATCAAACGTTAATTAATAAATCAGAATATTTCAAGGTACCAAAAATGGTTGAACGGTGCTTGTTATTTAATATTTAAATACTCACTCTTTTCTGCGGTAGAGGTGTAAGATGTGCTTGGTTTTTTTTCCGGCTGGCGATTTTGTTGGTTACCGAACATCAACATTTCCTGTGCCCGTTTAGCTAGAATCGAAATGTGTCATTAGCGGGCAGGTTATTAATTGTATCGTGAATCATAGGAAATGATTCATCTAATGTGCCTTACGTTTTGGTCTCATTGTTTGTTCAGTCTTTTTTGCATCGTCTGCCAGATTCGTTGGCAGAGATTGTGCTATCACGAGGAGGGAGCATAAAGTTAGTAACCACACCCAGTCGCACATCATCTGAAAAAAAATTAATCGTTGGGTTGTTGAGCCAAGCTTCGATTGACTGATCTATGAAATTTATCAGAGGGATAAGGGTAAAAGATGTCTTTATTGACTATGCGCAAGGGTTTCTTGACCCTTTAATCAAATGTGAAATTGATTAAGGGTGCAGTTTGAAGAAGTATGGTCGCTATAAAGTGTGTTTCTCTTCGTGTACAGGTCGAAGTTTACACTCCTCGCAAGCGCAGGTAAATGAAGATAGCAGGTCACTACGAAAGAAGCTTAAATGTCACATAATGCGAAATGTCAAGAATCTATTTCCATTGCATGTAAAAAATTAACGGGTATACATGTCGGAAGTTCCATAGGAAATTGTAAATGTTTGTACGATTTTGTAAAGATCTAATAAAGATTGAGAAATTCTCTTGAAGAATTATTGATGATTCAATTAAGTCAGTGAAAAATTTAATGCATCAATAATGCTCTCGTAAATATATCTTATCTTATCTTCTACTATCTAATTTCAGAAGAATTTGACGATAAATTTGACGATAAACATCAGTTTGCGCGAAGTGGAATTAATTGTATTATTCGTTTACTGGTTCGTTTACTGGTTCGTTTCATGAAAAATGAACACCAGATGCTGGAAACTCTATGGCCTTAACAAGTGATGCTGATAATTTAATTACAAGAGCTTTGGAACATACGAGCAATTAGTTTACGTCGATGCACGGGAGTTACCGCTAATTAGATATGCAATTAACTAAATCTCAGCAGAGACAGCCTGGAAATTTATAATCGACTGTTCGTAATGGAGGTTCCATTAGTTCGAAATATCAGAGTTCAAAATCGGGATCAAAAAATGTTTCTATCACATACATGTATATATTTGCTAAATATTATGGGAAATTTAATTCATTCATACATGTTTCTTCTTACTTTACTTTCGTTTTAAAAGATTCGTCTCAAACATATCGTGTACTCTACGATAATTATTCGCGAAACTCAATAAACAAAATGAAATTTGCGATTTAATGTTGGTGATAACATTGAGCAATTAAATCTGGCCAGGAAATAAAGCTAAATCGGATATAGTAGACCCAGAAATCGCACACTTGTTGCGTCTAGAAATACTATAGTCATTTATCGCGTTTGTATACGCGTCTATGTAACTCGCAATTAAAAATACATTTCATTGACTGTGCTTTCATTGACAAATCCAGACGCACGTAAAGCATCAATATTATCTGCTTCGACAAAATATGTTTTAAATAGTTTTCATAAGTCTTTACGAACCAACGTTACAAAAGTTACAGATCTGAAACTTGTTACTGTTACATTTAAAGCTGAGTATCTTCAAGCTGATAAACGTATATATGCGTGCATAAAATTTCAAACTAATTTTCTATCTTTAGAGTTAACGCGGCTCGAGGAAGTATAGTTACTTATCGTTGATAAGAAATCTTCGTGACTGAACACGAATTCTCTATTCTTACTCTCCTATTTATATCCGAGCAATTTTAGCAGGTCTTTATCTCGCGAAAATTGGCCAATTAAATCGATCGAAGGATTTACAATTCCGTGATTTATAATTTCAAGCAGTAACATTTCGTACCCGAAAGGACTGGATATTGATACAATTGAAAGATAGGTTCCTTCACCTTACTCAGCGTCGATTGTTCTCTTCGTTCTAGATCTCTGGCCAGTCTCCTAAGACTTCTTCTCACGAGAGTGTTCCTCCGAAGGATGCAGAGAACTAGTGAGTTCGGCTGATCGAGGTAGAATGAACGTCGAGGCTGAGCAGGACGACTAGAAAACTGGCAGAGGGTACGGTCGATCAACCACCCCCACCTTGGTGAACGAGCACCCCTACCCTGAAAGCAACCCCTACCGCGTCTCTACGAAGTGATATGACGTGCACACGCGCACGGTTATATGAACGTTCTACGCGGAACATGTACACACACATACTCTCATTGTACCACAAAATACGTCTACCCACGCGATGACCCGAGGCAGATCCTCCGGGCCATCCTTGAAATTTTCTCTTGGTCACATCTTGGCTCCTTATTGTTTTCAGAGAATTCACCTTTTGAAGAGAAGAAATTTTTGGCGATTTTTCAGCGACGTCTCGTTTCGATCGAGCCTGATTTTATTCGACGAAACTAGCGCCATATAACATAATCTAAATTTTAAGAAAGTTAGAAATAGACTACACCTTGGAATTCTTATATTATAAGTATTTGTGGTATATCCTTTGACAATACTGAACTTTCTTTATTTTATTTTGCGCCGAAGAAGCTGCGGGAATTTCGAGGAAGAAAAAGCGAGTTCTTGAAAATTCTTCTGTTCTAGTGCCTCGTGCCGCAATTCAATCAGACGTGAAATGTTTTCTAAGAAAATAGTAATCCAAATAATTAAAACGTTTTCTCCGGTTTTAATCGAATTACGTAATTCATGGAATTTTGTTAGTACGTTGAATAAAAGACCGCGCTTACTGATTTGCTTTACCTTACTTCTTTAATTGCCATGGAAATGTTTCGTAATATTTAGCTTTTATTAAGGAAAGCAGGATGAAGTGCAATCCTTTCTAATTAAAACGTGCATTCTCAATACTAATGCAATTGCAATTCAATGGATTTGGTGTTTTGGAAGAAAAATATTTTTCACAGCGATATTGTGGCACATTTTCTCTCGGTTCTCGTCGCAAATCCGTATTTTCTTTCATGTCTGGAATACCAGCGGTTGGGTGGTGGGCTGTGCCGGAGGAATTGTAGCACCGTTTTCCGTATTCAGTCCCCGGCCACTTTTCTTCAGCCCCCGCAACAGGCCAAACGCCTACGCCGTCGTATAACACCCACGAGCACCCAACGCCCACGTATATTTTCTATGGCGTAGGAGAAAAAGAGACAAGAATGATGGGAAGAAGAAAAGAGAGCAAGCGAGGTACGAAATTTTCTTTTCTTTTCCTGGCCGCTGACGCTGACGTTCGAGGGCTCTTGCGACAAAATTGTTACCGTTGATGAGAAATTTTTGATGTACTCGCGATTCCCGTGATCAAAATACTTTTGAATGATGTAATACTTTCTTCATCTTATCAGTACGTAATTCTCTCATCGATAAACAATTGATTTGATGTGTTCAACGGAGAGAGAAGAAATTGCTCTTTACTCTGGAAGAAAATGGAAATTTATTCAAGCTGAATATATAAAATTTTAATTTCTATTCGTCTGTTTGCGTTCACCGCGTTTAGAAAACGAAGAGCGAATGACAGACGTCGAAGAAGAGCAGCATGGAATTATGTACTTGGATGAAACTCTCTGGAGGGAAGTCGGCAAAATTCTCTGAAGCAACCGCTCTTTAGCGAAGTGTTTACTTGAGATACGACGCATCCTAGCGCACTGTGTGCTACCTTAGTAATTGACCTATTTCTAAAGAATCAGCTGCACGCTTGCGCGAATTAAAAGTAGTTGCACAAAACAGGCATAACTCGCCTCGTCGGATTTCTTGCAAAATAACGACGCTCACGGTTGTATTACGGGGACGCGTACGACAGATGCTCAGAGACAACCATTCCTAAAAGATACAAATAAATTTGTTATATAACGACGACAAAGAGGATAGAAGAAGACTGAAAAAAACCGGAAATTACCATATTATTGTTTATTCAACGTTCGAAATTTTTCTATTGTCTTAGAAGAATAGAAATTTCCATCCCTCATTGTATTCCATTCTAATTGTAAGCTAATTTCACGATACGAAAAGTCAGATAGAATAGGATCACGCGATCGTCGTGAATCTTTTGTCCAAGTATCGAGAGAAATTGACACTGCTCTTTCGACTACTGCCGAGGGAGATATTCTCTCTTTGAACTTGAAAATGAACCATCGAAGAAACGCACGACTGCATTTTCTGCATTTATAGCAGAAAAGTTAATTTTCGTAATTTAACCAGAAGCTTAGAAATTCTACGGAGAAAGGATACAGCCGTCGTTGTAATTACGGGGGCAAGTTCTGTGAAATAATATAATTTGACGTGCTCTATCCGAAGGTTGGTTCCCATTGACGTCAGTCGTTGATTCTGGAAACGACGAATCCCCGTGCTTCGAAAACTTAGTGGGGAGCATACGCATGAGGAAATGATTCGTAGGAGGGGAGCATGGATCTCCCAGGGACGTGAATACCATCAATACGATAAATCCAGGATTCAAATTATTTGACAACAAATGATAATCATGCAACTAAATTGCCATTATACCCGTCTTTATTGACAATTACAGGCTGACTATAAAGTTGTAACATTTTAATTCTTCATTTGACCAATTGTATTCAACGCGATGTTACTTAACTTCGAGTCATTACATGTGCATTCTTGAAGATTTAACAATGTTAAATTTTAGAAGTTTAAAATTCTCTTTTAAAGTTTAATATTCTAAACAAGAATTAGGAATGCAAAATATTAAAAGAAAAATTTACTATTCTGAATGTTAGAAAGTAAAATAACATCTTCTTAATATTATTTCTCAAGAAAATAACTTGAAAAGCATAAAAATATTTGAAAATTTCAATTAAATAACAAATTTTGGCTGAATGAACACCGTAGTATAAATTTATGATAGGACAGGTATTACTGATTATTGATACTACCCTGTGAAATAGAACCTGTAACCAACAGCGGGAAGGGGATATCCCGAAGGAATAGATCGATGTTTCACTCTGTGTAGTAAGAGACGCCTGTTGCTGTAAAACAGGAGTAACTTCATTCATGAAAATGGTAAAACATATACGCATTGTATCATTTTAGATTTTTGTAATAATTAAACACCATTCTAACTGCTGATGAATTTTAAAAATCAACGTGATATTTCTATATTTTTATTGACTAATCCTCATATTTTTAACAGATGATAGATAATATATAACAATTGTTTATCAATTTATCAAAACTAACATAATACATAAAATAATATACTGATAATATATAATACATCAAGTAACGTATTAGTAATATATAATTATTATATATATAATAATTATTAAATTATTACTAATACGTATATAAATATTACGTATTAGTAATATTAATAATAAGTAATATATAAAATATATTATCTACATTTTTCAATAACAGTATCCTAATTTCTTAGTTATTTGTACCATAGATTATTACTTTCATTTTATTGTAAGAATAACTACATTGAAAAATACTTTATATGTACTTTATACTCGTTATTTATAAATACGAAAATCAATATTTTATTTTTCACGAGTAATTTTTTGCGTGAAATGCAACTTAGCAACTTTCGTTGATTTAATGTCGTAAAATTCTTGAACAAAAAGTATAAACAAAGAAAATATTTTACATTAATCTCACATTACGTCACAAGTTTGCATTATGTATTATTCAAAAATAACAAGATGGCAGTGGTGATGCCGCTTCTTGTTTAGTAGATTGAATTTTTAAATGCGTTAGGTGTTATCAATTTTATAAATATAGATAAAAGATAATCCAATAATAAATTGACCTTATTCGTAATTAAGTCATTGCAATCAATGCAATAATAAAACAGTGAAATATGGCGAGACAATCGTACAGTATTGTTGAGTATTATGGTGAACAAGATAGATATAAATGTGGTTACTGTAAAAGCCCAAACACAAATTTCAGTCATGGTAAGTATTAAAACGCTACGAATTCCATTTTAAACAATTTCACTTATACAGATGGAATTTCATGCTTCTGTCAATAGGTTATGTGGTATCAATGATTGCTTCATACATGTATAATTTTTCTTCCTGTCATGTTAAGCCTTATGTATTGGCATATCAATATCAATATACACATCATATTACATTATATATTATATCTTAATTGTAATACATTTCAGGCATGGGCACGCATATATTGACTGTTCAAGATTACCAAGCCCTAATAGATAGGGGTTGGAGAAGATGTGGTTCTTATTGTTACAAATCTGTTATGGATCAAACGTGTTGTCCAATGTATACTATTAAGTAAGATTAAAAGTTTTTAATTGCTAGAAATTAATTTTCTATTTATTGAAAGACATACATGTACATACTGTATTATAAATTTTTTATATATCTAAATATTTATAATAGATGCGAAGCATTACAATTTAAAATTTCTAAATCCCAAAAAAAAATTTTGAAAAGAATGGCAAAATTTTTAAGAAATGAATTACATTGTGATGATACTATGGATACATATGAAGGAGATTATCGTGATAATACTGGTGAAAATTTATATATGTTAAATTATTGTTATTTGTTTATAATATGAACTTTAATATGTAATTTTACGAAATCATTTTTTATAGATATTGAAGAACTTCCTACCCACAGCAAACACTTTTTAAATGCTGACAAAGATATTTCTGGTACAGATGTGAAATTTATTGATGAGGAAATTAATGCAAGGTTACATCCTAGCGTATCAGACAAAAAGAAAAAAAAATATGACACAGAAATTGAAAAAAGTAATTCTGAAAGTGTACCTATGCCGTCAAGCCATAATGATTCTCATGGTACATCACAAAGTTTACAATCGACAAAAATGAATCCTACACGAGCACCTTGTATGAAAGCGAAGCTTTTACGTAAACAACGAAAGCAACATAAATTAATGACACAAGGAAAGACTCAAGAAGAAATAGAGACTATTTTCAAAGAAAATAAACAAGAAAATCAAGCTAAAAATATAGAGCAATTGTTTGATGAAATATATAAAGAAACCAATAGAAGATTAGAGGTAAGGTGTATGTTGTACATTTATTTCTTCAAATACTTTACTAAATGTTGCACATAAATGGTTTTCACTGAGGTTAGTCCTCTTTTCTCCAATTTATTTAATATATAAAATATGAAAAATAGTCAAACTATTATTCTTACGACTTACTGTATTTTAGTAAATATACTATTTCATACATTTCTAACTATTGGATTTAGTTATAATAATTCATTATAGTTCAGTTTATTTTGATAAAATTTTATAAAATTTGCAAATTTTATTAGCTGAAACTAGTTAGAATTTCGCCAATGAGTTCCGGATATTTAAATACCTCAAAACAATCTTATGAGATATATAAAAAATATCAAACAGCAATACATGGAGTTCTATCAGAAAAGATTACAGAGAAGCAATATACAAGATTTCTCGTGAAATCACCTTTACAGGTAACTTTGCAATTGCTATGATTTCCTACTGAGTTATATTAAAGCTTTACTCGCTGAAAAAAAATCATTACAATTTTTTACTGCTTTTATATATTTTATAATATCATACATAATTATTGTTAAATTATACAGCTATATAATATTACTAGATCATTAGACAATAATTAAAAAATATATATATATATAATTTATATATATATATATAAAACACTGTATTGAATAATTGCTATGATGCTTAATTGGAGCAAAGTGGACTTCCTTGCAGTATGTGTTATACGTTGTGTTTACTAAATATTATTTATATATTTAAATTTAAATCGTCAGATGAAATTGGTGAGAACATTGTCGGACGAATTTATTAAAACACTTAAAGTAAGTGCAAACCTTTTTAAAAAATATCAAATGACTATTCACGGTGAAACAGAAGAGGAGTCAGATGATGAATCATTCTTCAACTTTCTTGTAAATAGCTCTTTACAGGTACACTTTGTATTTAGGTTGTTGTTGCAATTTAATTTTATAATCTAATCTTGTATAAAAAAGATAAAAAACAAAATTTTTAAAAGATATAAAAAAACAATATTTTTTCACATTAAAATGTTTAACAAAATTATGTATGATATTTTATATTTGTTTTTATTAAATACTGCTTAAAAATTTCATTGCTTTGGATAAAGAACATATACAAATAAGGAATTTATAATTTTGAAGCCATGGACACCGGATGATGGACCGCCGGATGGATATGGCTCTTTTCATGAACAATATTGGTTAGATAATGAATTAATTGCAGTTGGAGTGATAGACATTTTACCATCTTGTGTTTCAAGTGTTTACTTTTTTTATGATCCAGCTTATTCCCATCTCTCACTTGGCACATTTAGGTTGGTATCATCTTCCAATTTTATATGTATATTATTTGCAACAAATTGTCAACTTTTTGTATTTTATTTAGTTCACTTCGAGAAATTTATTTAACAAGACAATTGAATACAGTTGCAAAAGATTTGAAATACTACTACATGGGATTTTATATACATTCGTGTCCCAAAATGCGGTACAAGGCACGAATGAAACCATCAAAGCTATTATGTCCTGAAACTTATATGTGGTTTGATATTGAACTGTGCTTATTAAAATTAGATAAACAAAAATATAGCAGATTAAATGATGATATTGATGCTATTGATGAAGATGGTATGGTTGATATTTGCGAGGTAATAAACAAGATTGTTTACATTTTAAATCATGAATTGTTTTATTTTTATTAATAAATTTCCAGGTATTAATTTTGTACCGCAAGATTGCGATGCCGTATAATATCTATAAAAGGCAAGCCCAAAACGTCACTCAGGACGAGGAAGATGAGATCAAAACATACGCTAGTTTAGTTGGAATGAAATGTGCACGAAGATTGTTGCTTTATCGCTAAAGTTTATCAAGCATGCGAAAAATTTTAATTTATACATATATTTACTTTTCATAGAAAATAATTATGTATTTGTTGTGAATTAACATGGACAATTAATAAAATTAACAGCTTTATATAAAGTATTTATGATGATAAATGTGTAATAAATTAACAAATTCTTACTAAATAAAAGTATGTAATTTTTGTGCTGTGCACATACTCTGCAATATTTACTTTTCTTTCCTCTTTCTTTCCTCTTCTTGTTATTTTATGTAATATCAAATAAGAAATAAATTAACGATGTTCTCTAATACAATAAACTTTTAATCACAGTAGAACATCGATTCTCCGAACTAATTGGAAGACAAATCTGTTAGATGGATAGAAAAAAACCAAATTTGCGAACATATCATAAATAAACTAGAAATTAAAATTTTCAAATATTTATTTTTACATTTATTGCGTAAAAGAAATTGCGTGTTTAGTAAAACTTCTATTATCGCCTTCATTATACCTAATATTGTATTTAAATTAAGAGTTATCTTTTGAATATGTATTGATAATGATATATATCAATTATTCATGAGCCCGATTTATTGTATCATTAATTGCACTTTTTTAAACGGAAATGAAAATTCCTAATATTTCATTTATCTTTTAATTACAGCATCAATCTTTTTCTCTTTCAATATTCATAGTATAAATGAAATCTATATAAAATCGACAGGAAAGTTTCCTAAAACATTTTTCAATGTGTAGTTTAAATTTCTTTTTATATCCGTAATTAGATGATTTTGTTCGATGTTCCGTATATAAAAACTAAATTAAAACTATTCATTTAGTATGCAGTTTTTCAACATCATACGTAAACATTTTTGTATGTAAATATAATTGCTCTATTATATTCAGAAAGTATTTTTTATAAAATGATAAAAAGAAAATAGGATTCAGATAAAAGTTTCAATTCATAAAATTTATTTAACAACAAAATACTTAATCACAATTCAAATATTTAATAACATTCTAAGCCGTATAAAAAATTACATTTCACTTAATACAAACATTCGTCATTTGAAATTCTAAAACTTGCGGTAACAACTATTGTAAGGGGACCTTTAAAATATTTACAATATTTCCGGGTCACGATAATTTTTTTTTTTTTTTGGTCGTCAATGCCTTAAAGATATTATAAAACGCGATTATAAGTTGCATAGTGAAATTTAAAGTATAATTTCTTTTAATTATATTTAAATTTCAAGTAATTTGTTCACAGAAACATCCAATGTTAATAAAATTGTAAAAATTCTAAAAATAATTAAATCGCAAGCTCTGCATCCGGCCTGCTTCGAACTTCGTTCCAGCTTTGGATCCTTCCGCTTCCCCCGAAAAGAAAAACGATCATGGAAGCTATGCAAACCCCCGAACTGATCCAAAACAATATTTGCCATCTGTCGATGGGATCCTAAAAGAAAATAGAAAAAAGAAACCAGTTACACATAAACCAATCCGCAAGAGGATAATTTTCTCCAGAATAAAAATACGTAAATTAATAAATTAATGAAGAGCAAGTTGATAGAAATATATAAAAGCGAAAGCGTTAACATGAATACACATACCCACACACGTGCACATTTCTGTTAAGTTACCATAAAGATATCGAAACATTGATAGTGTAGATGATAGTGTAACGTATTACTGCGTTGTGGATGATGGATTACCTGGTGATGCATCTACAAGGTATTCCTCGTACTATACAAATTTGACGATATAGAAACGAAGAATACCTTTGAGACGTCATCACCACAAGTATACCTGGATGGATGCGAGGTATGAACTTAGCGAAGCCTTCTGCCATTTGACTCGAGCGATTTCTTCACACCGTGTGCGTACACTGATATTGACATTAATTAGTACTTTATGTGTCTATATGATATGAAAATTACAGAACATGTATTTCATATTACATTACATAGGCTCGCTCGAACATGCTCCATGATATGTTTATGATTTGAATATGTAGAGAGAAATAAATTATTCACTAAGAAGTAGGATAAAGCATAGCCTGACGAGGTATGAAATCCTAACTGGTTAGTGAAATTTTGTACATCGTTGGGAGTGTTGCATTTTGGAGAGGTGCGTCAGTCACACATACGATTCTCAGTATTGCTCGTACTATGAGTTACGCAACATAGTACGAGATCATACTGGAGTTTCGAATGTGCTTAAGAGTAAAAGCCTGTCAACTCGATTGTAACGAGATATCCGTCACTATATCATGTGATCACGCGAATAAAAAAAAAATTATATAATTCACATGCAAAAATAATTCAACATACGATCCCTTGCAAATATCACGCGTGCTGTGGAAAAGCGAATAAGTAAATGCGAAGCGAAGCTAGCTGAGAAGTCATGATAAATCGCAGAGAGAAACTACTTACTCCATATTTTCCAGCTATTTCTTCAACCATCGGAGAAATAATTATGCCAGAAGCGCAACCGGCTGTGTTCATGATACCGTATAGAAAACCGGCAAAATTTGGCGACAGATCTTGATTGTTGGACAAGTTCGCAATACTCGCTGCCCCATTGAAACCCAGAGCAAACACAAGGAAGACATTCGCGAGGACGAAATTACATCCAACGTATCCGACTAAAAGGAGGAAGATGCCCGGTAGAAAATGAGCTGCAACAAAAAAGAGAAAAACTCTCGCTTTCGTTCTTGAACGGAAGTTGAAGTTAAGATTTACTTACAGAATATCGTAGCGCCTTTACGTATAACGGTAACAGAGACGATCTCCTTCCTCTTGAGCGTGTCACCAGCCCAGCTGAAGAAAAACCCAAAAAGCATCCTGCAACCCCAAGGTAGGCCAGCAGCAACACCTCCTTTCGTCAGTTCAAACCCTAAAGCTCTTGTCAAGTAAAGCATCATGACATTCTGATAAAAGAACAAAAGAAACATATTCCCGAAATGGCAGCAGAGCAAACTGAGGAAAGGTATCGAGGTGAATATCTCCTTCAGCGGTGTATCTTTCAACGAAGGTTTCTCTTTCCTCACTGTGCCTGCTTGCGCACTGAAAAGAAAAATACAGAGCAATTTATACATGGAACTAACAATAAATTAACGATCGATCGATCGATGTTGGCTCCTGTACTCACCTTTTAATATATTCTCTTTCTTCTTCCGTAATACCAGGATGTTCTAGAGGAGAGTCATACGTAACTATTGCCCAGACGACTATCCAGATCATCATTAGCAATGACGGAATGTACCATCCGCTTTCCCAGTTCGTGCTCTCCGCGATACCAGCGACCATGGGATACGTAAGGATGGTACCGAACGTGCCACCGAGCAAAGACCAAACGAAACGAGCCCTCTCGTTCGGTGGTGCCCATTGCGCAACCAAAGCATGACACGCTGGAAACGTTATTCCACCGGTAAGGCCTACGATTATTCTCGAGAACAGAAGGACTCCCCAGTGAAACTGAGCAAGGATCGGACTGATCAATGACACCACAGCGGCTACTATAGACGTCCATAGAATCGCGTTCTTAGGGCCCCATTTGACGGCCATCACACCACCGATGAAGTTACCAGGAACATTCCCGTAGCTGTATGCAGCGATCAATTGACCACGGATCTCCGGCCTCCAGTCGAAAGGAAGACCATTGAACAGTTCTATGGGGCCAGGCGATGGACGCGTCACCTGCTCGTCGTTATTCCTGCGCACACGAACGTTGTGCATCTTTGCTATCATTTCATCTTCCGCAGCTTCTATCTGCTCCGACAGAATGTAGCTATCCAAATAGGCGCCCGGATCCAACCAAGAAACTGCGCGACGAACTCGAAACTCATCGGACGATCGACAAACGCCCTCCGTAACGTTAGGCTTAGCTACGGCTTTGATCATCGGAACGGCGAGAATCGGCATTTGCAAACGGCACACGTAATTGGTCCAGCATGCCGTGAACATCATCAGGCAGACGAGAACTCGCGTCGGAATCCATCCTGTAATAAAGGACAAGATCGATAACGGTAAAGTTCTTTTTTAATTTTCGCTTCTATTTCTTTTTTTTTTTTCCTTTTTATTATTTTGCTTCGCAGGAAAATTATTTCAGATAAAGTTGCTCGGTAAACTAAGTCGGGAATAGTGAGGTTCCAATTATCGTTGCTCGCGTTTGCAATTCTTTACTCACTCAAACCTCTCCAAAATGGAGCTTCGGGTTTATCGAAAAGTCTAGGTATACCGGCAACGCCGTCCTGGATAGATCTAAGTATGAACATCAGGCGTTGAATTAATAATCGTTCTAAAAAAGAAGCTACTATTCTATTGACTAGCTCGT
Source organism: Melipona bicolor (assembly GCA_030673865.1). Lineage (NCBI taxonomy): Eukaryota > Metazoa > Arthropoda > Insecta > Hymenoptera > Apidae > Melipona > Melipona bicolor. The sequence continues at coordinate 1,390,671 of JAHYIQ010000015.1, read as the reverse complement.
CAATGAAGAAAATTTGACGGGTTACCATGCCAACTATGATTGCTCGATGTTTAGCAGCGACTTTGTTTTCCACGAAAATCTACTTATACACGTTCCAATTTGTTTTTAAATCCACGTGTTTACAGCTAAAGATGAGCAATGCAAAAATATAAATTAAAAATATTCTTATAATAATAATTTTTTAAAATAGATACATTGCTAGAAGAGCGTTGAAGAATTGCAATGAAAAAAATTAAGTGATCCAAACTTGTACGTAGCGTCCTGTTTAACAGTTAACTTTCTTATAAGTAATGTGTAGTAGATACTCGTTACTGCTAGTGCGTCTTTCAAAGAAAGTTCTCGACTACTTTCCAAACATTCCGCTCTGTATTTACAAACGATCGTTACCGTATGCCGTTATGTACAAAATTGAAACTGCTCCGATTACAAATTCTCCTTCAGTTTCTTGCATACGAAATGTTTTCCCCTTTAGTCAGTTAAACCAATCGATTTCCATGTGTGCAAAAACACAACAATGTTTAACGATGTTGAAGAAAAAAAAAGAGGGACGAATACAAAACAATGAACTGTCAATTTTTTCAACTTTATGATCCGTAAGTTCGATCGATATCGATGAAACTCAAATTTTTTTCACTCGAATAGATAGCAAAACTGCTAGACGAAAATTTTCCAATGAGAAAAGAAATTGAATTAAGAAGTCTAAGCGATCATCTTATAACAAGGTTGAATAACGGGTATGATACAAAAACTATGCCGAGAAGAGTCGAATTTCGAGATCCGTTGAAAACCAGTGGCTTCCTACTGCCAAGTTACCAATTGTTTGAAAACCATGTATACTCAGTAACTGAATTTTTTTTTTTTTTAAGGAGAAATTTAATGACTGAGCCATCGTTTCGCGAAACTTAGTAACAAATGAAACAAAGAAATAAAGAAATATGTGTACTTTACTTACGTGGAAAGAACTTCTTGTAATACCGTTTGTACATTCTGCGACTATGGTAGAGTTCCGGACACGCACCAACTAACGCGACATTCGAGATCGTCAGGACATTCTTTGACTAAACACTGGGCGAAGCCTACGGAAACTAACTTTCTAGCACAACGTTCTTCCGAAACTGCCGAAGGAATAACTGATGACATCGGTTATCCAGCCTATTTAAATGGTCGAGGCAAGAATAAGTGGGGGAACCAGGTACATCTCTTCCATGAAATGATTTCCCTTCCAGAGAAACTACAATAAGATTTAGGATCCGTACTGTACCACCCTTGTAGGCCTTAGGTCATTTATCATTTTGCTTACAAAGATAAAGTTCGACAAATATATGACTGGACTGTCATATATTCAAACTGTCAAACTGTGTTTTCCACTATCTCCATTTAAATTTAGTATCAGTCAACGGACAATTACTAAATTCAGTTGGATCGAGTTGTTAAAATACAGTTGTAACAGTGTAACGATTTGTGCTGTTGCTGCAAAATTCTAATTGCACGCACTTTATGTTGAAACAATCTTTACGAAAATTTATGAAATAAACATTCTTCGTTGGGATCGAAAATGTTTCTCGTTTACTAAAAAAAAAAAAAAAAGCCAAGGTAAGTGAAACAAAAACGTAACAAATCGAGCTGCTCGCGTTCCTCTCTGTATTGTCGCGTGTTGTTCCACGCGACTCTGATTTGACATCGTGGAACGCGGCTTCCTTAATTTTCAATAATTTGCCAGCATTTTACGTAATTCCGTGGTCTACGGATTGCACCATGAATTTGTGCATCGGCAACTTTTGTGCCGGTTTCTTCATTTTTTTTTTTTAAGCGGCGTTACCGCGTTTTCGCACCGAGCGGTCGTACTATATTCCCTAAAATACTAATTACGTACGGATACTAATATATCTGTACGTATTTAATCAAACAGCTGTTTCGTTTCGCAGGAACGTAACGATCGTTTCGTCGTTGCAAAAAAGAAATCGCGCCAATTCGAATTACCGCGCGTGCTTAAAATATTCACGGTACATTAACTCGTACTGATGTTATGCAAAAGATCATTGTCTCCGATGGCCAGCGATAAACTTTCGTTCATCAGTAGGAGGCTATCGATAACACGCCCTGTCGTTGTCGATGTGATCACGTCATTAACTGGAAGAAAATGCTATGAATCAGTAGCGTAGCTTGAAGAAATGAAGAAGAACATTTAAACTATCAATGTACGAATAATAACCTAGAGCTGACTTTTTCAGATTTATTTGGAATGAAAAGACAGGACACGAATACTTCTTTACAATTCAGATGTATCACGACGAACAACGGAAACAATTAACCATGTGTAAGTATATATATTGTACATTGCACCAATTCACGGTAGTTGTTTAAATAAAAGTCGATCTTGAATTTAGATAAAGAAAATATGTGATATTCTAACGATATGATTATGTAATCCACATGGAAGATTTCCATTTACTATTGGAAACTATTCAAATAGTTGTTTTAGTTTCATTCATTTTGTTTTGAGGTTTTATTAAATATGCGCAACAATTCGGGTACTTACAGAGAAAATATTTTAACTGTAAATTAAATGATTAACTGTAAATTCAATATCATCGAAAACAATTAAAAGAAATACAGTTTATCAGTTGGAATATTCCACGCTTGAAAAATAGGGTGTCTCGCGTTACAAGCTGCTTTCTCCAGAAACCATTGATAGACATCGACTTGAAATTTTAAATGGTACGGAGGAGCTAACATTTCAGGGCGTGTGGTAAGTTTTTTAAATGCAACAATATATTAATTTTTCGTTATTTCGACAATCTAGTCCTTTTATTTAAAAGTATTTTGTATTGTATCTTGCATGGTTAAAAAGTTACAACAATGGAAAAATATTTTCCATTTATTTCTCTGACTATTTATTCATTTATTTCCTCTTTCTATTACATTGGAACTGAAGAATGTTATTAACAATATAGAAAAAATGGTAAAATGAAATTGCGTCATTTGCAATAATTTCGGAGAAATCAGTTTGCAACATTTTACGTGAAATACTCAGTATGTTTCAAACGTTTTAAATAGCTTTCTAAAAATTGTACACTTTCTACAAATTGCACGGTCAGCTTTGCCCTACGAAAATTGTCCCAACTATTAGGTGGTCTTATCCACTGTTTACCTAGTATCCAACTACTCTGTACTCTTCGATGTTACGAATTTCTTAGAAAAATCCTAGGCACGGACAGTATATTCATGTACCTCATCTGTGTCCTTAAGAATCAGCTGTTCCGGGTACAAAAGCATTTAACTACCCAGTGTATTGTATATTCTCGAGCCTTAGAATAAGATCGCAAGAACTTATGCAGTGACTAAGTTGCAGATAAAATATTCGTTGTAACGACTGGAAATAAGATTTATATATTACGAAATTTATTTGTAATTTGTATTGTAAAGAATCATATCGTAAAATTTATTTTACAGATATTTCAAGCCAGTGGAAATACAACAGACGATTGCATAATTGAATACGTGCGTAATTCGAGAATAGAAGTGCATGTAATGCGCGGTTGTATTTCAGACCTCCCAATTTTGCTTCCTAAAGATAATGCAGTAGAAACGAACTGGAAGATCAAACGTAATGTCGTAATAAATCAACGTCGAAATTTTAAACTTTTTAAAGTCTAAATAATGAAATGGCTCGTTAATAAGGATAATTAATCCTTAGGAATTAAGGAAAATAGTGAAAACTAATTTTCAGATTGGGAGAGTCGTAAAATTTCTCGAGACCTTTAACCATCGTGTTTTAATTATCCTGTATAAGCCAGAATTCCAAGATCCGTTGCCCTTTTCGCACTAGGCTTTGTTCAGGTATGCGTTTTTAAATAAGGGACAACAATTCGAAAACTGACCTGCCATCTAAATGACAGTTTCTGTTACCTTTCAAAATTGATCATTTCCCTTGCTTAATGGAAAAATTCAATTTCTAGTATTTATTAAATAAAATTCACATTTGAATGAACATCTGACTTTTAAATAATATTAATCCTGATATTTATAAGAAATAAGTTCTTTGCTTTAAGATTTCAAAACCGACTACAATAATCTTGAACCAATTAGCAATATAAATTTCTGGAACAATCTCATATGGTGAATTTAATGTTACAATATATGTAATATATAATATATACGTACAGTGGCTCCAGAAAGTTTTCATGTACATATGTAATGAAAAGTCGACAATATTTTAAACTTTTCTAACTTTGTAAAGACAAAAAATCGTGGATCAAATTTCGTTGTAAAGAAGAAACTTCAATTTTCAAAACTATGAATATTTTCGAGCGAACTAAAGTACTTTTATTTAATCTCTTTTAAAACGATCTAAGAACATCTTTGAAAGAAATGAATATGTGCACTGTGAAATATAAATAATGCTTAATGTAAATACAAGATTGATTGAACTATGATCTTTATTAAGAGGTTATAGCACTCTAAAGTATCGATAATTTTTCCATTCGATTTAGTATTCTCGCGTATGTTAAAAAATTGACAACACTTTAAACTGATATGACTTCTTGGGAAAAAATCATGGATCGATCATTTTTATACTCACATTTGAACGCAAGTTTCTATTTCTAGTGCGTTTCTTTTATTTTAAAGATGTTTTTATATCATTTTAAAAGAAGTTAAATAAAGATACCTTTTCTCTCCAAAATTTTGTAAATTCAAACGTCCTTATAGATGTTAAAAAAATTTTTATAATAACTATATTTTGAAAATTAAAGTCTCCTCTTCGCAACAATCTTAAAATTTTACTTTGTTCACAAAGTAGCAAGTATAAAAACATCGACAATTTTTCATCGTATGTACAGAAATTTTCTGCAGTCGTAGGCTAACTTGATAATTTTGATAAACTCTTTTTAGTAAGACAATTCCTAGACATGATATTTAAAAATTGCTAATTTAAATAAATTTGCACGAAAGTGTTTACTAAAGGTTGCTAACTTCATACAAATTAAATCTTATTTTTTGCCAGTTCTAAAGTTCACTGGCTCGTCGGTAACAAATACGAAGTGCAGCGACAGATTAGATAGTCGCTTGAAATTCTGGTAATGCACAACATCGTTAAACGTAACACGGAGAAAATCTTTGAAAATGAAGAACGGAAATCAGATAGTTGCCGAAGCTTTGAAGAAACAGGTTTCACCTTTTTAATTTTTCTCCTTTCTTCTTTTTCCTTAATTCTTGCGTCAATTCTTATGTCACAGTGACATTTAAGGTTATGTAAAATATTTACGAATATTATATATATGTATATATTATATATATTACATATATTTTTCATCGAAATTTAGACAATTTTTATTAATGATGATACAATTAGAACTGTACTATCAATGATCGAGCAGTGTATTGATTGTTATAAACGAATCAAATTTATAAAAATTCCATTGCAAAAGCATTACGGCATTGATTTCAGGCAACAAAGTGATTTATCATTGAACGCAGTAAACTGGTAGAAAATATCGTACGTGCAGAAGCATATTTAAATAGGAATTTCTTCTAAATATATTATATGTATGAAAAATTTTGTGCGATACAGGTATAAAAAAATTAAATTTCTATAGTCTAATTTAAGATGCGACGTAGAAATCTCACAAAAAAAAATAATTGCGAAATTTCGAAAATTTAACATAATGCAAAAATGAAAATTTTCCATAGTGATAGTGAGTGTGCAACTTTTACGAGTCGAGGTATTTTAATATTAATTTTATTTTTTAACAAAATTCTTTAATTAATAAATCCAATTGTGATTAATCAAATTTTAATTAGGAGATTCAAGGAAATAGTATATTTCGATTAAAAAAAAACTTCTGTCTGAAACTTTATTTTATCTGAAAAGTAATGATTTGTACTTTATAACATGAACTTTTCAAATTTACATACAAATAATTTATGTTTGTAACGTTTACAGATAACTTATATTTTAAAGGATTTATCCATTTCGTAATGAAGATTTACAAAATTGATTAATCCCTGCGATTGTTACTAATTAATAAATACTTACGTTTCTTTACTCGTGATATAAGCGGAACTCGCTCCTCATTATAGGAAAGCATTTCGCTTCCGTTTTAATAAACTTTTGATCTAATCGTGTCTCAATCACTTTTTTAATTGATTTTTAATTGACCGTTGTACAATCAACATGCCCACTAAGTTATTTTTAAAGCAAAATTCGACTCTTCGTTTTTGTGAAACACGTACAAGAAATTAGTCATTCCATTGCAACGCGCAGATATTTTCTTGACGTGTATAAGTAGCGCACTTAATTTTACAGATTTACAGTCGAAGTAGTTTTGTCATTTGAATTCATACAACTAGTCACCGCCAAGATAATCATTCTTATTTTTCATATAGAAAATACGAAAAATCAAACAAACGTACAGTTAACTTATCTGTTGTATTCTTAATTTTATTGTATTTTAAGTGATTTCTTGTTCGTCGTATATCAACCTGATAACAGTTGTCAGTTGTATACACAACTGTGCATACGTATATTCTAAAAAAAAAAAACATGCATTATATTAATTATGTTGGATGATACAAAAATACAAAAGTTATTTTATTAAATTTCTTTATTTTGAAAATAAACAGGGTATCGAATATGTTTTTGGAATAATGGGACATCCGGTGATCGATCTAGCCTTAACCATACAAGTAACGGATATCCAGTATCTTGGATTCAGAAATGAGCAAGCCGCATGCTATGCTGCGCAAGCTTATGGATATTTAACGAGTAAGCGCGAAAAATTTGAATAATTACTATAAAGTATGAACGTATGAAAGGAACTGTTAGATGAAGCCAAACACATGATTTGAAGGATATAATTAAAGTATTCGTTATAGTACATAACAGTCCTTTCGTACGCTCGCAAGATTAATTAATTAATTATATTTAATTGTTACATTTTTTTAATTAGGAAAACCGGCAGCAGTATTGTGCGTTTCTGGACCAGGATTGCTTCATGTTATCGGTGGTATGGCAAACGCTCAAGTAAATTGTTGGTGAGTCTTGTTCAAGCTCTTCCTTTCTTGCTGTATATAATTTAAAATTTATAAATAAAAATTTTAAAATATTAAAATTTAAAAGTGCACGTTCTACTTGAAAACACAGAGCTAATATATTTTCTGTGGAAAATCCATTGGCGCAACATGTTGCAACGATTTAAAATTTTATGTTGTCTCGGATTACAATTAATGCAATCTCTATGGTATTTTATCTCGTAAAAGGATAGTAATCTTATATGAAACGATTATAGTTGATTATGTAACCCGGTTCGCATTCATTGTGCCATATTATTAAAGAAAACACATAGCGTGTAAGTTAGATAATGATTATGTAAACCGTGTCATATAAAGATTATATTAGAAAATGCAAAAATATTAGGAAAATATTCTTAACTTTTTATTGTTAGTTACTATTGTTATATTTCTGTAATTTGAACACTATAAATTTTTGCATAGGCCGCTTATAGTACTTGGTGGATCGTGTTCTGAAGACCATGAAGGTATTGGAGGTTTTCAGGAATGGCCGCAAGTAGAATCCAGTAAACTCTATTGTAAATATGCTGCCCGACCACCATCCGCAACACTAATACCGCTCCATGTGGAAAAGGCTGTCCGACTCTCTACTTACGGTCGACCAGGTACATTCACTGCATACTATTTTTAGCAGAAGTATAAAATATTGCACGTTATAAATGTTCGTAGGTGCTACGTACTTAGATTTGCCAGCTACTTTATTAAATCAGTCAGTCAAGGAAGAAAGCATTTATGATGTTGCGCCATGCCCACCACCGCCACTGACATTTCCCGATCAACGATTAATTCAACAAGCAGTTAATTTGCTTGTGCGAGCAAGAAAACCATTGTTGATTATAGGAAAAGGTAATTGATCATGAGATTTTATTAAAAAAAATTATTAACGTTGAAAAAATATATAATTGCAAAATTGTAGGGGCTGCCTATGGAAGAGCAGAGAATGAAGTCCGAAACCTTGTATATTCAACCAGGATTCCTTTTCTTCCGATGCCAATGGGAAAAGGAGTCGTTCCAGATACGAACGAGCGATGCGTTTCTAGTGCTAGAACATTCGCATTGCAACAAAGCGATGTAATTTTGTTACTAGGTGCTAGATTAAATTGGATGTTACACTTTGGCAAGCCACCTCGTTTCCAAGCTGATGTTAAAGTGATACAGGTATTACAATTTTATTCTTACGAAATAATTTCTATGAAAGAAAACTTAATGCTCGTCCTTTAGGTCGACTTATGTCCAGAAGAACTGCACAATTCTATTTCTTCTGCAGTTGCAATTCAATCTGATATATCTACAGCTACAGACAGTCTTGTTACTATTTTGAAAGAACGAAAATGGTTCGTTGAAGAAAGTAATCCGTGGTGGAAAGATTTACAAGCCAGATCAAATAAAAATAAAGCAATAATTCAGGTATCGTTATTATATATCGATATTGATTTAAAAACTAACATATCTTATTTTTATCATTAACATTTTTTTTTTGTTTATTTTGCAGAAAATGTCAATGGATGTTTCGATACCGTTAAATTACTATGCTGTTTTTAAACATATTCAAGACGTGATCCCATCTGGTAACAATTTATGAAGTGTTAATTTACAATATGAAGTAAACAATAGTTTATAATAACAATTAAGAAAATAAGTAAAAAGAATATTTAAATATCTTTTTATAGATTGTATTATTTGCTCAGAAGGAGCTAATACAATGGACATAGGAAAAACGATTTTATTAAATAATCAACCGCGTCATAGATTAGATGCTGCTACCTTTGGTACAATGGGAGTTGGTTTAGGTTTCGCCATAGCAGCCGCTCTTTATTGTAAAAACAATGCCCCCACCAAAAAAGTTCTTTGCGTAGAAGGGGACAGTGCATTTGGATTTTCTGGCATGGAGATTGAAACAATGTTTAGGTAAATAATTCAAATACTAAATACAAAATCATAAAAATTAAATTTCACTAATAATTTTTAATGTTTTAGATATAAACTGCCTATTATTATTATCATTCTAAATAATAATGGTATATATGGTGGTTTAGATAATGAAACATTCAAACAAATACAAGCCTCGGGCGAACCAACACAAGTGTAAGCTTTTTGTTCGATATTTTCTCAAAAATGAAAATAGATAATATTATTAGATAATATATATGATATTATATATAATATATATACATACATACATATATGTATATATATTGACTTTTAGAACACCACCGCATTGTTTAACATCAGAAACACATTATGAAAAAATGTTAGAGATGTTTGGTCGCAAAGGATATTTCTGCACTACTGTACAAGATATACAACATGCACTCAAAGCATGCCTTCAAGTAAACATCATTTATATCTCTCATTTAATTCATACGATAATCAACAGCTATAATGAATAAATTTGTTACAGGTCAATGATTCTCCTAGCTTAATAAACATTATGATTAATCCCCAGGCTGATCGTAAAGAACAAAAATTCACTTGGCTGACAGAATCAAAGCTTTAACAGTGGAAAATAACTAACAGTGCTGGATATAGGAAATATACTAAGTATAAATATATAGATAGTATAGTATAAGAAAATAGATTTTATATTTTTTCTATCCATTGTATAAAATAGTGTAAATAAAAGCATATGAAACATTCAATAAAAATAATAAAAATTACATTTTATTTAAACATGTTAATATTTTTTCTTGGAACGCAGCAGAAGATAGAATATCCCTCACATTGAATTGAGATTCATTTTCAGCTTCGTTATTTAAAACATTCTTAACATCTATGTTCATGTCTTTAGCTACTGTACTTAATGTTTCGCTTGCATCAACCACGGCTTTGTGAAGTTGTCCATCCTTTTTTGCGAGTTCATTAATTATGTTCAACTCATTTTTTCTGAAAAATAAAAGAAACCGTTTCTGTTTAATCAGTAAATAAGACTATCCTTTAAAGTGACAGAAATGATTTATAACCCAGAATGTAAATAAATCTTATGTTTATTTGAATCTTACATTTTTAATGTTATGTCTTTAATAGACATCAAGGTCTTTTGGATTTCAATTTTAATATCAAAGTCACTATCCATTTGAATGCATTGAAATAATGCAGCAGATTTAAAGCAACAGGTGTATGATATCAATTTCAACAAACAGAATAACGTATCATGAAATGTAATACATTATCAACAATACACGACACATCATACAACTTAGAATACATGTCATATATCAAATAGTCCAGTGCGACCAATGACTATCAATTTCAACGATCAAATGTAAATGACTTTCAAAAAAATTTAGCTGAAACAAGTTCAAAATCTTGCTTGAATACCACTTTCTCATTGGTTATCTTATACTTGAGATACATATTAACGAAGCTCAATTTGCCAACGATACGTTGAAAAACGTCTATAACAAAGATTATATCAGTATATGTCGAATTATTATTGGCAATTTATTTGCGAAATCTATAACGAATTAATTAAAGTGTACATTATTGGTTGCTAGCAGCAATAACACTCTACCAATGGCAACACAGAAAGACTGTTGACTATCGTTTCACCAATGCATGTAGCTGACGTCACTTAGAATCGTGTCGCATGAAATAGAACCTTGAAACTGTAAATTATTGTAAAAAGTCATGACACCGAAAACATTGAGTACAGAACAGAACGACGAGACAAAACGTGTCGTGATGATAATGAACCGAGGTCCATAAACTGGGGACCGTGTACACTTGAGGTTAATCTTTCTCGGTATCACGCTCCAAATGCTTGCGTAGTTTCATCGTAATTTTGTTCGAGTGCCTGGTTTTTCTATTAGCTGATGAATTCCGAATCATTCCGTGGAACCGCATAGCTAAACGACTGTCAAGCATTTTCTAGCCGTTTGCTGACAAAACAACATTGACATGGCAGATTTCGCGTTAAACGGATTTAGCAGCGATCAAACTGAAAAGATCCTGCAGTTTCAGGTGATCTATTGTGTTACATACTGCATCATTCAATTTTCAATGAATTCAATCTTTTTATCACGATCATAAAACGAGAGTATGGCAATGATTTCAGGATTTAACAGGCATCGAGGATCTATCAATTTGTAGAGATGTTTTACAAAGACATAATTGGAATTTGGAGGTTGCAGTTCAGGTAGATTTCTTTAGCCACGTATTTTGTTTTGAATATTTTTAATTGCAAAGAAGCGTGTACAAGATTGCATGATGAAGATTACGTATAAGGCCAATTCTTTCATAAAAGTTTAAAAAAAGTTCTATTTTTGTATCATATATAGGTCAATTGTGTAATAGAATTACTAATAAGATCTCAAGGATATTAATTATAATTTGATGCATATTTATCTTGTGTGTTTGAGTGTTCTTAATATTTATTAATTCATCTTTTAACTATTCATATAAATAGATTAAAGTTTTAAATTATATTATAATTAAAATGTTCATATTTATTCATTTAGGAACAATTAAATTTGTACGAAGGGAGACCGTCTATGTATGCGCAGGATTCAAGATCAAGACCACCACAAGTTGTTGATGATAGTAGTTCTAGAATATATTTTCATTATTCTGGAAGCCCTAATGGCAGGGGTAGTTATTTATGGTACATCTTTTCATTGTGTTATGAAAGAGTGATCAGCATCTTGCAACTACTTCTTTCGATATTTAGGAGAAATGTTAGACCTGGTATGTTTCATTTTTGTGCAAATTAATTTTAGAAAAAAAAAAATTTACAAGAGAAATTAACATACTGATTGAATTTCAAGTATCTTCTGATCCTGTGGAAGATGTGATTAGTTTCATTCGATTCTATGAAGAAGCCTATGGTAACAGTCATCCTGTTTTTTATCAGGGTTCTTATAGCCAAGCTCTTTCTGATGCAAAACAAGAATTAAGATTTTTATTGGTATATTTACATAAAGATGAAGCTCAAAATATTGATCAATGGTGCAGGTAATTTTATTAATTATGCTCTAGTGGCTGAAAATTTTGTAGGAAAATGAATAACAAATTAAATCTTTATGTGCAGGAATACATTAGGTAATCTACAAATTATTCAATATATAAATATACACACCTTATTTTGGGCATGTAATGTGCAATCAGGTGAAGGTTACAAAGTAGCAGAAGCTCTTAAATCTGGTTCTTACCCTTTTCTGGCTGTTATCGTTTTAAAAGATAATAAAATGACAGTAGTTGGCAGGTACATAAAATAATATATATATATATATGTATAATTTTAATTTTTTTTTATGTAATTCTTAAATAATGAATACAATAGTATCAAAAAACTTTATTTATCTTACAGGATGGAAGGTACACCATCACCTTCTGAATTAATATTTCGCTTACAAACAATTATAGACCACAACGAAATTAATTTAATACAAGCCCGTCAAGAAAGGTAGAAAGAATACAGATATCTCTATGTTAATAACTTTAACTTTATTTAGATAAAGAAATATCGTTTAATTTACTTTATTATAGGGCAGAACGTAGTGCTGCACAATCTTTGCGTCAACAACAAGATCAGGCATATGAGGAATCACTACGTGCGGATCAAGAAAAAGATCGGAGGAGAGAAGAGGAACGACGAGCACGCGAGGAACAGGAGGCCAGAGAAAAAGAACAATTAAATGCACAAGAAATGGAAATTCAACGCATTCGTCGCGAGAAAGAACTTACTGTTTGTAAAGTGCCTCTCGAACCAGAGCCTACTAATCCTAATGCGTGTCATCTTCAAATTAAGCTTGGTGAAAGGACAATGAAAAGACGTTTTCTAATGTCCGATACGTTAGAAGTGGGTTATCTATTTCTCTTTTTTTTTTCTGTTGTTTAATTTCATTATAACAAATTATTTTCTTTTTCAGGATGTATATCATTGGATATTTAGTCAACCGGATTCTCCAGTGAGTTTTGAAATAACGACCAGTTTTCCGAAGAGAATTTTATATCCATGTAGAGAAATTTTAACATTATTAGACGCTGGATTAACACATAGAGAAGTTCTCCATGTTAATGATTTAGATGATTAACCTCTATTGATATTTCAATATTGCATTCTTTGTGTTTAAGTATCATTCCACGGAAAAAATGATACTGTCCTAAGAGACATTTATCAAAACAGATAATAATATATATATACATAAAAATTATATATGTATATATATATATATTTGATACATTCGAGTATTTTATGTGAAGCGTAGATCAGTGTCAGGAGTGCAGTTTTACAACAGATCTATAAAACATATTAGAAAAAAAAATCAAAGAATGGTTAATTATGTTGTATTTTCTGCATAGAACTACTATCAACTATAAGTACATTTATCATGTGCTGTGAACAATACGCTCACTGAAGTACACATTGAGTAGAAAGCAACAGATTTTGTTGTAGAAACTAAAAAGCAATTTATATATATATATATATATATATATATATATATATATATATATATATATATATATATATATATATACATAATACGACTTCACAAAAGCTGTACACCAAACATTTATTATATTTGTCTTAATACATTTTAGCTTAAACAATTCTTTTAATAAGCTGACTAAAAAAATGTAAGTAATTTATAAAATGAAAGAAACAATGTAAAATTATAGCTAAAGCACAGATTTAATACGTATGTATGTATACTTCACAATTTTATGAAAGTTGAAGCTATATTATTATAATGTTGCATTGTTTTAAATCTGTACTTTAAGTATAATCAATAAAAAATTTCTAGCAAGTATGGTACCTTCTGCATTTTACCGTCTATACAATTTTGGTCAGTTTTATTAAAAGTGCTACTAGATACAATAAAAAAAGCGCAATAGATTTATTGGTCACATTAAATTATATCTGATACAAGTTTCTGTATCAGAAAGAAGAAAAAAAAAGTTAAGCGAAAATAATAGAATAATCGGACTTTTTTTGTATATCACGGTTTTATGAATGTGCATGCAGTGGTAATTTTTTTTTTCTTTCCATCCAGAAATGTCTTTTTTTATGGTTGAAAACTATAGTTGAAATTAAATATTATCTTATTCGTTTTAAAGGATATCTTAAGAAAAAATTCATTATTATTGTAAGTTCAAGTAATTTTTACTTTCGTGGATTGTAAGAAAATTGTTTAGCATATATGTTATTATTGGTTTGTAAATGTCGGGATATTGGAAGTCTAATATTTATAATTTTCAAAGTTTTCATTTGAAATGTTTATGAACTAATTTTTTTTATGCTATGCTTTTTTGTGTAAAAAAAACAACCGAACGAAAGCAAACATACGAATTTGTATTGCTCGTTCTAAATGTTCTATGGAAGAATACACAATATTCAAGAGCAATCTATAGCATTTATACATATATAAATATACACACATATATATACATATGCATATATAAATCGTTTGATAACATGAATACAACAATCTGTGCAATGCATCAGATTTGTTAATCATTAAATGTGAACTTTTGTATACACATTTTGTGATCTAGTTTTGATACGTCTTTATTTTCCTTGGGATACTCTTCTGTATATACGTAAATATCAGGACATTTAATCCTAGCTACTGTCTGATGTTGGATATTGCTATCTTTCTTTGTTGCTTAAATAAACACGTTTGAGAATACATATTTTTCGTTTGTGGACATTTTATTATATAGTTGATTGCATTTTTAATACTATTGTTAAGTATTAATAATAGACACCTCAATTATTTCAATTGAGTAGTATATATGTATTTGTATAATAATACTTTTTATATCAATATCAAGCATCAGATGTAAATACATCTGCTGGATGAAATGTAATTGAATGATTACTTGGAACAAATAATTAAAATAAATACGTTGCATATAAATTCATAGTGTCATCAAAAATTTTTTTTCTAGTGTAAAAAAATGCAAGGACTAAGACTGTATAACAAAATATGTAATTGATGTACAAGTTTATGGAAACTAATTTTCGAAGTATTGGAGTGTATCTATATGATAGTATATAAAAATATTTCGTTATCTTTAGTATCTTTTGGAACGTATTAAATTTAAACTTCATTATTATTTTTCTAAAATTAATAGTCAGAAAATGGTTGATAATATAGTTGAATAATTTGCTAGACAATTATTTTTATAAATATTAGAATTTTTATATAATTGTTTTGCGTAAAATATGAAACAACGTATCTTCTATCATGCCTAGTCTTATCGTGAAAAAAGAGGGAAAAATAAAAAGCGGGACATCTTTATGAATACGATATTTCAGAGGAGTTTCTTCTTCATTTGTGAATATTGTGAATTTTAAATGTGAATAAATTTAAGTATCATAAATGTGAATTCATTAAATATCCTAGATATTTAAATAATTTTTTGGTGAATCAAACATCCTATAATTAACAAGTAAATTGGTTTAACATAGAAATTTTTTCTGTTATTTCTTCGTCGCTACTATAATAGAAGAAAAATATAATTTTTACTTTGTTATCTTGTTTTAGATTCACGTAATAAATCCTAGTAGGCGAAATTGAGCGTCTTTTGCCAAAAACTGTAGTCAATTGACAAAATGATTCACTGAAGTGTTATGCTTCTTATGAACATATAAAAAATGTTTATTTATTTAGTAGCTTCAGTGGCTACGTTAGTTTTTATTTTTGGACTTTTTCATGTCAAACATCTGTAAGTAAAATTGTTGTAAATTATATTCCAAGTAATTTTTTTTAATCAAATGTTTTTAATTTAGTGATAATTGGTTACGATCATCGATACATAGTTCATTGACCCTATATAATGGGTTGATATGCAGACCCGCGATCCAAACGACATTGAATAATGAAAATTCGGAAGGTAATTTGACAACTGAAGGTTCCGTGGTAGTCAATGATATAGTAGAGGAATTTTTGACACAGAAGACAGTAGTTAGCAATAATGAAAGATTATCGGAAACCTTTTTAAGAGGAGTCGGAAGTAGATCAAAGAATTTGAATCTACCACGGTATTCCTTGGAAGACATAGTACCAGAGGAAAAAGACAAAGATACTGGATTACCTGGTATAGTGAATTTTAAATTTTTTATATATATGCAAATAAATAAAGAGAGAAAAAAAGAATCATTTATATTTTGTAGTCAAGAAAACTCACCAATTAGAAATAACACAAGATAGTACTATCCGAATTAATAAACAAGAAGGGAAGGAAAATATATTTGAATCGTTGAAAAGTTCTGTTGAAAAGTTTAACTATCCATCTTCTCTGTTAAACAGTCAAATATATAATCTGATTTTGAAAGAAACTCAGAAAGAAAGTGAAACAAGACAAAAATTATTCGACAGTGATAACAAGAAAATCAATGAATCATCATCAACTGAAGTGTAAGATATCAATGTAGTTGCAATTTATAATTAAATTAGTTCATAAATCACGAAGTGACCTTTATTCATAGGAAGGAATATCTTCCGTCATCGTCGGAAAAGAAACCAGAACTAGATGATAACATTAACTAAATGATCAAAATTTAATTATTATATATTAAAATGTAATACACGCCAAAAATAAAATTATGTTATATAAAAATATAATAAAAATTTTATTGATATTTTTATAAAAAATTAATATTTTATACATAAGAATATATTAAATTACATTTTTTTTTAATAATTTAAGAGAAACAAAAAGAATTACTTGTTTATAATAAGAATATAAAATACCAATAAAGACTGTCGAGACGCAAGGAATATTATCACTTTCATATCTTTACTAGTATTGACAAAAATTTGCAATTCATAGAACAGAAATATAGAATAATAGGAGGAGTAATTGATTTGAAAAGTACAAAAAAATAATTTGTTTTAGTTTTATACATTATTAATAGAGAAATAATTTTAGTAACAGGAATAAATTCATAGACTAATGAAGGTCATACTATTTTTAGACAAAGCAAATGACAAATACATTCATTTTATATACAATATTCATTAAATAATAAAATAGCAATTAATAAGATTCATTTATTTAGTTCTTCGTGTCTTTGTATTACAATATAATAATGTTAATATCATTACAACATTCAACAAATGTTTAATGTCAAAAATAATTATATTTTAATAGCTCTAAAACCAATCTTGTTTTGATATAATTGAAAAGTTTGCATTTACATATAAGAAGAAAAAGCCTGTATTAATAATAAAATAATAATAAAGTGTCATAAATTTAAGTTCAAATATATTATCATAATATATTTGCACTTACAAGATATTTGATTATTTTATTTTGTATGTGGTCGTGTTTTTGCTTTCTGTCTGGAACACTGAGCATGACTATGAGCTCTTAAACTGTTGAACACTTTATTATTTAGTTTGACATCAAATCCTCCTGTGTCTCCTGTATCAATACCTGGTGGAAATTGTAAAACTCTGCAAGCATTTATTCTTGAAGACATTAACATATCATGTTTTGTAACAATTTGGGAGCCTTTACCACCCATTTTTCTATATCCACAACGTGGCATAGAAGCATATTCCTTCTCTATACTCTATAAAATATAAAGTATGTATCAAATGTTCAATATTCTGATTTTGTTATACATTAGAAAGTATTTACCACAAATCTATCAAAATCTCTTGTGTCATCAATGTCTGAATCTTTTTCATCTTGGTCCTCAGACAGAGAAGTTCGATAATTCATATAAGTTATATTGACTATAAGATATAAAAGTCATAAAATTTGAAATAAAATTTATTAAACAAAATATTTTACCTTTGGAATCACGATTGAATTTTTCTTCTGTGCGTTTTAACATTAGATCATATTCTTTATTAAACTGATCTTGCATCATATGTGCAATTACTTCGTCATTATCTGTATCATTAATTTCACTACTCTCGATATTTGCATTATCTACTGTTTCAATTTGATGCTTTTTTAATTTTCTATTAATAAAAATATACATTTTTATACCAACAAACCATAAACATAACATAATAAAAATGTAAAAAATTATTTGACTTACTTTTCTTGTAAACTCTTTGCAAGTTGTTCTGAAGTAATTTCCAATAAATTGGTAGGGCCTTCTACTGGCTGAATTTTCGCCCATGGAGTTGACATTTTTACAAATAATAAATTAAACTACAAACCTGAAAAAACAAATGTGTTACGCACATATTTTTATTAATAGAGTATATAGTAAGGTTAAGTTGATTAAAATAAAAAATTATTTATAAAATATAAAACAAAATATGTTTTACTGAAATGTATTTTGTGATGATCTTCATTATGATTAATACTATTTTCTCATTATAATTAATACATAAGACTAATCGTTTCGTAGTAAAGTCTTTCTCAATATTTTGCAATACATCTGCTTGATGTAAGTAGCATCGTAAAATAAATATTTTGACATAAAATTTATGATATTTTTACAAGAAAATTAAGAAGAAAATATGTACTTACTTTACAACTAGAATAAATAAAAATATGGAAGACGATAAAAGATAAATGAATGAAGAGTTAAAAACGTTAGTGTATCAAAATATATCACGTGAAGGTAAGACGAGGTGTAGAAGATCGATAAGCGTTTGACATACGTAGATTTAAATTGAATTTGAAATCTAATAGTTATACAATACATTCAGTTAAAATTTTACGTTTATAACTTCTTTACAATTATTTTTTCTTTTATTCTTAACATTTTGTATCCATTGACCGAATTAAAAAAACTTTTTTTTAATAATAAAATCGACAGATGAAAGGATGAAAATGAGGATATAAAATGATTTTTTAAATTAATATTATTTCAATATTACAGATTTTATTGTATACAAGTATTCAAATTTAGTGCAATTTTAATTTGCTTATTGTGCAGTTTCAATTTCTCCCAGATATATTTGTTTATCACTAGAGCCAGAGCAAACTGAAAATAAGCAAACATATTTAAAATATTATAATATTTTATATTACAACAGATTACAACGTTTGTTTTATATGTATTACCAATTGGTTCCTTTGGATGAAAGTCAATATCATTAACAGAACCATTATGGCCAGGTAATTTATACAATATTCTACGACTTGTAGTATCCCAAATATAGTGAAATCTATCTGATGATCCAGCTGATACTTTACTACCATCTGGAGACCATGCACATCTCAGGAGATTCTGCAATTATTTAAATAAATAAAATCATAAAATCTCAATAATACACATATTGTCTTCCAAAGCTTATGCTGATATATCCACTTACTTTTTCAAAGTTATGCTGATGCCCAGAAAGAATTTTTACACAACGTTCATAAGGAGCAAATGGTCTCACATCCCAAATTCTTAATGTATTGTCTATAGCATTAGATAATATATAAGAACCATCTGGACTAAGACTTAATCCAGTTATACTATCAGAATGTCCTTTTAGTTTATAAAGAATAGAATTTTTTCTTAAATCCCATACTTTTATATCATTGTCTATTCCTCCACTTATTACTTGTTCCGCTGTATCGTTAAATGTTACAGCAGTAACCTAAATTAAAAAAGAAGACAGAGAGAGAGAGAGAGAGAGAGAGAGAGAGAGAGAGAGAGAGAGAGAGAGAGAGAGAGAGAGAGAGAGAGAGAGAGAGAGAGAGAGAGAGAGAATATTAAAACTTTATAAATAAAAAATTAGAAACTATTATGAAAACAATATGACTGATACCTGATATGTATTGTTTAGTGTATAACATTGTCCTCTTTTTCGAGGATCCCAAACACGTATTGTACTATCATCACTACCTGAACAAAGTTGTGTAATACCTCTTCTTGCTCCAGACACAGAGTTTACAAAGGAAGTATGTCCTTTGAGTTTTTTTATTCTAGTTCCAGCAACTATGTCCCACAAACCTAATGTCATATCTGTACTTGCTGTATATAAATGATTTCCATCTGGACTAAAATGTAATTCCATGACTGCTCCACTATGTCCAGTTAATACAGAAATATTTTCACATTCTCCGTAAACATTCCAAATAACTGAAAATATGAAAAAATATGTAATATAAAATATAAAAACATGTAATATGTCCAAAATATTTCAAATTATTGATAACATACAAATTTGTCTGTCAAAGCCCGACGAAGCAAGATATTGACCCTCTGGATGAAATTCGAGAGAAAATATATCCCCTTGATGTCCTTCAAGCAACATAATGGGTGCAAACAAAGAAGATGTTCTAGGTGGACCCTGAAAAACAATAATATAACTTTTATTTCAAAGCTACATTCAATAAATATAACAATAAGGTTAAGTTTAGTTTACGTTTTGCACAACAGCTTTCTCTCTGCTGCTAAACACCACCTCATTTTTTGTTCGTTTTGAGGCAGGAACTAATGCTAAAATATCATCTCCTTTACGTTTATCTAAAATCGGCATAATGAATAATTTTAATTATAAACTGTACGATCGTTTGCAAACAGACTTATGACAGATAAGAACGTCAATTTACTAAATTGCAACAGAATTGTCTGATCATAGGCACAAGTGACGTCACAATATTCTCACTACCACTCTACCTATTTTTTACAGGCAAATTCCCCCACGCGGAGATAAACCATGTTTGTCTAATCTGCAATGGCCAGAAGATTTTCCACTTGAGGAAAGTAGAATGGTTTTGAAAACAATTCAACGTCATCTTGTCTCTATGATCTGATAATTGTGGATGACAATTTAATCATTATGATCGAATACCGCGCTTTTTTTATGTTTCAGAAATTGATCACTATGTATTCAATATGATTACTATTACATGATACTATTTTGCATATCTACATATAACGTAAGTTTAAAAATAAAAACAACATTAAACCTTTAAATTAAAATTTATTAAATATGATACACATTTGTGTATATTTTATTCACTATAAACATTTTGACACATTTCGCTTAACAATTCCCCCTAAGTTACAATTGAATTATTGCAATATATGATGGCCATAATATTATTTCATAAATACACATATTTACACGTGGCCACTACTATTGCTAAGAGAAGATGTGGTTTTTCAATAATAAAGTAATGAGATTGTTATTTCTTTTAGTAGTGAAATAAATAGTCAGTTTTATACTTTATATTCACTGAAAAACCACACACATATGTATACAGGATGTCTCGTTTGATTTTGACATTTTGATTTACAAAGTCATTATTATTTGTATGCATTAAAAAATATAGTTTCATTAAAAAAAAAATAAAATGGATCTTCATCTTTTACACATCTATTCACGAAAAAACTAGTAAGATTCAAATATATCATTCAATTTCATTTCTTCAGTAAATCTCAAGTCAATCAAAATATCAAAATCAAGTGAGACATCCTGTATATAGTAAATTAGGAAAAATGTCGATTTCTGAAATCCTCCTGCCCTAATGATATTTTTGCATAAAAGAAATAAAATATACCTTTGAAAAATTTGAATTCATCAAAAATTGATGATTTACAAATGCGTAAAGTAAATTTGATGTTGTATTATACATAAATATACAGAATACTTTTGGACCAAGTCTTGGTCAGTTATCTGAATGAGAAAATGTTTTTTTTTTTTCCATATAATTTGCACATGTCCAAACTACCCCACTGAACATTTCAATGGTTGAATTTACTACAACAGCATAGTTGTTGGATTTTCAATGAAATTCTTAAAAGCTGTTAGCCATTGTGCGCCTACTGCACCGTCTACGGTACGATGATCACAGCTGGCAGTGACGGACATAAATTGGGAAATTGTGAATCTAAAAAAAGTTAGCAAGTAATGAAATGAGAAAAATATTAAATAAAGAGAATATAGAAGAGACATTTACCCTTTTTCATTCTTGGCAGGTATTAACCTAGTTTCAGTTGTGCCTACAGCTAGAATGATTGACTGAGGAGGATTTATAATAGCAGAAAAGTTCTTAATACCGAACATTCCTAAATTCGATAAAGTAATAGTTCCTCCTTGGAACTCTTGCGGTTGCAATTTTCCTTCTCTTGCTTTTGTAGCTAATGCTTTTATATCCTTGCTGATTTGAACTATACCCTTTGTGTCTGCACTAAAAACTATTGGAGTAATTAGGCCACTTTCTGTACTCACTGCTACACTTACATCAACATTATTGTATCTAAAAAAAAAAGAAAAGAAATTTAACCCATGCGATTATCATTTCTGCTACTGGTAGTAATTGTTTATAATTATTTATTATACAATGGGTTTACTTGAAAATTTCCAAATATATCGGAAACAACGCTTTATCGACAAAAATGCTTTACAGTTTTACGAGGAGGAAATACAAGTATTTAGTACAACTATTATATTTTTTTTCTTTATTCTTTTATTACATAATGAATCAGAATGATGTTGCACAATCCTTAGAAAAAATTTTCAGAATGTTCTTCATTTCGTGCTAGGCGATGGTACAATTTCTGGTCAAATTCTATTCTTACTTTCCTAAGATTGTACCTAGCATATCTACCTAGCATAAGACGGAGTACATTTTGAAAATCTCTTCTAATAACGATTGTATCACTTTATCATTTTAAAAATGATCAGAAAAATTAAATAAGTTTCGTTCATCTTTCTGTCTTCTATTATAACTGTAGAAAATAAGTTTCTAATAAATATTTTTTTAAGGATAAGTTCTAAAAATGTTTCATACAAGTTTTCTCTCTTTTACTATAAAATAAGAATCTGCAAAGAAAAATATATCTTTTCATTTGAAAAAAAAAAGTTGACCTTCAAATAACCTTTAAGATTATAATTTAATTAGTTAAGATTATAACTTAACAAATAAAAAGCAAGTAGTGACAGTTGTACTTTTTCCTCAAAACTTTCGTATTAAACATTTTCTTCCAAAAAACATTGTTTCCAAGATATTTGGAAAAAATTTTCAAATGGACACACTGTATGTTTATTACTTACTGCCTAATAATTTCTCCCAACCACGCACTGTTACCTTCAGGTACTTTTTTACAAGCCATCGCCATTCCTTTGATAATAATATCGTTTACACTAAGTTTTATTTTGTCTTTCTCTAGCATTTTATTAAACTGCTCTCGCATTTCAAGAGCGGCGTCCATTTTTACATCTATTGATAAATAATAATGTGGAATTGTTTGTTTACTTTCCAATAAACGTTTCGCAATTACTGCACGGATATTGGATACAGGAACATCTACTCCTGGTACACCTGTGGCTGTTGTTGCAGGTTGAGAAACTGCAACCGATGCACCTGCTAAATCTTTGGACGTTATGGCTCCATATAATCCTGAACCTATTAGACCCTTTAAGAAAAAAATATAATTATTCCACATTCTTTAATTTTATATAATTTAAAACTTACTTGCAGACTAAGGCCTTTCTCTGCTGCAAGTCTTTTAGCCAATGGGCTAGCATATATTCTCTCTCCTGGTGTAGTAGGCAGTGGTTTTGGAGCAGGTGCTGCAGGTGCAGGTGGTGTCACAGGAGATGGTGGAGGAGTGGCCGGAGTAGGAGCACTTGGTGCAGGGGCAGCTGGTGCAGGAGCAGCTGGAGCATCATCCTTAAAATCTTTGAAGGCAGTAACAGAAGCTTCATCTGAGACAATTATACAAACTAGTTTGCCTATAGCAACATTTTTTGTTCCTGCCGGTACTATAATTTTTGCCAAATAGCCCTCTTCTGGTGTTTCAAAACCCATTGTTGCTTTATCAGTTTCAATTTCAGCAAGTAAATCACCTTCATTCAGCTTGTCACCTAAAATAACAATAAAGTAAAGTTAAGAACGAATAATGATCTAATTAGATATCGTGAATTATTTATATTACCTTCTTTCTTGTGCCAACTGACAATTGTGCCTGTTTCCATAGTCGGTGACAATGCTGGCAGTTGTACTTTGACATGATCTGGATAATCTGCATAATATCTTAACTGTTGTTTCCATGGAGTTACCATAAAACGTAAGCTATTATGAACTTGAATCCTAAATTTTAAAAAATAGTAGTCTCATATTTATATAATAATAATAATATAAATGTCAATCTATGTTGTTAAACATTTTGAATGAATAGAGATTGAATACAATAAACACAGAAAAAAGACAGAAAAATCATTCTAGAAATCAGTTACATATACGGTTTTGATTATACTCAGTGATAACAGGTGGAAGTAAAACTTTCAAGTAAAATTAAAAGAAAGAATGAATATTCATTAAGGTAACTTTAATCAAAATTGACGAAACAAATCTTAGTCAGAGGATGACAATACATGAAACGATAGGTGAAGATGACAATAACAAAAAATGAGATACCTCTGTAAATATTTTCTGTGAAGACATCGTATGACCACCGATCTTACGGTATTCGTCCGCACAGAACTTCGTAGTATTGCGTGTGCCAATTCATTACGTAGACTTGTTGTCGTTCGTATCATATCTCGGATGATTCGTGGATCTTTTACTACCAGTTTTAGTAGCAAATCGTAAGAAATTCGACGTTACACTGGCTTTTTTACTTGGACACTCGGGCAATGAACGTGTTCCAAACGTGTCAATGATGTAGGGGTTATCGTGAAACACGACCAGAAACGGATGATACGAATACCAAATTAGAGGTCGTTTGCAAGGTCACGTGGCTTCAGATTTAATGGTAGTTTTCAAACGACAGTACGGAATTGATTTTCAATAACAAAATCAAAATTAAAATGAAAAGAGAGAAAAAAGAAGAAAAGAATGTCTCAGGCAAATTTTCCAATGTATCAGTAAGATTTTAACGAGAAACGAGTTTAGACTGGGACGTTGCGCTAAGTAAACGTGGGTGCAGAATAGAAGAACAATCATATTTGGATTGTGATTTTTTTTATGTTTCTTTTTTTTTTTTTTTTGGTTTTGATGCAAAAGTGACAAAAGTGACTCGAATATAAATAGTATATAAGCAGTTTATGAACAATTTATATGTGTTAGTCGTCGATAAAAAAATTTTAAGTTACTAAGATATAGATCACTATATAGTATGAATGAAGCTTTATTAGAAAAAGCATCATGGCGTCGTCGGTCTTTCCGGCAAGTAGGTTGTGCCATTGTGTCCTACGTCTTTCGTATTGAAAGTACAGAATGACGGACGACGTGGTTGTCCTGGAAGATGCTGTTCACAGAGAGGAAGAGATAGCTCATTTTCAAGCTCCTGCAATTCAGCATAATCCCGATGGTTGGGGACCATGTGAATTACCTGACCAATTTAAGGACATACCCTATCAACCATTTTCAAAAGGGGATAGATTGGGGAAGGTTCGTCATTAAATCTGGTTTCAGTTTTCTTCATTTATGAAAATTTTTCACATATACACATTTCTTTTTTTTTTATGTAGATATCTGATTGGACTACACCAGCTTTCCAAGATAAGAAATTTCCTAGTAAGTATTATTTTTTGATCTATTCCATTTAATTAACCTATATATTTATATCTAGTTTGGGATTATTTGTTTGTAATTTATGAATGCAAATGATTATATTTAGTTTGTAAGTTGGGAATATCTCAATTAAAACATTATTATAAACATCATAGATTAATGTAAATAAATTAATATAAAATAATTTATAATTTTTTATATTTGATTTTAGTAAGTTATGATAATAAATTTTATAGTTCGTGAATTAATGCTTTTAAAGATCATGTGACAATTATATTAATTTATTCATAAATTATTTCGAATATTTTTTATAAATTGCTTTATAATTATAAATATAAAAATATGTTAATTAAACATAAGAACAATAATAAATAATGAAAATATATTACATTTTATAAAGAAATCTAAAAAATGTTTGACATATATGATATTATATGATATAAGCTAATAGAATTAGTTACATATGTTACGTGTAATATGATGTCTCTGAAAAATAGGTTTTTTAGTTTATGTTGTATTTCAACATAATAATGTACTCATACTTGTACAATAAAAAAAACTGAAGGTCATCCTAATTTCTCCAAAAATAATGACACAAAATATTTATATATATTATTTTGTTATTTATGAAAGTGTTGTTTATATACCGATATAATCATATACTTTTTTAATAGAAATCCTTCATTTTTTACAGACAAATATACATCGCAGTTTGGTTCAGGTAGCCAATATGCATACTATCATGATGAAGATGAAACAACTTTCCATTTGGTTGATACTACCCGTGTACAAAAGCCACCTTATCAACGTGGTGGTAGATTCCGTCATAACCAACGGAACTTACGCGGTCGTGGAAGTCAACGTGGTTCGTTGAGCCAAATGCAACAACTTGGTAAATTAAAACTTCGCGAAAGAGATCGCAAAGGGCAAGCGAAACGTTGGGGTAGACAACAAGGTCTACGCAATCATAAAAATCAACCGCCAATTAAAATTCGCGATGCATCTGTTACTGTAAGACCCGATTGGGTAACAATTGAAGAAATGGATTTTCCACGTTTAGCAAAACTATCTTTACCTGGTGTAAAAGATGGGGAAGATATTTTATGTTGTGGATCTCTTGAATATTATGATAAAACTTATGACAGAGTGAATGTCAAAAGTGAAAAGCCATTGCAAAGAATTGATAGAATTTTCCATACAGTTACTACTACTGATGATCCAATAATTCGTAAGCTTTCAAAAACAGAAGGAAATGTTTATGCTACAGACGCAATCTTAGCAACAATAATGTGTTGTACTCGTAGCAATTACTCTTGGGACATTGTAATTGAAAAAATTGGAGACAAGCTATTCTTTGATAAACGAGATAATACTGAATTTGATTTATTAACTGTAAATGAAACCAGCGTTGAGCCTCCTCAAGATGATGGCAATTCTTTAAATTCTCCGAGAAACTTAGCATTAGAAGCTACATTCATTAATCACAACTTTTCTCAACAAGTACTGAAATCCAATGAACCTAGATACAAATTTGAGGAAGGAAATCCATTTATTTCAGAAGAAGAAGAAGGTGATGTTGCTAGTGTTGCATATCGGTATAGAAAATGGGATTTAAATAATGGAATAATTCTTGTTACAAGATGTGAACATGATGCTGTAATGCAAGGTCCTAACAATGAAACTCAATTTTTAACAATTAAAGCTTTAAATGAATGGGATTCGAAGTTAGCCAATGGTGTTGAATGGAGGCAAAAATTAGATACACAGCGTGGTGCAGTATTAGCGAATGAATTGCGCAATAATGCTTGCAAATTAGCTAAGTGGACTGTCCAAGCATTATTAGCAGGTTCAGACCAATTGAAATTTGGTTATGTCTCTAGAGCAATGGTTAGAGATTCCAGTAAACATGTCATTCTTGGTACACAGCAATATAAGCCAAATGAATTTGCAACACAAATTAATCTTAATATGGATAATGCATGGGGTATTTTACGATGTATTATCGACATTTGTATGAAGCAGAAAGATGGAAAATATTTAATTATGAAAGATCCAAATAAACCAATGATAAGATTATACGATATTCCGGATAACACATTTGAAAGTGAAGGAGAAGAAGATGATGATGACGACGAACCTGTCAATGATGCATTTCAAAGTTAACAGTTTTAAATCTTAAATTTTTCTGGATTAATATCTTTTTGGATTAAAATCACTAATTTGTATGATGAATACATATTGTAAGAAGAATGAAAATTGGTATAATAAACAATTTTTAATTCAGCTGTTCATCATCCAATTCTAAAAACCTTTATGAATTAATTTCATATTAACATAAAATATTTATGTATTTTATTATATATGATTTTTTATAGTCAAATTTTATTTTATTTAATTTAAAATTAAACTTTTCATCAATCACCTATTATATTTTTCTTATTTAATTTTTTTCTATTTCCTTCGATTATAATAAGCAGAACTTTCGTGATAAAATACTAATTGATAATATAATTTTATTTTAATACTACATTAGTATTAAATTTTACATTAGTTTAAGAAATTGCAAATAATCTTAATTTTATTATTATGCACCGTTCATTGATAAATTCATTGATAATCTTTTTCATTAATGAATTTTTTTACATTGTTACATTTATTTGATAATGTTTATGTTAAAAAATAATAATTGGTTGGGGACAAAATATACTATAGTGTTTGTAACATCATTTTCGTTTTACTATATGTTTCAAATTCTGAAATTGATGTAGCCAGTTTTCCATAAATGGTCCCAGAATGTATTTTGAAATGTTAGAAAGAAGTGTTTTAACTAGTGTTAGAAAGAAAACAGCATGATATAAAGGCAAGACAGATTTCTATTCGTTCTATTCATCAGGCAATGCAATTGAACAACAAATTTAATTATATCAGCCAATAATATTACAGTCGAAAATTACGTTGCCCATATAGAACCACGGATGTAGCCTATTATTTATTATGATCAATTAAAGTTTATCTTCTTCCTAATACTGACTTATATGTATCTTATTTTTATTCTTTTATTTAGATTTTATATTTATAGAAATTTAATATTTATTAATAATTTTAGAAAATTTATCTTCTATTTCTAGTTAATAAATGTAAAAATCACGTCACAGTGGTGACATTAAATACATATATCTTTTTAAGTAAATGACCTATAGAGTTCATATTTATGCTTGGATTTCACATGCAGATGCATTGTCGTAAGAGATCAATATGGCTTCTTCCGTGGTTGCTGCAGCAACTGTTCGAGCTGTCAAAGGTAGAAAAATAATTGCTACGCGAGCTGCGCTTACATTAGTAAGTGAATAATTAATATATATATATAAATATGTAATGATTTTGGATTATTGGTGCCTAATATTAGTTAATAATACTGTAAATGTAAATATATTTTTAACATTGAAAGATAAAGGTTAAGTTTTCAGTCATATTAATATTGACATGTAATTCTTACGTTCAAAACTAATTTTATTAATTTTATAACAATATACTGGGTATTTATTTACTTTCATAAAAGTAAATGTATATATATTTTTAACATTGAAAGATGAAGGTTAGATTTTCAATCTATGTTAATAATAACATGTAATTCTTACGTTCAAAATTATTTTTATTAGTTTTATAGTAATATATTGAGTACTTATTTATTTTGATAGAAGTTTTCATAACTTTAAATTTTTATAACTTTTATGCATATATATATTTTTATACTTTTGTATATTTAAATATGCAGCAATAATTGTCTGTTATTTTTTAAGAAGTTTGTATAATATATATTAAATTAGTCATAATCACTATTTAAAGTTAAATATAACTACACAATGTCTGACATGAATATAAATATGAATACAAATATAAAATCAAAATATTTTAATGATTAACGATTAATAATTAATAATAATAATAAAAATAATAATAATAATAATAATAATATTACATATATAAATATATTACAATGTATTATTTATATAAGGTTATAATTCTATAGATTACTTATAATTTACTTTGTAGTGATTAAATATTTATATTAAATGAAAAGACAAATTAATAATATAAGAACTGTTATTAATTTCTTTTTCTAAAATAATGAAACCATGTTAAATTTATTAAATGTAAATATTAAATGATATTATTATTGTTAAATAATATATGTGTAAACAGCATTAATTATATTTATTTAATGGAATTAATGAAATACTTATTTTTTAATTTTAAGAATGAAACAATCCTTTTGTTTATATATTTGCTTTCTTAAAATAAATAGAAATATTTTAGATTTTTATTTTATAACTATCTTATTTCAGACACCAAATGCAGTGAAAAAGATCAAAGAATTATTAAAAGATAAAACTGAATTTGTAAGTAGATAATTTAATATCTCCATTTGTGTCTTTTTTTCAAATCATTTTTAATAGCAGTCATTTTTTAAAAGACAAATTTAACCGATTTATATTATGAGTGTTGTATTAATTTTATATATAAAAATTATTTCCTATTCCTATTTCAGATTGGTCTAAGAGTGAGTGTAAAACAGCGTGGGTGTAATGGCCTCAGTTACACTCTTGATTATGCCAAAGAAAAATCTAAACTTGACGAAGAAGTTATTCAAGATGGTGTTTGTATTATGATAGACAAAAAAGCACAGTTATCTTTGTTGGGTACAGAAATGGATTATGTAGAAACTAAATTAAGTTCTGAATTTATTTTTAATAATCCAAATATCAAAGGAACTTGTGGATGTGGAGAAAGTTTTTCTGTTTAATCATTTTACAAACTTATAGTCATCATAGATTGCTTAATTATTACAAATTTTAGTAAAATGTAACTTCTAAATGACTCCTAATTTTATTTAGGATCCACCAATCAATAAAAGAAATAATAGAAAAATTATTTAATTAAAACAAACATAAATAACGATTTAAAATAAGATAATTATAATGTTATTCAACATCATGTGGTACAAGAT
Source organism: Melipona bicolor (assembly GCA_030673865.1). Taxonomy (NCBI): domain Eukaryota; kingdom Metazoa; phylum Arthropoda; class Insecta; order Hymenoptera; family Apidae; genus Melipona; species Melipona bicolor. Next base: position 1,360,217 of record JAHYIQ010000015.1, on the reverse strand, counting down.
GTGAAAGAATTTTTTGTGACAATTGTAGACAAATTAACGGAAATTTATAAAAAAGAAATTTTGAAATTTATAATTATATTTGTGTTTTATTTCTCTTTATTCTCAAGTTTAATAATTTTTTGTTAACAAATTATTTCATTTTCTGCTAGATAATAAATTTTGTTAAATGGAGGTTATTAATCTTAAAAATTATAATTTCGAATAAAAAGCATCTGTCAATATATTATTTTTTTGTAAAATATTGTTAAAATATGCAAACATGCATAAATTGCATATTTGACAGATTTAGAGAAAAAATGAGAGTTATATTATATAAATATTAAATGTTCGTATCTATTTTGTGATTAAGTATTATGTATAGAATAATTAATATGACACGTGTATGCTAATTAATACAAAATATTTTTATTGTTACAATGAGTTCTTTATAAAAATTTATTTACTGTTCTTCGTCATGTATATACTTGATAATTACATATAATTATATGTTGTACATATATATGTATATTGTTATGTACATATATGCTGATTATCATATTACATTGTATCATATATCACCGTTTTCGCAAATTTAAATAAAAATGATATATTTTGCAAATAATCGCCCTTAAATAATTAAAATATATACCTTAGTATTGATAGCTTTTTTAAACATCAATTTTCATCTTTTTTAGAGAAATTAGCGTTTTGTAATTTAATATATTCTTCAAATACTGTAATTATAGTTTATAAATCATTTCCTGAGAATTATTCAAGCTTATCTAGTTCAAAATTGGCCAAATTAAAATACATTTGATAAATTTTCACTAAAATTTCTCAAAAACAAATCTTTGAATGAAAAAATTTCAATTGAATTATCTCCATTCTATTGTGTATTTACAAAATAACATTATTTATTTATTAGGCTTTTTGATGAAATTATTCAATACTAAAGTTCTAATATGATGTAAGCAATTAAGGTAAAAAATCCGAAAATTTTATTTTTCTCACAATAAAATTTTAATACGAAAATATATTTTATTTAATAACTTATTATTAGGTCAAAAATGTTCGCCTAATAGAAATAATTTCAAGATTTAACACGGAGGAATGTTTTGAGCACTTAAATTCAATATCTACTTTGTATGTAATTCAAAAAACTATACGAAATAGTGTTATATGCGCTGACAACTGTTAAAAGTAAAATAATGGGAACATCCATTTCTGTTATGGTTTTTGAACTTTTGTATTTCAATCTTGGCCCCGTTTCGACAAAGGTTTAGTGTTTTAAGAAAACATATGATTGAAACAACAAAATCAAAATCACAATCAATGTATTACTGTGAAAAAATTTAATATGGTCCAATGAAAATGTAATTGAATGAAGTATGATTAAATATTAATGGATGGAAAAGAAATAGTAAATTTTTGGAATGTATTGAATAATAGTAATTAAAAATGAATACTTCGTGGAAAAACACTCGTGACGCCTTAAAAAATTTTGCAAATGTATTGAAGTGTAATAAATGGTAATATATTGATTAATACATAATCTATTAATTGAAAAAAATTTAGATTTTTTAGATTTTCTTACATGCTTGTGCGCATATTATTCATATGTATTTTATCTTTGAATTTTATTGTTTATTTGATGAATGAAAACAAAATTCGAATTCACAATTTTGATAGTATTAAAATTTAATTTAATTTGATATTATAATTAAAAAGATATATCTCGAAATTAATATAACTTTTAACTAGCATTTTTTTAAATGTATTAACATACGTATAATTTTCTTTATTTCTTCTTTGTTTTAGTGGAAATAAGCCAATAAATGCAACGAGATACACCAATTGTGGCCATTTTTTTTGCAAACAATGTGTTGGCAGTGATTCAATTTGTAAAATTTGTAAAACACCTGTACAACCAATTGAAACATGTAGTGATCATTTAATTGAGAGTCTTGTGTCTCATTGCAATGTTATTGCAGAAATAATACACGAAAGGTATTATAAGAATATATTTTAATACTCGCATTATTTAAAGTGTATTCAAGTCATATTAAACGTGTGAATAAATATATTTAATCTTACAAAATTTTCGTAAGTTACATTTTATAAATTAAATTTAAATTTAATAGAGATTTATGGAATTCAGCCAGGAATTCAAATGCAATACAATTACCTACAATAACAAAAAATACTACATCATGTACAAAATATCATATACCAAAGAAAAACATAAATAAATTAAACAATAAAGGAGAAACACAATTACATACTGCGTGTTTAAAGGTAAATAGTCATAATATATATTGGATAATTGAGTAATTAAAAAGTAAAAAATACAACTAAATCTATGAAACAAAATTTAGGGGGGCATTCAAGAAGATTACATAAAAGTTCTATTAGCTGCTGGTGCAAATCCAAATACAAAGGACTATTCTGGTTGGACTCCTTTGGTAATTATTTTATCGTAAAATAAAATAAAATTATACTTAAGTTGTGTATATCACAAATATGATTTGCATAGCAAGAAGTTGTAAGCTTTGGATACACCAACATATGTCGGTTATTATTAGAATGTGGTGCATTACCAAATACACCTGGTGAAGGAAATAGAACAGCATTACATGAAGCTGCCAAAGAAAATAGATTATCAGAAGCAAAACTACTGCTAAAATATTCAGCTAGTAAAGATGTATATGATAATTCTGGAAAAAAGCCTATGTATGTATTGATTAATATTGGTTTATTGAACTATTAAAGATAATATTTAATGTTAATATATATAAATATATAAAAGTATAAAATTGTTAAAGTTGTTGAAGTTGTAATATTTTAATATTTATTTATTGTATGTAAACTTCTTTTTATGTTATAATTTTACATTATTACCCATATTATATTTTAGAGATTATTGTGTACCATATACTGAGATGTGGAATATTTTGAAAGATGAAAATGAATTGGACAATGCGTCCAAACAAGATCTTAATCACACTTTGAATAAATCGTTTACCACAACAAGGACATTTAATACTGTTGTCATATATGCATCATATTTGAAAGAAGAGAATAAAAAATACCTGAATGAAATAGCTTCAAAGAATGAAATTAAAGTTGTATCTACATTTCAGTATGTTATTGATATTTCTTTAGCACATTAATTGTGTTAAAAATTAAATGTAAAAAATTATAAATATTACATATATTTTATATTGTAGATTATCTGTGACTCATGTCATAGTAGAAGCCAATAATGCAAATGTTGTACAATTGTCATATGATGTAATGATGGCACTTCTACGTGGAACTTGGTTACTTAATACTGAATGTAAATTTATTTATAAATTGATAACTTGTATATAGTTATTAAAAAACAAATTTTTATAATATTTTGTGTTATAAAAGGGATTCAATTAGGTATGGATATAGGTGATATATTGAAAGAAGATTTAGAAATATTTGAAGTTAGTGGTGCACCAATTAAAGGTATTCCAAAAAAAGCTAGAGAAAGTGCACAAAATCAGGTAAAATTAATTGCAATCAGGTGAAATTAATTGTATAAGAAAATTAAATAATTTATTGAACATTTTTGATTATTCTTTTAGAATCCAGGTCTCTTTGATCAATGTTACTTCTATTTTGCATGGCAGTCAAAGAATGTTTACATAAATAATATGCAGTTAACAAAAGATGCATTATTGGCATTAATACAAGAAGGTGGTGGAACAGTTTTGAAAAGAGAACCAAAACCAGAAGATATAAAGGACAAAATACAGTTTATTCCTTTTCACATTGCAAGTGAACCTACTCATCCTTTATATAAGTGTACACATTATATCATATATAAACCAGAAAAAGATGAACCGATTGTAAAATATAATATGCCACATATAAAGACACTCCCGCTTATATGGCTAATTGAATGCATAGAAAAATTTACATTAGTTGATCCATCGCAATTAGGTTTACTTATTTAGTAATTAAATTTAATTATTTTAATTGTTTTAATTAAACATGGTTTGTGATTTTAATTGTTCTATAAAAATTAATATTATAAATAAGTACTATTAACTAATGTAATGCCATTTTATATTGTATATTACGTAAACATATTATACATAAGAAGTAGTTTTTATACTTAATGACACTTGGAACATTGAAATGAGTAATAAAATTCTAAAGAAATATTCATCTTTTTATTTGGATTTTTTAAGCAGACATATGTTAATATCGTACTATGATTACGAAGAATTGACCGTTGCGCAAAGAACGATAAATTCCAAAGGGAAATATCGTACGGTATCCTGTACATTTACGGGTAAAGTACCGCTAGTCGTGCACATATACTTACATATACATGCGGTGAGAAAGAGGGAATGGAAGAAAAAAGTTGGATGAGAGCGAGAGAGAGGTAAAGAGGAAGGACAGTGTGAACATGAAAAATAGAAAAAAGAAATATTCTAATGTTGAAATTAAATAATAAGAAAACTCAGAAAAAATATAAATAAAAAATAATAAATTAAGTTAATATATAAGTTAAAAATATAAAATAGTAATTAAATTTAATGAAACAAAAATAAATATAGCAATCATTTTAAGTTTAGGGATGATTTATGTATGTTAGAACGCGTTTCGTATTAATAACATTTTAAGTTATTAATTTTATTAATAATATATGCTTCTTATTTTTCATGAGATTATAAATATATATCAATTCAAAATTTTTAAGTTAAGCTGTTGTCAAAATAGTGAAATTAAATTATTAATAAATTAATAATAAATTGTTAATTTTACGTACATACGACGTTTAGCAATGTTAAATATATGCCTCAAATTTGTAACTATTAAAACATGTTAGAGACATTAGTTATTTGTTATCATGTAATAAATTATAAAATTCTGTTGTTTATTTTTTGTTCAAATTTTGATTGATCGTTTTCTTTTATCCGATATCTTATTAACTTCCATTGCTTTATAATCGCAATCAGTAAAAATTAAAACTTTTAATAATGACGGAAAGTTGCAAATTTTTCAAAAGTCTGATTTTAATGCCAACAACCCTTCCCCCTCTTTTTGCGTAATTCTTAGTGAGGTCGTCGACGATCGTTCTCTCTATTTCTCCGCCTTCGTTCTTTTCTCTCCTTTTTCCGACTGGTGTAAAAGAGGGGACCCGCACCCTGACCCACAAGTGGGCCCCGGTACCTCCTCAGTCAGTCAGTCAGTCAGTCAAACAAGTCTAACAGGCAATGCGGGCCCACATAATACCGTGGCTGCCGAACTCGCGGTAAAGTAGTTTGACACGCACGTGTTCGAACCGGGTAACGACACAGTGTGTCTTTCTTTAACTGTTTTTGCGGTTACCTTTTTAAATTGAAGAAAAAGAAGCGGAAAAGAAAGAAAAAGAAGGAGAAAAGAGAGAGAGAGAGAGAGAGAGAGAGAGAGAGAAAGAGAATGAGAAAAGCGAAGATGATACTGAGAACAGTCCCTGGGGGCATCGTCCTTTTTCTCCTACTTAGCGGATCGATTGCTGCTCAGGACGACGATTCTTTGGCTGGCAGTTTTTTGTCAGGTAAATCAATTATTTCTCTTCGTTTGGAATTGTTGCAATAATAAATTTCAACATTTTGAAAATTTTAAATAATTGTTCTTACTCTTACGTGGCTTTTTAAATTTTTGTGCGCGTTCTCAAAGTTTTCCGTTCTTTTCCTCCTACGTTGACTTTACTTCTATTAAAATGAAGAGAAATTGGAGAATTATTGTAAACATGAAATAGATGAACTACATTATTATAATATACATTTTGTATAATATTATTAATATTGACAAAATAAATAAATAAAACGTATAATGTAGTTTCTTTTATATACATATTTCATAAATAAAAATAAGATAAGGTAGTACATCATACACACACCACAGTAATACAGATATACTCCCATGCATACATATAGTTTGATGTATGGATCTACAAATAATAAATAATAAGAAATATCTGATCAAATTTTAGTTTATTTCTAAATTTTCTCTCCATACTTTATTTATAAAACTATTTTTTTTTTTTTTTATTCATTAAATAATTTTCTATGTTTTTTCTTACAATGAATTTAATAATTTTTTATTTTCTTTTCGCATAGATATTTGTTATAGAAAATGTTAGGATTTAATTTGGGAATAGATTAATGTATAATTATTCCAGAAGAAACAAAAAAGAATTGCAATTAAAAAATTCAAATTACCTTTGATACTTTCTCTCTTGTGGATAATTTCAAAAAATTCTCGATTGATTATTTAAGTAGTTTGTCAAAGTATAGAAAATAGCTGCAAATAAAATTAGTTCGTAGCAGAAGAGGTTTCGAGAAATAGAAATTCGCGTGCGTGAATGTATGCTGTGTACGCTTGTATAGATAGTATCTGGAAGGATGTGATTGTCCTACTTAGGAGTTGTACAACGCTATGCGGATGACGCTCAAGTCCAATGTTGGTGAGAAGGCCATTGGCAAACTTGAAAAGTACGCCATGATACATATATTTAGTAATTAGCGATCGTTTAATTATGTCTTCATAAAAAGAGAAATAAAACTAGTAAATTTATCACGTTTTAATAGCTCGTTATCTTTGGACGTCAATTTCTTTTTAATGAGTACTTTGATACGAATCTTGATATTTATACATCAATCCAAATATATAATCAATTAAGTCACAACATTATATTATGATCTTGTATGTTTTGCCGTATCATTCGCAGCTTGCAATAACTTCATTTTTCATATACCTCGGAAAAAGTGGTTTATGTAATGATGTCAAATCCGGAGAACTTCTATGTCCAATTCATTGAACCTTGTAATACCAGAGGTGTTTATTGTATAATTCTTATGTTGACATCGCATCGTTAAAAGAATTTGACACGATAAATTTTCTAACAAAGATGGTAGTGTTATTTAAAAATAGGATACTTTTATTCTGTTAGAATACAATTTGTTTATTTAATATTCAGTCATAATACGCCAAACTTTTCAAATCTATTATTAACGAAATCAGTATAGATTTAATACCAAACGATAATGTGTATTTTTTAAATTCACTTACTAGAAGTTCGCAAATGCGAATGACATTTAGCAAAAACATATTATCTCTGTTTAGAATAAATTCAAAAACGAAATTGAACGTGATTTTCAAAATCTTTTTTCTATGATGATATTCTCATACAATCGATGAAACATGATAAGAATTTTTCATAAGTGCAATACATTCGTACATTGTCTCATAAATTTCTAATATCCGATACGATACAGTACAATAACATACGATAATGTAATAAACGAATTGTATTAATTCTGACGATTACCTGTAATAATCTCACTCTCATTTCTTACAGTTTTCGGGCATCGTAGAGGACCCATCAGAATATTTTAAATTTTCAAATTTTATCCGCTTGCATTATAATCAAGAATCACTTGTCACGCGAAAAGATCGATGTTTTTAACTAGAAACTGTGAGATTCAACTATGATCACAATTCAAAAATTCCAATGAAATTAAAAAAAAAAGTGTAAATTAAAAAGCAGTTAACTTCGTTCAATTGATTATTCTCACGTACTTTATTTTATATAGAATTGATTTTTCATGTAACGTTTTGAAGTTCGAAAGAAGATTTTGACGTTAATCTAATTGTATAACATTAATTGAATGCGATGCAATTGTACGACACTACACGGGATATAAATGTGGGCTTGTCATCAATCTAAGACAATTACGTTAGAAAAGGCACGTATAGTATCAAAAACGGCCGTGCGATGAAGCCAAGCCATTTAATTAACTACCGTTATGTTTGTTTGGGCCGTTATGCCTGCTAAAGTGAAAACAGCTAGAAGTCTGCACTACGAGCTGTGCGAATTTCTTGAAACTTATTTGTTTAACAATATTGGTAAAGATTAACGATTGTATTTTATACGCTACATTTATCAGACCACAGTGAAAAATACATTTTTTATCACTTATCATTTATACATTTTTCCATCATTGAATTTGCAAATTAAATAACTCTACAAGAAGTGATAATTATAATTATTTTTTTTTCTTCTAACCTATAACTTTCTTTCACTTTTGTATGTTTTGTTAATAAACACTTACTATGATATTGCAGGGGATGCTATAAGTTGTTAATCAGTGAAGAATGTAACACTTTTATTAATATGAATTGAAAATAACAATGTATGCACTGTTTAATTCAGATGATTTATTATGTGTTTCATTTTAGCACAGTATATTTTTGTTATGGTGTAAGATTTTTACAACAAACAATGATATTGAATATCTAATATTTATAAATAATGTAGTCTTCCAATAGTTGCAGAATATACGCAAAAATGTACAACAAAAATTCTTATCCAAAACGCATTTGTGTTATCATGGTAAAATTTAAATATTTACTTCATTCCAATGTTGGCAGTATTTTAAAAAAATTTGTTTTTCAAGTCACTTTTCACTCTATAAATTAAACTATTCATATGTCTCCATACTATGTTATATATTACCAGCATATTGTATATATCATATATTACCAGTATATTATATATTACTATATATTATACCAGCATTGATCTATCACCGTGTTTTATAGTTATAAATGTTTCGAAATTAGTCCCTCTTTTCACTTCCTTGATACTCTCACTCTTCTATCACTACCATAAATTTACTCTTGTTGGCAAAAATAGCATTATTCTCTCATTGACTTTCTTTTGAAGTATGCTTCTTTACAAATTGCAATATCTTTCTTTCGTATATTAAATTAATGCTTGAATTTTCTATTTACTGCGGTTTTTTACGATAATGTTTCAATATTTTAGGGGAATGCCACATTCCTGCGTTTTTCATTTAACATTGCCGTCAATTTGTAAATTTGTCCGTGGCGGAATAGTTTCAACGGATTGTTAGTTTCCTTGAGAAGTTTACCACCTGTCAAGTTCAAGTTCAGTCATGCTTGACCATTTTATTTTATAAGTGGAGCGTAAGATTATGTATGCAGGAATTTCTTTCGACTCAACGTGCCTTCGCACCTGTACCCGATAGTTAATATTCAATTTGTAACACACATTGAATTTTGTAATAAAAATATCTCACAAGAGATTTTCGTAATAAGATATTTAACAGTCGTTAATTTTGAATTATAAATTTATAAATATTAAATTTTTCATTTACGTGATATAGGAATTTTTACAGTTTAAACAATTTTATTTAATACCTAAATTGATCAATTGAAATAAAATCCAATTAATTTATATAAGCGTGCTCCACAAGTATGTTCAATAACTTTCATTTCATGCATTTTCAAAAAACTAGTGGAGAAGTATTTGTAACTTCAGGAATTGTATCACATGGATATTTTTATTTTTTTTCAGGTCTATTAGATTCCATAACAAGTACAGCCAACAGTGCAGATTGCCCAGGTGTGTGTGTACATGCATTTGCAACGTTAATATGTTACGAAGTTCTTGAGCACGTAGAATGTCCTACTAGTATGCGATGTTGTATTGAGGCGCCTATAAATGGTACCGGAACTTCTGAAAATGCTGTCTCTCCGCATGACGATGACACTACTTCAACTATTATCACTACCGTTAAGACAACGACCACCACGAGCACAACAACACCTTCGACCACTACGGCACTTACAACTGTGTCCTCAACAACATCTGTAAAAGCTACTTCCGTATGTTCACAGAAGTTGTATATTAGTATTACAAATGCTTACATATGCTAAAATATGCTTTATTTATTTTTTAGGAAAGTCAAAAAGAAGCAGTGAACAAAACGTCATGTATGTACCTTTTATCTGTATATATCATATTCAAGTAAAATTGCACATTTTGCAATCAACGATCCTACAGTGTTTATCATATCAACTATTTTCCACTTTAGCAAAAACGTGTTCAGGAATCTGTATGGCAGAAAGAATTGCTGATTACTGCGATGCAGTTTTGGTAATAGATACTCTTTGCAAGCCAGGATACAAATGTTGCGTATCCAGAGATGCATTTGGAGATTCACCTCCGCCAGAACTACTAGTCATCGACCGAGCGAATTCAAGTCGTTTCGATGAAAAAACAGGTCTCAACACATCTTACAAAGGTTCCTCACCTTCTACAACTATGAGGCCAAATATGATTACTTCTACGAGCATAGCTAGTACTACAATAGCAACCACTACTACGATAACGAAACAACCAGTAACTACGATAAGACCAAAGATTACAGTGAGAAAGCCATGTAAAGGTGAATGCGTTAGTGGCTTCTTCGCTCTTTTGTGCGATAAAGTAGATGGGGAAGCTGAATGTCCTGATGATGGATCTTGTTGCGTCATCGATGCTTTCTTAAAAACGGTAAAAAAGATGAAACTATACAGAAGTACATATAATATTTAACAGCAGTGTCATATTCACGATCATAATCGATTGAATAGGAAACAACAACCACAACAACGACAGTTGGACCAACTACAAAACCGCCGGAACCAAAATTGCAACCATGTCCCGGATTTTGCCTGTTAACCATTATGGCAGCTTTCTGTGAACGGCCAAGCGCAATAATAGCGAAGACTTCGACTTGTCAATCCGGATATATTTGTTGTGACAACACAAAAAGCTCGCCGCAGGTGATTCTATTTCTTTTTTATGGTAGAACCCTTTCTCAATGGAACGATTAAATTGAGGCAAGTAAGATATTGAATACAAAACACATGCAAAAAAGAAAATTGAAATTATTGACATACATATAGACAGTAAACGTAGTGACACCATCTTCTCCGTATCAGACACCAAGGCCAAGGCCAAGGCCCACAGCAAGACCATCAATTACTACAATTTCTTTACCAAGGGACACACGCGCAGAGTGTCCTGGATCCTGTATTGTTTCCTATTTATCATTCACTTGTTTCAGTAAGTATTTATTTTTATTATTTTAAAATCCAATATAAAATATTAATAATTTGATGATAAATAAAATATTGTTGCTTGTTGTATACAAATAAAATTCTTCTTTTTTTTTGTAGGAAATGCCGAACTAACAAATTTGTTTAAATGTAAGAAACAAGGGCATCAGTGTTGTGCTCCAAAATCATTGATACGAGAATTGAACGGTGGAAATTCTACTGAAGCAATTTTGAGTAATAGAAACGACACTATGTATGTTACTTCAAGACCATATACAACACCACTTTCAACATCTGTATGTAAGTTATAGAATATATACATACTCTAGCATGATAATAATGATTATTAATCGCTAAAAATCATATGACGCCTCAATAGAGTCACTGGTTGTCATAGTGTTAATGAAATGCTCGTTGTGAGATTTTTTTATATATTAAAAATGACTCTAACTTTGTAGATGAAACAACAACAATGATGACGACTATGAGAAGTCCTGTGTACAGTAAATACGTGTGTGGTGTAAAAGGAACTTCGCGTGGACCGATCCAAGCACGTAGTCTTGAAAGAGGAGCTCGCGTTGTCGGAGGGGAAGACGCAGATGCTAATGAATGGTGCTGGCAAGTTGCTCTGATTAATTCCTTGAATCAATATCTCTGTGGCGGTGCGCTCATTGGCACGCAATGGGTATTGACTGCTGCACATTGTGTAACAAAGTAAGTTTCGTTCTGAATCTTAATAAAATTATCACTTACTAATTTTCCCAAATTTTGTAAGAAATTGTAAAGTTAAAGAGATAATAGAGAATATTTTATATAATTATATTATTTTATTTTTTATTTATAGCATTGTAAGGTCTGGCGATGCGATTTATGTAAGGGTAGGTGATCACGATTTGACAAGGAAATATGGAAGTCCTGGTGCTCAAACTTTGCGAGTAGCAACCACTTACATTCATCACAATCATAACAGTCAAACTCTTGATAATGACATAGCATTATTAAAGCTTCATGGACAAGCAGAACTTAAAGATGGTGTTTGTTTAGTATGTTTGCCTGCACGAGGAGTTAGTCATACAGCTGGTAAACGATGCACTGTCACTGGTTATGGATATATGGGAGAAGGTATGTCTCTTGTATCGTTTATCAATTCTTTCTAAATACTATATTTGCAAAGTTTAGACAATCTTTTCTTTTTACCAATTAATAAATATATTTTGTATGTGTGTATATAGCTGGTCCTATCCCGCTTCGTGTACGAGAAGCTGAAATACCGATTGTAAGCGACGCAGAATGCATACGAAAAGTGAATGCTGTAACTGAAAAAATTTTCATTTTGCCAGCAAGTAGTTTTTGTGCTGGTGGCGAACAAGGCAACGATGCATGTCAGGTAACATTAATTATGATTTACGTATACATATATGATACAGGATTAAATTATACAGAATTAAATTTCTGCAAAGGAGCAAATTCTGTAATTGATTGTAGACAGTAATGAATACTAGTGATAAATTTTAATTTAATAATCAGGTGCAATTAAATGTTAGTACAAATAATTAAAAATAGAATAATAAGAATATAACAAGAAAAGTTATGTAAGTAATATTTGATAGGGCGATGGAGGAGGTCCTTTAGTATGCCAAGATGACGGATTCTATGAATTAGCTGGACTTGTATCATGGGGCTTCGGTTGTGGAAGATTGGATGTTCCTGGAGTTTATGTCAAAGTTTCAGCGTTCATTGGTTGGATCAATCAAATTATTTCCGTAAATAATCTTTAGCTTTTTTATATTCTACTAATAAAAGTTAAAGTATTTATTTATTAAGGAAATGTTATAGTACCTTTACGCGCTTGATGACGTAACATCTTGTGTTACGTATCCAGCAAGGATAACTAAGAAAAGATTTCTTAAATATTATATAAATTTAATTATATAAATTAAACAATGTGAAAAAGAAAGAAATCTTTTTATAAAGGAATGTTATTTCGAAAATATTACGATATATTACTCGTAATATATTTATAAAGATCGTCATAAATAATAATTAATTACCTTTAATAGTTAAAGGTAACTAAAAATTTGCTTCAGCAATATAATTTTATATGATTAATGCAGTAAACTTCCGTTTATTCAATATTTTGAGTTATTTGAATCATTGAATATTGAATCTTCGCCAAACATAATAAATGTGTACAATTTTGTAAGCTTTAACATTAAAAGATTTTGGTAAATAAAAGTCATATACTTTTAAAATATCAAATAATAAATGTAATTTTAAAACATTAATATCATGAAGTAAATAAATTTTATATTTGTTAGTTGTATATGTTTTATAAATTTTAATAAATTGTAGTTATTCAAATATAATTTTATAATATAGGAAAAACGAAAGTTTATTGTATCTATCAATTAAGAGAATTAAAATTTTAATACCATTGGTAAAAAATAGATATATTAAGTTTAATTTATGATTCTCTTCTGGTAATCGTGCCATCAAGTGCGTTAATTTTAGACAAAAAATGCTGTCTTGCATAATAAAGATTCTTTGTTAATAATAAAAATTATGCAATAAAATAAAATTATTGGTAAATATAAACTTACTTAAAAAATATTAATTAAAAAGTTATGTAGAAGTACAAAATATTCAAACTTTGTGAAATATTAAGTATAAAGTAAAACTATCGAATATTATTATCTATTGTAATAATTTTTTATTTTTCAAGAATTTTAACGAATAGATTAAAAAGTAAATCTATTATCATGTAAAATCTATAATAGATTTTAAATAGTTTCAAATAAGTAGGAATATGTATCATTTTATTGCTTATTTTAGCAATAGGAAGACAAAACATAATATCTCTTAATTTTTATTTTCCTTGTATCTTTACCAACAATTTTATGGTTAATTTATTTATATTATGTATATGTCATTTATTTATATTAAATGACATATTACAAATGAAAGTCAATTTCATAGAAATTAAAGCATTCTTGTTAAGGCCAAAATATAGTGATACTGAATTACTGTAATAGAAAATATATATATTTAAAATAATAATAATAATTTTAATAATAATTTATGTAAAACATTGCAACTGATATAACATGTATGTATGTATGTTTATTTTTATTATTATATATGTATATTTATGAAGTTTATGAAATTGGCTCTTTATTTTATACACACACACACACACGCACATACACATTGTGTAGATTCAGAATAGTTGGGGACAATATCATATTGCTTTGTACATTACTGCTTCATTCATATGTACTTTTCAAGCTATAATTATAAGAATGTTTTATCGATTTAAGAAAAAGTGAAATATTAAATGTGAATATAAAAGTTAGTTATTAAGTGCTTTAAATCTATAAAACATTACTGTAAAAAATTTTTGACGATTCAATATAAGTATTATGTACCTTTGAAAAATGGATATTTTATTACAAATATAAATTTTTTATTGCAAATTAATATAAAACTTGTTATCTATTGTAAAGTCAATATCGATCAATAATAAACAGTCTGAATACGGCAACTTTTTCTTATAAAAATTATTTCATGGCCCTCATGTTTAACATGAGAAAATCATAGCTTTTTTTTTTATTTCATTCCCGTAATATTAATTTATTGTTTATATAATACCATAAATAATTACATATTTGCTAATTTAATAATCAAGCAATTTATTTATATTATTTAAGTATTCTGTAGTAGTATTAGAAATTATATGCATATTACATTATAGATTTCACATTGAATTGAAAATTAAGAATTTAAAGATAAATTAAGTTTAATTTAAAATAGATATGTATTTTTAAATGTTGATGCTTTTGGCAGACATTTTTAGGATCATTATTATTTTTGTTTATAAAATAAATACTTATTACTAGTATTTATCTTTTACAACAAAAATTATATATATTATGTACCATCATTTATATATGTACATTTACAATAATTAGTATCAATTGAATTGTAGCTTGTAATTAATTTAATATAAAGTAAATTAAAACACCTAAGAAAATAGTATTAACATTTAAATATGCGATATATATAAAATAATCAGTAAATTTATTTTTTTGACAAAAATCTAACAATATCTACAACTATTTTGTCAGAACAACAATATACATATATTTAAATTTTTTTATATTGAAATTGACATAAAAAATTATATTTTAATAGAAAAACTAGCACCACAACTACAACCTTGTTCAGCTAAAGGATTATTAATTATTCTAAATGCGGAACGTATCAATTCTGTATGATACTCTATTGTTGATCCTTTAATATATTCTAAAGATGTTGTATCTATAACCACTTTCGCACCATCTTTTTGAAATATTCTGGAATACATCATTGTATTTAATTATCTCTCAGTAATATTATATGTAGTTGCATAAACTATTTGAATTACTTTTATGACACTTACTTATCATTTTCATTTATATTTGTATCCAAGTCAAATTTATATTGAAAACCAGAACAACCTCCACCTTCTACTGTAACTCTTAAATAAGCATTATTATCTGTAATTTCCTTTAAACGCTGAACACAACTATCTGTAATGATGATATCACTTTTGGAATTTGATATATCTTCTGTTATTGTTTTATTTAGTAATGAATCTGTAGACACATTGTACCACTGAGAACTATGGGCAAAAATTCATTTCCAGTTCATTGCAAAATAACATTGTTAGGAAGTGTGTAGTATAAATTCACATTTACTGTCAAATTTTTGGTTTCTTCTGAATCTCGTATTTTAGAATCAAATTGAAATCGTTCCGTTGGAAAAAAAGTTCAAAAATAAATGCAACGTAAAGTAATAAAAAATTTGTTGGAAACTTACGTTAATAAACGTGAGAAATATCGATTTGCAACAAAATTTGAAGAAACATTCCAAATCGTGTGTTTCAATTTCGCCATGTTTCTAATGTGTATCTGGTGTGCGACAGTCGCAAATATATATATATATATATATATATACTGACTACTATATATAGTAGATGCAAATAAAATATTTATTTGACAAAAATAAATTTGTTACCTAATTCATACAATAAACAAAGAAAACATATTGAAAAATCAAGAAATATCCTTAATTAATAAATATCAGTTAAAATATCATCCCATTAATGTGTTAATATTATATATATCCATAATTATATTTATTAGTGTAAAATACGGAAAATTGATAGAATAATTTACATATTAACATATTCGAATGTTAGATATATCACTATTATATTTCATATACGGATCATCTGCATTGGACATCTGCCTTAAAAGCCATTGATAAATTAGCACTCCAAGTGGCCAGATGAAGTACTACACATTTTAAATTCTTTGATATTTAAATCGTAACGAACAGTTTGCATCATTTTTAAGAAGCGAGTGTAATTCATATGATGTGTAAAACGGAATCTATGAAAAGAAATAGCAAAAATCCATAAAAGAAGGGAGAAGATAAAAGTTTGCGAAGAGCTTCAGTTTAACAAAAATCAGTAATAAATTTGAATAATAATAAAAAATGAATGATACACGTTGTGGAAGAAAAGGTCAACAGATACAGGTATTTGTTCGTATTAGGTGAGTGATATAATTTTTCTTTCAATTATTATTTCAATAGATTACCAGTTTCAGAATACAGTAACAAAAGATTCAGAATACATAAAGTAAATTATATTTTATTATTAATTGTTTTACACTTTAATGTTTAGCATACATATTGCGTTTATTTTATTAGAATGTAATTTACATAAGAAGCATACTTTTTATTGTCTTATTTTTCAATTTTTATTTTTTTAGACCCTTTAATAGTTCTGAGCAAAATCTTCAGTCTACAACTGTATTGGATATTCCAAATAACAAAGAGATAATAGTACATGAACGTCCAAATGATAAAGTTTGTAAAAAGTTCAGGTTTAATAATGTGTTTGGGCCTCTGTCGAAACAGGTACATGTTTGTTATTAACTTTTTCACACCCTGAACCACATATGTAAACAGTTAATTTACATTCTAGAAAAACTACTTCATAATGTGAACTGTCACTTCTGAAATGTGAACTTAATTTTTTTGTTATTTTCTTCATTTATCAAAAATGAAATGAAATGAAATGAAATTTCTTTGTTATAATTGACATAAAAAATTGTCCCTGAAGAGATTAATAAGCACATATATTTAAAGGAATAACAGTTTACTATATATTTCTAATTGACAGATCGATGTGTATAATAATGTTGTTAGTCCACTATTGGAGCAAGTTTTGGCTGGATATAACTGTACAGTATTTGCATATGGTCAAACTGGCACTGGGAAAACATACACAATGGAAGGAATTAACATTGATCCAACTTTACATTGGAATAGTGTAAGATATTTTCTACATTTATTTATTCGCATAATATAAAATTTTAATTATAAATAAAATGATAAAAAATTTATACAAAAGTAATATGACATAAATACAGTGTTTTTAAAAAGTATTCAATAATAAATTGTATGTATAATAGAGTAATCTAAAGGGTAATAATAATGATAACAAAGTAAAATAATATCAGTTAGTAGTTATGTAAAATAAATTATTAATTATATAAAGCATAAAGCAAAAGAAATTAATATAATATAAAATGTAAAATATGAAAGAACATTATTTACATTTATATGTATTTTAGAATTCATCTGCTGGTATGATACCACGTTCCCTAAATCATTTATTTCACAAACTGCAATTATTAGAGATACAAGAATATACAATTAGAGTCAGTTTTCTTGAACTCTATAATGAAGATCTGTTTGATCTTTTATCAACTAACAGTGATGCATCTAAATTGAGGTATGTAATACTTAAGTTTTTTAAACCAAAAAGAAATGCTTAAATATTTTGAACAATTTTTTTATTCATCTAATTGAATAGATTGTACGAAGATGCATCGAAGAAAGGTGCAGTAATTATACATGGGTTAGAAGAAGTGACAATACACAATACAAGTGAAGTTTATAAAATTCTTAAGAAAGGAGCAGATAAAAGGCAGACAGCTGCAACATTGATGAATGCTCAATCTAGGTTATTCCTCTATCTTTTTTTTTTTCATAATTGTTCATGATGCATGCTTATAAATATTTTGTATATTATATAATTTTATGTTTCGGAATATATTATTGGTTTAATATTTAAACATAATTACAGTCGGTCTCATACAATATTCTCAATCACTATACACATGAAAGAAAGTACTATTGATGGTGAAGAGATTTTAAAAACGGGAAAATTAAATTTAGTGGACTTAGCTGGCAGTGAAAATGTTGGAAGATCTGGCTCTGTAGACAAGAGAGCAAGAGAAGCTGGCAGTATAAATCAATCTTTATTGACTCTTGGCCGAGTTATAACAGCTCTTGTTGAAAGAGCACCTCATATACCTTATCGGTAACAAATATTTTGTCTTTAACAATGAAATCATTAATATAATTTGTTATACTATTACTTTTTATGTCATGTAGGGAATCTAAGCTTACAAGATTACTGCAGGAGTCATTAGGTGGTCGTACAAAAACGTCGATTATTGCCACTATATCGCCTGCCAGTATTAATCTTGAGGAAACATTATCAACGTTGGATTATGCGCATCGTGCAAAAAATATCACGAATCGACCAGAAATAAATCAGAAACTTTCAAAACGAGAATTTTTAAAACAATATACAGAAGAAATTGAAAAATTGCGAAGAGATTTATTAGCTTCACGTGATAGAAATGGTGTTTATCTAGCGGATGATAATTATAAAGAAATGCAAAAACTAATTTCACAACAGACTAAGCAAATAGAAGAAAAAATTAATCATATAAAAGCGCTTGAAAAAGCTATGCAAGACAAAGAGGTACATCTTCACTAATGAAGAAAATTTTGATATTTTTTTCTATACTTTTTAATTCCTTTCTTTGGTATTTCTTCTTTCTAGAAAATTTTTTATGAACTTGAATTACAAAATATTGCTCAGACGAAAGAATTAAATGAAGTCAAGATTAAGTTAAATAATACCACTGATGCTCTACAGTCGACAAACTACCGATTAAAATTAACAATGCAGGAACGAGATGAGCATAAATATTTAGTAGAAAAACATATGAATACAGAACAATCTTTATTGAATCAAGGTCATAGTTTATTAAATGTTGCAGATACAGCAATAACAGATTCGTATAAATTACATGATAAAATTGATCGGAAAAGGTTTGTCGATTACATTTACAACTTTTTACAACTATATAAAATGTTAATTTTATAAATTTGAAATGTACAAAATATCTTTTCGTAGACATAATATTTTATACTTTATATGTTATTTCA
Organism: Melipona bicolor; assembly: GCA_030673865.1. Lineage (NCBI taxonomy): Eukaryota > Metazoa > Arthropoda > Insecta > Hymenoptera > Apidae > Melipona > Melipona bicolor. The sequence goes on along the minus strand of JAHYIQ010000015.1, from coordinate 1,340,948 downwards.
TAATGAAATAATTTTTTATTATCTTCTTTCTCTCCAGTAAAACAGAACAAAAATTCGAAGTCCTTGGCAATACCTTAAGAAGCAATATTTGTGAATATGTACAAAATGTAGAAGAAGATGTATCTATATATGGTGAAAAATTGAAGGAACTATTTACTTCAATAAAAAATGACCTGGGTAATAAATGCTTTCCTTTAGGATGGGAATTTATGTGTATATTTTATTAATTCTTATTTCTATCGTTTTTGTTGTATAGAAATTTCTATAAAATCTAATATTGCCGACACAGCAACGCACCGAAACGCAACGAGTAATCCGAATCAGTCTGATATTGCTAACTTATCAACAAGTATAAATGAATCTGTATGTATTTGTTAATTTTTACGAAGTTACAAATTTTATTCCTGTTTTTTTCTTATCGTTAATTATAAATGTTTATTGTTTTTTTTAACGCCATAGCATACAAAATATCAGAATTGGATACGAAATGAAATAAGAAATATGGTTGGCACAGTAGAATGTGAAGATGAATTAATCAGTGTCATTCATCAGCGATTGATTCAAAGCATTAACAATAAGATAGAAAATGTAATAACTAAAAACCTTCAGGTCATGAGGAACAATATATGTGAAAAATTGACAGAAGCTTCAATTCGTTTAGAAGAAATGATAAATGCTTCCTGTAATTATGAATTAAAAATTAATGATCGTACGATTGAAAATGTCAGAAGTATTATGAAAGACATTGAAGTACTTCGTAACAAACAGAAATTTAGCGAGAAACAACATTTATTTGTCAAAGTATAAAGAATATGATTGTATTATTGTATTATTTCGATTTCGATTATTTTATAAAATTATTATTTTTTAGACGATGCAAAATGTATTTTCGCAGTTTAACGAATTACATAAAATTCAAGAAGAGCATTATTCTACTGTAACTGATAAATGTAATTATGTTAATACAGTTTGTAATGAAGTTAACACTCAAGTGATAAATAGTTCTAATACGAATGTTAAAATGAGAAATGATTTGAAAGATTACATACAAAGTGATTTAAAGAAAATTGAAAATAATGTTATTGTTGGAACAAAACAGGTAATTTTTGTGTATTTTTTATATAAATAAAAAATACTGATTTTATTTCTTCATTCTTAACCAGGTAAATGTTTATATTTATTTTTAATATGTTTTATTTTGCTAATAGAACGAAGAAATTGCAAACAGAATTACAAACCAAGGGAAAGAGTTGATAAATGAATTAAAATCAAATGTGAATGAAAATTGTAATGCATCAACGCAGCATAAGAACACTGTGGAATGTAATATGAAAGAAGAACAACTGAAAATAGATGCAGATAAGAATAAAGCCCTTTCGTTAATTAATGTAAATTTATAGGAAATGTTTAATTTAATCTATTATAAAATATCAAATATTAACAAATGTAACACGTTTATAGGATGCGGATGAAGTAATTTCAGATATAAGTAAAAATCATGCAAAATTCGTGGAAGATAAAAAGGTGGAAATTGAAAATATGTGTCAAAATATATCTACTCAATTAAAAAATCAAATGATGGAATCATGTATGCGGAATGATAATGTTATTGGACAATTAGAAACGGCAGTTGGCGAAATTAATAAATTTTTTGATGAAGATGTACAACGTGATATCCCAACAGGTTTATTATCACGTGTAATTCAATAGAAAAAGAAAATACTTGTATTTCATAAAATTTACTTCATAAAATTTTTATAGGATTAACTCCTGCCAGGAAAACCTTTTCCTATCCTCGTCAATTTAAAACAACGTCTCCGCATGAACGAATTCTTCAAAAATTTAGAGAAACTGGAAAATTGCTTAATGTAACAGAAGATGAAGTAAGTAGTATAAATATGATACTTTATATACTTTTGATATTATCTCACACATTTTTGTCGTTTCTAGGATACACAAGAAAACATTTCTATGATTAGTGAAATGACAATGAAGCAAATTGCAAATTCAACTGCATTATCTGATATTACCCTCGTATCTTCTGCAATTGAGAATACAGCGTTTGATACATGTCTATCAAAGAGCAACGAACAAAGTTCGTTTACAGATTCTGATATTGTAAATACTACACAAACGTTAGATGTATCAAAATCAATGCAGTTCTATACTCAATCTGAATCTGCAATTCATAGAAATGTCAGTATTTAAATGCATTCTTTTCTTCATTATTACCACATAATATAATTAATTCTGCGTAATTTAATTTGATAATTAATTTAATCAATGTTACAGAATGAAAACAAAGAAAATGATAACAATGTTTTTACTCAACAATTAGAAGAACAAAAATCAATGTGATACATTAAACATTAAAGAAAACTTACAGATTTTGGTTTCAGATATAATATAATGATATTACTTTTCTAGATCATTATAAAATGATCATTATAAAAAAAAAAAAAAAAAATCCGATGAAATCGAATAATATATGTACATAATACTCTCTTCAATTAAAAAATCAGAGGCTTGCAAGATGATAAAGTAGAATCATAAAAAATAATGGACATTGTGTAATCGATTAAATAAAGTAACAACAATATAATATAAATTAATTTTATGTTGCAGTTTTGTAAAATAGATATAACCTTCTCATGATCTCATGAGATAAGTTTTTTTATAAAAAAGATATATTTTTATAAAAGATAATTTATAAAATGAATATAAATGTTTACTATTTTCTTGATTAAATACTACTTTTCAGTTCAATTTCAATGTACGTATAAAACATATATTAATAAATTTTTATCTCTAGAATATGATATTTTTCACTCAATTTGAAAAAATTTCTTGCAATTTCTTTATAAGAATATTATTTTTATTGATGATAATTACATATATTTATTTATTTTTATTTGGTGATTTGTTTAGTTTAAATTTTATTTACGAAAATTGAAAAAAATGAGTTATAATTGTTTAGATATTTTTTACATTATATATTCATTTTTTCTATTTATGATTCATTTAAATAATAATTATATGCATGTATTCACAGTAAGCCTCATGACAGAATCGTTGCTCATAGGGATGAAACTTCCACATCTGCCAATTGTTTTATGCCTAGGCATGCAAAAAAGTGCCAATATTGATATAAAGCAAGGGAATAAATATATTTATTATTATTTTGGTAAAACGGGAGTGTTTTAAGATTTTCACTAAAAAAGTAAATTTTTTAGTCTGTTTGATTGTTTTATTTATATATTATATATTTAATACTCAAGAATATCAGATGTTTTAATTTATTTCATGTTAAATGAAATACAAAGAGAAATTTTAATTGAACTTACGAAACAAAAATTTGTTCAAGCTGATTTTGGACACATCAGTGACAATATCATGTATTCTACATAATTTGCAATTTTCGTTGTAAATATTCATAAATTTTAACGTCAATAATAATTTTTATTTATAAATATTTTATAAATAATATTGATTTCGAAAAATTTAGTGACACAGTTAAAGTGTAGTGAAAAATAATTACTGTTTATCAGGTAAGTTGCGTATGTACACAAAACTAAAATTACTAATAATTCATGTTGTTGTTGGAATGTTAATAATTGTTAATTTATAATCTGATTTGTATCACTTTTGTTTTCCCTTTTTATTGTTCTGAAAATTATTAAACCATATACTGAGTACTATTTAAAATAATTCTATTCAAATTTATAAGAAATTGTTACCTTATTTATAAGTTGGAATTTTAATTGTTGTATTTCCTCTGTTTGCGATATAAGTTTTTCATTCATATTAGCAAGATGTTCACTCATAGTACTGAGTTGCGCTTTATAATTTCCTTCTTGTATTTCTTTATCTTTTTGTAAAATATTGCAATTTGAAAGTGCTTCTGTAAGAGCTGACTCACATTTTTCTCTTTTTGATTCACTCGTATCTAAATGAGCTTGTAGAACTTCGTTCTGGAAAATAATAATAATTTTCAATTAAGCAGAAAATATATTTTATGTACGAATAAACTTATATAATTACATTAGCAGCCATAGCTAAATTTTTCACATGGTAAATATGTTTTTCTGATATCAACTTGTCAATCTCTTGCAGGAAATAATCTCTGATTTTCACTTCTCTAGCTTCGATTTCTTCTGGTATTGCAAAAGGTACTGTTAGTTTTCCAATCTGTCATAAATATTCATTAATTAGATTATCTTGTTTAAATGAAAATTCTTACAAATAATTTAAAATAAATACTACCATATTACTTATTTCTACAGGTTGCAAAGATTCATGTTCAATTTGCCTATTATTTATGGGCTCTCTTTGCTGTATTTCATCATATTTTATTTTAAATATATGATATTGTGCCTTCCAATGGTTAATTTCTTTCTCCAAGTCGCATGATTTTGAAAAATAAAAATCATTATTTTCTTCTTGTATCTTGGACTGACCCTCGCTAATAGACTTTAACGATCTACGTGACGCAGATGGAGATGAAAATGGTGACGGTTCTACCTCCGGAAAATTGGAGTGTCCTATTCTATTGTCAGATTCATCCCTTTTACCTTCATTACTAGACCATGACGTACTTTCCTCTTGCTTTTGGTTATCATTTAATTTCTTTTGCATAACATTTCTTTCTCTTTCTAGTTTGTCTATAGTATTCTGATATTGACACTCTAATTCGATTTTAGATTTTTCACAATAATCTAATTTGGATTCTAGCTGTTGTATCCTTTCATTTAAAGTTTCAATTTCGCTATCTTTGTCACTGATTTGTGACAATAATTGGGCATTTTCGACTATCTTTTTTTGAAATTCTTCATCCAAGATATGGTTTGGAGATGCCAATACTTGGCTGTTATTTTCTGATAATTTGCTCTTGCCTTTCTTAGGTTTATTTTGTGTTTTATCAAGCTCTTCTTGCAATACAGTTATACGTTTAGTTAATTGTTGATTTCGAAATGATAAACTGTCTAGCTCCTGTTCTGCTCTGCGGAGTTCTACCTCCTTCTCTTTCAGTTGTTCTCGAATATCGGCATTACGTGCTTGTTCGTCAATCACAGCTCTCTTTAAAACGTTTGCTTGAGCACGAATCTGAGAAAGAAACACTTTGATAATGACTTTTATGCGAATATTTATAAATATTGAACTATAGAAAGCAGTAACTCGTTTCACAAACAGATGACAGCGCATAATATAAAAAGCAAAATTACCACTTCTATTCAAATCTACAAATTTTCAAAAATTGGATTATGGATAAATGATATATTGAATATTTCTTACTTTTGAGTATTCTGTAGCAATTTTTTGATATTTCATTTGTAATTGTCCATTGACACCCTCCATAACGTTCTCCATTCTTTCCGTCTTCAATATGTTATGGCAATTTTCTATAGTCATTAAAAATTACTTATTGTTATATCTGTTGAGGCACGATATTTTCTAACAGGGAATGCACACATATTAGCACCTCCAAACAAATGTCAATGAATTAGAAATTCCCGATAACTTCTGATGAATCGTATTCGTAGAAAATAAAGGTAATTATAACAGAACTCCGGAAATGAAAAGTACATGAACTTAACGCCCCCCAAATACTATATACTTTTATATGAAATTCTATATTCACTGCCCAATAATCGTCAATTGTCAAGATATCTTACTAATAGCACCGACGAAGTACATGAATAGACCTTGCACCTTACGGGGTTTCGTGGCCGGGGATCTGAAATACCGACATAGTAAAAAATCACTGATTTTTTTTAGCGCACTCTATGTTTAAAGAACATTGGTGAATTGGGGAATTACATCAAATAAAACGATCGAGGTTGGTCAAGTAGTGAATGCGCCAAGAATATGATTTTTGAAACCCATTACGGTGTTCTCAAACTTTCAATACCGAAAATGTGAAGCTAGTAACTAACCGAAATCATCTTCGCATTCACTACTTGACCAACCTCGTCGGTGGTATTTGTCCATTCTCATTTTACCAACTGGTAATATAGTTGGTTTCTACAATATCGAAACACGATAATTTCATCACATATTTTAGTATTTTAGTTTTAGCAGCTTCCGATAGATAGCAACATGTAGCTTATTCCCGTCACATTTTTAATCAATTCTCTGTTAAAACGCGTATACATCTATCCTTATCGCACACTATTGTCCTCTTTGTCTACAGATTCGATAGATAACAACACTGCTTATTCCTGGGTACAAACGCGGAACACTAATAGATTTTAAAAAAGATATATATATTTTTTTTAAATTATTGTATAAAATTTCAGGATCTATATAATTTCAACTAAAAAGCATAAAAGCTAATGCATACGTGATATTTCAAATTCTTACATTTCTTTAAATAGTTTGAGTTTGGCGGATATAGCACGTATATAAACCTTGCCTGACTGTACATTTATCAATTTCACTGTCGAATATTTTAAAGTGAAAAATGTCTAATCAGATTATTTATTTCACCATTCCAGTTTCGATTTATCACTGGCAAAAATGTTCCTTTCGGCGTGGAACTGAGTCGAACGGAACATAGATCGTTTTAAAAATTAAGGAGAAAAGTCTAAAAGCTGGCACTACAAAAAGAAACGTGTTTCAGGTCAACTCGTGTACATCGAACACAGGATCCATTTTCTACTTGAAGTATATCTGAAGTATCTAAATCCTCGATAGTATAGTATTTTGAGCAATGACAAATTTCGCAAATTTCGCATATTTTATCGTAAATGTTTAACGTCTGTAATGAAATTCGAAGTTGATTCAGTTCTGCTAGTAACAGATGATTCACAGCGATGAAAGGATTGTCGATACTTTAAATTGTTAAAACTTGGCTAATGGAATAAAATCACGTGACAATTTCATTTTAAAGCGTGACTCTGACAATACCGAGTTCTTTTCTTTCAAAGATATTTTTACACGATGCAGTGCAGATTGTAAAAATTCGAACGTTTTTACAAACATTAACAAATTTTTTTCGTGACTGGATTTTGAAGATCGAAGTCTCTTCCCTCCTCTTTTTTGGAACTCGCACCATTTTATTAAATGTCGGACGTTCACATGTATGCTTTCGCACGAAAATTGCATCATTCCAATCAGGAAAACAGGGAAATTGATCTTCGAAACGTCCACAATTTTGCCCTGTATATAAATTGCGAGCTCGTAATTCTTTTTATAAAACAATTTCCCACAGAAACGCTGACTGACGAACTGTTGGCGAAACACGTCGATTAGATATTGCACATATGTGTATACCACAATGCTACTCGTACATAGCCTACGAATAATGATCCTCGTGCAGCTTCGTTCAACGTTAATGCTCCACAATTAGTACTCTGATTTAGAGCACGCCATTATCAGGATTTACAAATATTGACAGAAACAATCAGCACTAGACTAACGTAATAATCGCGCAATTATATTTAGTTGCACATACGTAGGTCTATTTCCTCAGGAACGAAATCTCGTGTTTGTTCGTCGATGCTCGTGAACGTTAATCACTCGAAGAGTTCGAACATTTTGCGAAAAATTGCATCGCCCGATGCGAACACGACACTTTGAAAATCGTGTATAGGAAAACGAGAACAGAATTCGCTCGTTTTAAAGAAAAATAGTCTGTCCTTAAATGAATGAATTAAAGAAACGATAAAAATGGGGTCGAAACGACCAATTTGTAATTGCCCATGGAAATTTTATTTTACATAATTATATTTTATATATTATATTAATTATATTAATTATATTTTATTTTATAACGAGCGTATATATTTAGAGACTTGAACGAGTTTTAGTAAAATGTGTAAATGGGAACTAGTGTCTTTTTATTGTATTGCAAAATTTTCCCTATCCCTCGAGCTTTGATTTTGTAAATACTTTGGTCGTAGTTCTAGCATTAAAGACTATGTTGGAAGACACAAGATATAGTATATCAAAAACGTTCTGAAAAAGGAAATACCTAAGAGACAAAATGGAATAATAAAAATTGACAAAATGTTTCAATATTTTAATTTCATTGTTTCTTCATTTGCAACAACGATTGCATGAATGAATTTTATGTTTTATTCAATTTTAAGTTATTCTCGAACATTATTTTTAATGCTTTTTTCTTGAAGATGATGTTTGAAAATGCAGAAACTATTTCATAGAATTCCTTCAGAATTCGGAAGATAAGCCTATGTCTTTCGATAGAAAATAAAATCTTTATCAAAAACTGAAAGTGCAACAGAAATAAAATTCACACTGGCCAAAGGTAATCGACAGATCTTACGAAGATTGAATAAGTTCAACGTATACTAATGCGTCCCCCGGAAATGTTACTTTACTCGTTTTCGAAATGCAACCGAGTGAGTTCTGTCGATCGAAATTATGCATCAAATGCATGCACGTCGTACAATGGAGAAGCATTTTCCTGTCCTTCTACAAGAACATGCTTCGTACTGTCAAGAATCTCCGACTCATGCCAAAAATCGTGCAACATTCGGGAATCCCCCGAGCTAAAAGACCATGCAACTGAAAGACGCGTGTAATATACAGATCTCGTGGATCATTGTGCATAAAAATCTCAATTTTTATGCGCGTCGTTAGAGAACTAAAGCCTAAATAACTACTTTCGTACCTCATATGCTGCAAAAAGTGTTCTACGGTGGGTATTTTATACGTTTGAAGAAGGTGAAAAATGTCTGAACGAACTTGAGCTTTAACGAACGAACACTCCAAGAGACGAATCTGTTTGTCAGATAATTTTTCCCGCGTATTTCCCGAGATTTGGTATTTCTAGATACGAATCTAGGATCCTAAAGCAAATTTTCCTCTGGAAATGCTTTCTTCAAGAGACATTTACTTCTAAATTTATTAAGAGGAATGGATAACATTGAAATATCTGTGTTACCGAGATTAATGCTTGTCTTCAAGCTGAAATTAATCATTTTGAGCAACGTGTGTAATAATTGCAATTATTTTTAGTAACAAAATACAACCATTTTCTTTAGCAATGTACGTAATAAACCTGAATTATTTCGATGGCATACGTTACTAGTTGCAAGTCCTACAACTTTAGTAGCAAATATCTTTTGAAGAAGAGGAGAAATTTGTTCGTTTTACGAATTAATATCTAAATTAATATTTACAGTTTTGGCGATTTAACCCGGGAACACCCTGTATACGTACATATATCACGCGTACTGTATTCATTTTATTACTGAAAGTGATTTTAGCGGGTAACCCAGAAAATCGGGCCACTTCAGGTGCAACGCTGATGCAACGAAAATTAGCGATTGGTTGATTTGGGTCACGTGATTCGCAAGAGGGCGCGGAGTAGACCTCGAGTAGGAGCGGCGTTGCCTGGTACTGAGCGATCGCGCCTGTAATTTGTTTTGCATCGATTCGAATGTCTGCGTATCGATAAAATTTTATGGCAAAAAAGTCGTCTTCATTTCCTAGTCGGAACATTTGCTTCTGGGCCTTTCAGTGAAACGAATCGTACTGGGCTACAAGTCGTGTGGTTTTTTCTAAATATTTTCAAACTTCCAATACTCTAAAAACGCACTGTATCCACACGGATCCTTAATTCCTCGGTGCAACGTTGCACGTGCACGTACACGTGTATTTCAGCACACACGCTCGAAACCGCGATCTCTAGTTATTGTTTTTGCAGGTTTCCACCTTACCTCCTACACCAGAGGCATATCACATCGAGTTCTTTTTTTTTTCTTTCTCTCTCTCTCTCTCTCTCTTCCTTTGGTACAAGCGGCGAAGAGGGATGCGTCGTATTTGTCGGTGGATACAACGGGTCTCCTCCTCGTCGCTTGTGCTTGCCTTCTGAATACGTTTTCCGTCTGTAGCCCACTCTCCCTCTCCACCCACCCCCCTGCGCTCGTAGTGCCAGCCAGGAATCTTGTCAAGCGAACCTAGCGGCTGGAACAGCCGCTGCTCCCTTTTACCTCCGCTTTTCTGTATCTATCCGGAGAAACGTATACGTATAACCCCGCATTAGTCACGCTCGTTGGAGCTTCTTTCTTAGTGAATCTCTCCATCGTAGACGCGACCGGCATTAACTAGGTCGGCCACGGCTTCAGGTAAGAAGAGACAGAAGGTTACGCCTCTTTCCGATCCTTCCTCTTTTCCACCTTCGGGGGAGATCTCGTCGTCGTCGTCGTCGTCGTCGTCGTCGTCGTCGTCGCCCACGGACGTTACCTTCCAACGTCGGGCGTTGCACAGGAAAATGAAAGCATCCAGATTTAACGAGCCGGTACCTGCTGCTAGTGCCTTTTTCAGTCGGAAACAGAGCTGCATGGTTATCGAATGAAACGTACGTAAATCTTTCTCTCTCTTCTCTCTTTGGTAACCGTTATGGAACGTCGTTCGCGTTACAACTGAACTTGCAACTGAACTACGATTGACCGGTTTATCGATTGCCCGATTTCAGCCGCCGAGCGAGGCGGTCCGGGGATTACAACCGGGGGTGACTATTCGATTTAGTTAGCTTTGGTTTCGTTTAATCCTCGAGCCAATTGATCGGTGACCGCTGGCCGTGACCTCTTTCTTTCTCTCTGATATCGCTCGTGTCAAAGGAGATGCAAACGTAGCGGGAGCAAGGAGCGAATCAGGTTAATTTTAATTCCTGTTAAGAGCGTGTTTGAGAAATGATCACTGTTACTGAGTTTTCTTGTTATGTTTCCAGATGGAAACCAATCTGACGAAATTAAAACATGTAAGATTTTAAAAGTCAAACAGACTTAATTATTAAATACTTCTAATAACGCTTAAAATTTGTCTTCGTTCAACATCGAGATCGCCATCATTTTTTCCCTATAAGATCTGTAAAAAAAATATAACGCCAAGGTAATTTATTCTATTAATTTTAAATTAAACATTTTTTAGATCAAAAATTTTTCTTTAATTAAAAAATTTATTCGATTTAACAATCCTCCGAATTAAATATTAATATATATTTCATATTAAATACAAAAATAAATTAATATAAAACTGCACGACTTGTACCCCAGTACGATTCGTCTCACTGAAAGCCCCAGAAGCAACTGTTCTGATTAGGAAATGGAGACGACTTTTTTGCCATAAAATTTTATTGATATGCAAACATTTGAGTCGGTAGAAAACAAATTACAGGCGCGATCACTCAGTACCAGACAACGCCACTCCTGCTCGAGGTCTACCTCTCACGAATCACGTGACTCAAATCAACCAATCGCTAATTTTCGTTGCATTAGCGTTGCACCTGAAGAGGCCCGATTTTCTGGGTTTCAGTGATAAAATTCTATAGAGTCTCATCGAAGTAAAAAGAAATTTCAACATTGTGCACTCTGTCGGAATATATAGTGAAAAGAAAAATTCAAGAAGAAAGAGACTGATTGCATGTAATATAAACATATTGCGCGATAACTTTTAAAATGTCGAACAATTCAATCTTTCTGATTTCGGGATCTCCTAACAGTTAATAATGCTACCAACTGCGAGAATTTGAATATAGGAATTAAATTTTTCGCTCGAAGCCTTATAGAAATTCCATGAATAGTGAATTTTTCGTCGGCGGACGTTCAAAACCTATGAAACCGAGAGGGAAGAAGGAAGGACGAGAGAAAAGGAAATGAAGGTGTATCTCGTGGAGGGCCTGCTAGTGGACTCATTAGTAAGCTCTGTGCTTTAGATGTGGATGTGTATATGCGTCACAGATAAGACGAAAATTTTAGAGAATGCCGCGGTGATGTTAAATTTTTCAGGTTAACCCTTTCGAGATGGATTTCTTCTTTTTTTTTTCCACAATAGACGCAATTATATATTTATATATAATAATTCTTACCGATGGTATATTCACGTGTAAAAGGAGAATCAAGATATTCAAGTATAAGAAAATTATATATAAATATACTAGTTGTACACTAGTTTGTTGAAATGATTTATATGATAATATAATAATTTTATAATTATTTAACTTTTATCTACATTGATTGAAGTTATTTAAAAACGCCAACATTTAATAATATTTTATTAGTGTGACAGTCAATTAATTCACAATAATTACTGCACATTAATGTCAATATGTTTATGTTCTTAGTTACAGAGATTTGTTGAACGTGCATATAAAACTGGTACATTATACATTAGATTATTACATACAATATATATTATTATACATTATACATACCTATCTATACATTATTATACATAATATTATAGATTACATTACAACATTGTATGCTGTGCGAGAAGTTATTCTATAATTGATATATGTTGGCATAAATTTTACTAAAATTTGTTTGTGTGCTGCTAGAACAACCAGACGAATACAATTAAACAATTGTAACATTATTTAATCTCGCAGAGCATCAAGCGCACTATCCGTAGTTAGAATATAATTTTTCTCCGTCTTTTATTTCCTGAATACGACTACTAATACACCCAGTAGCTATTTAACGCAGAAAAATAATTACACAAGCAGACCGTGGATTTTTGCAAGAAAATTTGAAAATGCAAAACTGCACGAAATGCAAATATTCAACGAAGAAAAGAGTAATATGTATAAAATCTCCAAGCATTTTGCAACATCTGACACGTGGAACAATTTTCTACCGACTTTTTAACTTTTTAATTTTCGTTAATTATACTTTTAAAAAGGTACGAAACTCGCATCGGTCCAAGAGTTAACGTTGATTTAAAATTAACATAGAACGTTGCTGTATTATATCACCGTCGATTAACTACTGAATTTTAAAGCTGTTCGAATGCACGATATATAATGTGACGGGAATTGCAATAAATGAGAGTACCAGATGGCTAGTTGCCGAGACTTTCGCGAAACAATCGCAACATTTTGAAAGCCCATATAACGTCGGCTCTCGGTGCAACGGGTGATCAAAGTTGGAAGCTGCGCCTGTATTTGTTTAGTTTGCCAGCACGTATGTACGTATGTACGTGTTATACAGTTGCAGTTGGTAGATTGTATCGTGCGTCTAGCTTGAAATATTTATCGCTGGGTGTTATAGCCTTTTTGTACTTGAATCTGTTTCCATACGTTATAGTATTCGTTTAGGAAGTTCAAAGGCTATTGAAATTGAATACAGAGAGATAACGATGTCACTGGCTAGCTCCCCTGTTTTTCTCTTATTACTATCGTCGTACACCTGATACGCACTTTGTTTGATCCGTTTTGTTGTCAATTTTTTGTTCGCTCAGAGCGAAGTTAAGAAATCTTGGAAAATTTTCTTTTTTTTTTTTTATATAAGAAACAGCGTTTGTTACCAATTTTATTGGCAAGTGCAATGATACAGGAACTATGATTCTTTTTTGATTCAAATCGCTGTTTCAACGCTTTAAGGTACGTGCGGGGTTTAAACTGATGTGTTTCTTCAAACGGTATTTAGTTAAAAACTAGATGAATAAAACGACGAAGTTGCATCAGGTTGTTCATGGCCCGTGGTCAGCGTTCTGTGCTACACGTCCGAATATTTGAAAATGCAAAACACTTTGGAGAGTGCTCGTAGAAGTGTAATACACGATATACTAGACACGGTCACCGTATACCGGTAGAAAATAGAGATTCTGCGTTGTTAATTTGATTCTCTTTCAGTTAATAATAATTGAAAAAAATTATACGTTATATTTAAAAAATATAGTTGTGCCAGTTTAATTGAAATATTCAAATTAAGTAATTCAAATGACTTTGCGGTATAAATATAGTTTATATTTTAATAGGTATGATTATATTTCTCATGCACAAACTTATACCGAACCCGTTGAAATTGTTTAATTGTTTAATATTTTTCCTTTTCCAATTTCCGACAGTTTCGACAATATTTCAGTTTATAATTTTGACAGACCCTCATAAGTTTCATTGCTTCGCGTATTTATACCAAAGTCGTTCACGGATCCTCCTGATGTTTCCAAGTTTTTAAAAACCATCGAAATTTCGACGTCGACATCGAACTTTTGTCATCCTTTTGTTATTGGCTATGGTGAATGATCGAACGTGTTTTTTTTTTTTTTACAGTTAATGGACAGTGACTGTTAAAATGATTATTCTCTTTCTTTTTTTTTCAAACAGTTCAAGTGTATTCTGTGCCGTTCATTGCAGCAGCTGGAACGCGGCGCCGGAGAAACGGTCTACGCCCTAATCGCCCGGCCGCATCTCTCGTACTTGCGCCAGTGTTCTCGAGCACTCGCTCGTTTCCCGCCCCCATTATTTTCGCAGGCACGAGGTTGTTTCTGACGTCCGGCAGCTTCTGCTGCTAGACTATAGATAGTATTCGCATATATTATACACGTATAGTCATTAGTCGATTTTCTAACATTTTATTTGCAAACACATCGGCAGACACACCGGGGCCTCGGTGGAAAGAACGAAGCGTCGAAACACGCTTTCTGTCGTTGTACTTCCTTTTTAGAAAATATACGCTTGTTCTTTATCAACAAAATACAAAATTTATTCCAATTACATTTTTTTGTCATATTATACATTTTTGATTTGATATAATAATTTTATTAATTTTTAACAGAATTTTTATATCATTTTTATTAAAGAAATGATTTGCATGTTCTACATCATTTAATAATATTTTAATAATTTTTATATATTTGTTAAATATAAAACAATTTTTATTACTTTATATTTTATATTTTACTATTCATTTATTAATAAAATTAAATTTTAGAAAATTATATATTATTTTTAATTTTAAATATTTAAATATGTGTTAATACAACATCTTTTGTGATAATTTAAATTTTGCTTTATTTTTTGTTAAATAAAATATTTTTTATTTCACTTTATTTAAATGAAACTAATGAAAATTTTTGTCAACGTCAATTAGAATGCCAAATCAGTAAATTATATTGTTATAGTGTTATATTATTTTGTTTTGTTTAACACTGTAAGTGTTTCCTCATTAGTGGAATATCGTAGAGACAAGCTTGCAATCAATCAATAATAAAATAATTGGTTTACTTATCAGATACAGTATAGTGAACGAATACATCAAAAATTATATGTTTAAATATAATAAATACTTTTTTTTTTATTTGTTACATGCTCCTCGTCAATATTATTAAACTTTTTAAAACAGTCTGATAAACACTCAAAGAGTCAAAGTGTCAATCGCGCGTGCGATGGAATTGAAAATATAATAGGATGTTTGAACTTGCAATTCGAACGAATTCGTATAATAGTTTGCGAAATTTATTTCAATAAAATAAATTTATGTGCACGTTATCATGGAAAGAGAATATCATCGAATTGGAAGAAGTGCAGAAAAAGAATAAACAGAAAAAGATAACAAGGTAGCTGTTGGAAAGAAGAAAGTTAGGAAAGCTTTACTTTGCACGTTCGTTTCTTTTCTTTAAGTCCTACAAACTTATTACGTCTATTTATAAAGAGACATTTTACTATTTCAAGCAATAATGGTAAAAAGTGATAATGACTGATAAATCGAAATTTCAATTTGCATATCGAAATATATCACGTGCATACTACGACGAATAATGTTAAAAATCATACGATTGACAAAGTTGAGAATTCAATTTACACTGTGTCAAAGAAGTAATTGACGCGTGTAGCTTTTTGACGATATTTTTATGGAAACAAATGACACATTAACAAAATCTGTTTCTACAAAATAATTCACCACTGTTTATTGTACAATTCATTATTGGAAGTTGCTACCGCGCATTGGACGTGTCATTTTCTACAGAATTATTAAAAAATTTCTACAGATTTTTACGAAAATATTGCAAAAAAATTAGGCATGCTTTTTCGATCCGTTGTACGTGCGTAAGCGATCAATAAAGTCAGTGAACAAGCTGTTAAACAAGAGTCAGTGCATTGTCGTTGAACACTAATTATGTAATTAGTAGCGAAATTTAAACGTGCCTTAATTTGAAAGTTTACCTTCGTCTCTTCGCTCCTTTCCCCCTTTGCCATTTCTCTTTAAACTTTGAATGATAATTCTTCTTTTGGAATTAATTGGCTGGACTTCTTAGCTGTCCACCCGATCCTTTCAAAGCGATTTCCTGATTCAGTAACAGGATCGAGATCAACGGAAGTACCTTCTTCTAGTGTTCAAAAGAGTAGCTGTCTGCTGAATCGAAAACAGAAGACTCCATTCTCATTTATGTCGATTTAGAAAATCGCGAACATTTCGAAGGTTCGCTTATCGTATCGAAATCTGGTTAAAGGATCGGGACGACGGAAAGCTATTTTTTTTTATCCTCGGAAAAAAAGATTGGTTCGTTATAAGCATCTCTTGCTATATATTAAAACGCACGTTAGACTTTATCATGGTTTTAACGAATGGTGTATCTATTCTTTGCAAATCACATACACATTTCGTGGTTTTATTCTTACTGTTAATCAAGGAAGTCCTTTGCTTTTGATTAAAAATGATTTTCATTGAAAATGTACAGGTATTTCATGAATATATTTATTATTATGATTTATCTGATTTTCTGAATCATTTTTTAAAGAAAATTATTCGATACTTTCCATTTACAATCCAGAAGAATTCGTTGACAATCTTCGCGCTTCGTAAAGACGATATTTTTTTTATTACTCGATGAAATTGTGAAAGCATTATTTTGCAATGTAGTGTTTGATGAAAATAAAAGAATACTCAAACTTTCGTGGATGAAACGTCGCGATAGACAATGTTTTTAAATTGCATAAAAAAATAGGACCGAAGGACATAAGTCGCTTCGTACGAATCCAGATCATGATCGCACGGAATATGTGTGCGTGGATTACAAATGATACGAGCATTGCCGGGGAATATGTGATATAGAAGTTCGTAGTAGGTATATACATATATATCTGTGTGAAGGCTAGTATGTACATACCTTTCTATACTGATATGCACCTGATATGCGATTTCATGGTATGGTACATGGTATTTACCATGTATGCTTGTGTGCTGCACGTGTGGCATGTAGCATGTCGATATCAAGCTACAGTGCCGAAAATATGCAGCAGATATGCATGTATGTAGATATATACGCACACGTACACGTACGTAGGTATACACAATAAGCAAGAGTATGCGACCTGCCAGTTTGCACCGTACTTTCGTTACGTATCTGTGGCTACATCTCTCTCAAAATTGCTCATTTTCTTTTTATTTGATTTCTTACATACTCGTCGTCATTTCACTCTGATCATTATGAAAGATATAAAAGACAAAGTGTCCTTCGATTCAATAAGTGTTAATTTACTTAAACAAAACTCAATAGTTTTGTTTTTTTAAATTTTACTCCGACTCATTGAACGTTTAGTAGAGAAATTCAGAGAAATATCTGTAACGTTTTTGTCTACTCTCTCTCTTTCTCGTTTTAATTAAAAAGTATATACATTCATTGACTAACTAGGACAGAGTGGACAACCGATGCTTTTTCACGTCCCACGTTTTGGGAGTCCCCATGCCATTTTCTGTCATATCGATTTAGGCAGGTTCTGTTAGTACCGCAGCGCTACTAAATTTTAACTGGTAATTTGTAATAATCGACTTGAGCAATGTATTTAAGAGAAATGACGCGAATTATCGAATGAAATAATTAATTTAATTGTTTGATCGTGATAGAAGGGTTGTGAAAATTATATTAAATAGTGTAGTTTAGAAATGTTATGGAAATAAAATAATGCATTTCTATGACATTTTTGTATATTATTTAACAATTGAATCAGTGATTGAATTCTCATTCTTCTTACACTTCCACAATTCATTTGTAACAACTAAACAAGTTTAATTTTTTCTATACTCGTTGGTGGTTGTATTATTTTACTTGGTATAGTTCTCTACCGTTGCTTAGGCATAAAATGCGCTAAAAAATCAGTGATTTTTTCTGGTCGGTATTTCAGACTCTCATTCTATGTTTAGTCAATGATACATCATTATTATCTCATACATCAATTTCAGATATTAACAACGTCGATGGGACAAATACTCGGTTTATAGCGCTGTCATTATGTTTCAAGTTCTTCCTGGAACATCTTCTTTCCAAATTTTCGCAGACAATTTCAATTTTCAATTTCCTATTCTTTTATCTTCATACATTCAAGAATTTTCCCCTCGCTTTTGCGTAGTCTTAGAAGTAAATGCTCATACATACGATACACACAGTAAACTAGACTGTACATGTAGCACGAACGTGAACGGATTTTGTTCTTTCTCGAATTTTTCTTCCCCAGTACTTTCTCCACTCCTGTCTTTATTCGTTTTTACTTTCGTCGTTTCTGATACTTCTTCCTCTACGTTCCTACTTAAATTCAGACAATTTTCCTCGCCACGGATTTTCCCTCGACATTCTCCAATTCACGTCTCGTAATCGTTACTCACCGTCCCTTCGTTATATTAAATTACAAATAAATGTGACAAGAAGTCAATTTTCTCCGGAACAAATTGTTCTGTAAACAACATTGATTATTCAACAGCGTTTTCAGAGTTTTTATTCGAAATTTGTTTTAGCCAGAGTCAAGAAAAACACACTCTCTTTCCAGGTATGCATACACTTACATACATATATTAACTTACATGTATTATACAGCTCGTGTAACATACAGCGCGTATATAAAGGAAAAGGATTTAAGAGCAAAACGCAGAGTAAAAAGGAAAAAAAGAAGAGAAAACATACAACGAAGAGTTATGTTTTACGTAGTAATTACGTAGTTGTGTTCCATTGCATAATAGTGAAAAATCAACAATTTTACTCCACGGAGGAGCAAGGCAGTATTATGTTTCAATCGCGCGTTTATACTTTAACCCTTAGCATCATTGTGCAACACGAACCGAAACCATTGTGTATCACGCAACTGATATTTTTACATTTTAATCGCAACTGATATTTTTTTCTATTTTCATCAGGTGCGAAATTCATAAAATTCGTTCATTTCGTTTCAATCCAGAGATTAATTTCCAATAAAAGAAAGCGTTGTTTCAGCTGCACTTAATTTTTCCTTCCTCATTTACATTGTGAAATATAGAACGTAATCGAGCATTGATATACCTATTTGTAACGATATCACATTCGTATAAAAAATTATATGACGCTCGTTTTTTTGACAAAGTATGAACAAAAATTTTTCTGGCTGAAATAAAAAAAAAAAGATCATGATACTAACAATAAGGCTGATATAACTAACATAAAATCGATACAAAATACGATGTTACGTGAGTTTCTATATTCCCAACACATTTCTCAGATATTTTTGGTCTTTTGCTCTTAATTTTGCTTCATTGTACTTCATACCATCTTCACGTATTCACAGTGTGCTTTGTCATTCGTGTGTGTGTTTTTATTTAATCGCTTATATTCATTTACTGTTTTACCATACTCGTACACCGTTCTCGGTTCTTTTTGTCTTTTATCTCTTTTGGTTACCTACCATTACTACGTAGGTACCATCTCAGCTGTCCCATGAACGCACTGTTTGCTTCTCGTTACCGGAATATTTGTTTATGATTTGATACCGTGTTCCTAGGTCATAGCAAATAATATAGGTGGTCCATGGCATGGGACCAGTGGTGCTTAATGTATCGCGCTATGATCGAGAAAATGTTTGCTGGTCCTCGAAATTTTTTTACATTTCACAGTTTTGTTACATTCGTTTCAATTATTAATTCGCCACAGTTTTGTTGTTTAAATATATCAATCGTAGTTTTATTACACTTGTGATCGAAGGGACAGAATCTAAGTAGAGATTGGCTCCGCATCAACTACTCAATACCAATCCAACTCAATATCGATTATAATAAATTAAGAATTTCAGAAACATACAAACTATAGTATTAAATCTATAATTATAGTTATATAATATGATAAATATATATTACATTATATAATATTATAATATATCTTATTTCATGCAATAATATATTGTATCATTTTCATAATTTTGAATCTGCAAAAGAGACTATAACAAATAAAAAATCTCAGAAATATACAAAGTATGGTATTAAATTTATAACTATAGTATTGTATAATTTGATATGATAAATATATATTACATCATCATTATAATATCATAATATACATATAATATACTATAACACATATATAATATTATACATATCTTATTTGATGCAATAATTAATTACATTATTCTGGTATTTTTGAATCTGCAAAAGAGACTATACTAAATGCTTACGACATTCAAAGATACATATAATACCTTATATATCTAATATCTTAAAATTAAGTTTATCACATATTTTGTCACACATTGTTACAAGCGTTTTTCTATATTTCTGCAATTTTTCATTTCTCGAAGGTGCATGCATCACCTGGCTGGTTCATTCTTCTCTCTCATTTTCACCTCAGCTTTCCAAAGCACGTGCGAAAATCCGATATGAAATCTCGCTGGCTGTATATGCGTAGAATGTCTATTGATTAGTACGGGCTCTGAAAGAAATAAAGTCGAACAATGAGATTGGTGGTGAAATATTCAGGGAAAGGCGGAAACGAGCTATCGTCAGCTTACGAATCTAGACCTTTAAAGCCGATATCTCGAGAGTGAACTGGCGCGAAAAAGGTGGAAGATCAGAAGGAGCCCGCGATAAGGAAGTAAGTGTGTTGAAGGACTCTTAAAAATTTTCATTTTATTAATATCGTAGAATGGCACCATACGCGGGCTATATTGAGAGATTAGAAAGAGAGAGAGAGAGAGTTAAAGTGCCGATCGATATTCCAGTGATCCTTACACGTGTATCTGCGAATGCTCGTTTTTCGTTTTACCCGCAGGGGAAATTTATGTGAGTAACGTTGTTGCTCGCGTGATTTGCAAATTGTCGAGCAACAAGTACATTTTTACAATTCAAGACTCCGCGTTAGACACGCGCTCTGTTGAAAGTATGATTAAAAAGAGTAAAGCGGACTCGATCAATCAGAGTTGGTAAATTTAATGAATCTTTCATTCTAATTCTACGTAAAGATACACAAATGTAACGTGTTGTAAGTGAGAATTCAAATTTTTTACAAATAAATATTCAATGATAAAAATTATGGATGATTAAAATTTCTCTGTAAATGTAAAAGGCAATATACTTTACGAAAAAATCATAATCGTTTCGTTATCTATTGGGAAACTATTAAAATATCGTAAATGTTGAAATACTTAAAACATTTTTTTTGATCAAACTTCTGCATACTGACTTACTTAGTATCTTATGGTTTGATTAATGAAATGTCATTATCACACTTTGCGTTTTAATTTTCACTTGCAATACAATGTTTTAGGTACTATCAATTCTTTTCTTATACCAATTAATATATTGTACCAATAATTTCAAATTTTGCAATATCTTCTGCGCCGAGTTACGCGCAAAATGTTACAACAATACAAACAACGAAGATATTAAATGTATAAATTTTAAAACGTACAAAGATTTGTTACAAAGTTTGTTAGTCATCTCTGGGATTAATTTACATCGAGGAGCACCAACTAGTCAAACAATGAGACAACGAACGAGTAATTACCAAAACGGACGAACGCGGAGACCATGGCCTGATTCATTCGATTTTCATCTTGGCGGAGGAAAAAGGGAACGGAAAAGGAAAACATCCGAGAAGAGATCGTTCGATTAAACTACCCAACCTCATTTCGCTCGAACGCACGAATGTCGTTAACGAATTTCGTTAACGACTCGTGCGATCCTGTCGTCTCGCGAGATTGCTTCCTAGCCCAGTTCAGGCTACGATCAGAGCGATTTCCCAGCAAAATAGAGAACGTGCTTCCCCACCAATCCTAACCGTCACGCCTTCGCCATCCGATATTTGCATTCATTTTAAAATCCTTAAGTATTTAATCGGGCCGGGCCATTCGACGTTCTTTCTCATCAGTGTTTCTCTGCTCGCGGAATGAAAACTCCGATGCGTGAAATTCAGGGAAGCAAACGGCGAGACTGGCTGGTTGGCGTTGAATTAATATTAAAGTGAGAAACGACTGTTGAGAATTGGAATTCTTACGATCGGTAAGAATGCGGGAAATCTATAACGCTAGAATTGACCAATATGGTCGAAATGATAAATTCATGATTTTTCGTGGAAATTTTGCAGATTTATAGACTGTAGAAATTGGAATAATTTCTCGTAAAATGTACTGGCAAAAGCTTAACTTAAATTTAGACGCTGGAGCTACTGATAAATTACTGCTAAACTACTAGCAAATTTAACAGTAGAATTACCAATATGGTCGAAATGACCAATTCATGATTCTTCGTGGAAATTTTGCAGATTTATAGACTGTAGAAATTGGAATAATTTCTCGTAAAATGTACTGGCAAAAGCTTAATTTAAATTTAGACGCTGGAGCTACTGATAAATTACTGCTAAACTACTAGCAAATTTAACAGTAGAATTACCAATATGGTCGAAATGATCAGCTCATAACTTTTTTTTATGAAAATTTATGGATTCATAAGTATTTTTAGAAATTGGATTTCGTAAAATTGGAGATTTCGTAAAATGTATTAAAGAAAAGCTTGCGTTCTTTATAGTATTAGAAGCTTTTCCTTGTTCCTTGCTTTTTGAATCTCATTGGTGCAAAATTTACAGTTTAATCGTCGGTAGTTTTTAATTCAATTTTAAAATTTTAAAATTGCCAAAATGCAGAGAATACATACAATATCCATAAAATATCAGAAATAGAAGTTATAGTATTCAGCGATAGAAAAAGAAATTTCTATTTAAATTTCTATTTCATTTCTTCAGCTGGTTTCATGAAAATTTAGTTACGATATCTGAGAAAAGAAATTTTTCATATTTTTTTATATTTAAATATTAGATCGGTGAAGTTAAATAAATATCTTGATCCATTTGCAAGGCAATTTTTATAAGAGAATTTTTTTATTTTTCATTGATTATTTAAATTTTTATTTCGTAATAAAGATATTTCGCATTCATTGCAATTTTATATTAACGAAAATTATTAGGTATTTCGTATATTCTCCAAAATTCTTGTAACAAGTCGTAATATTTGTAAACATTTCTACAAAATTGTAGAGAAACTATTCGGGAATTCTTCATACGAGAAATACTTCAGTAGAAGAACCACAATGTACGTGAACGTATAGGTAATATATTATATATCTACATGTATGTATATAACATATCGATCTAAAGGAAGGCAGGAAGCAGTTTGATATTCTTGTAGAAATCAAGCCGTGGTACGAGAATATGCGCCGAAATGAAAATAATAGTAATTTTGTAATTGAATATGAATTACGATAAGAATAAGGAAGAACAACATCAATAAATGTATCTACGTTACTATGTGTACAAGGCTGAAATCAAAATAACTTATTACACTAGGACGTTTAATCCTTTATTTATATAGTTGGAATATTTGGAATATTTAACTCTTGGATTAAATGTGTTCAACATCATACATTTGCAGAAAAGTGAGTACACTAGTCAGTTAATTCAATTATTTTAATCTTAAGCTCGCACGATATTTACTACATGTTAATTGAAGGTTCGGTCCACGTTACTAACAAAGAAACAAGAATTTGTAATTTTATTTTGCGTCGTATGGACCCAATTTCCAATTTAACAAGGGTTAAAAACAGACTGTATGAAAATAAATGAAAGATTCGTAATTGATTTTTTCGTGGAATGAAAATGAAATAATGTGAAAACAACAGGAAACGAATGAAATAAAATAAACAAAATTTCTGGGCAAAATGCATTCGGACTTTTTTCCCGCGAATTGTGTACAAAAATGTGAAATTACTTTGCCAAAGTTCGGAAATTCCTTCGCAAAATTGCATCTCAATTTTAATTGACATGTGGAATTGATTGACATTAACACGAAACGTATTTTCGTCGAAAATTAAAAAAATTGCAAATTGTTGAGGAAAGGAACGACGTAGATTCGAAACGTGGAAACTGTTAATTATAAACGATGCAGCGTCGATCAATTCAGCGACGTGCGCGTAATCCGATTTTCTTTCGAATCGAATTCGAAAGAAATTCTTACTTGGGAGTAATAACAGGTATGTACGTAATAAAACGGCTAGAAAATAAAAGTAACGTCACCTCATTTTATTATTTTCCAGCTGTTTTATTTTAATATCAGCGATTCTTCTTTGCATTGTCGCTGCGTGTGCGCGTTACTACACACGAATGACAAAATGCTTTGTATGCCGAGGAACAAACGCCGTACGTTCCCTACTATGAAACAATCTTGGAAGGAAATCGCGTTCGCCGGGGGATTTTCAATGAATTTCAATCATACCTTAGCTAGTTGGAAGAAGCGAATAGGTGAATTTACATTTTTCTGCAATGCAAACATAAATTTATGCTGTATTACGAAAGACGGATCTATTTCACGAATAGTGCACTGCTGTTTTCAGCGTGTTGAGAACTTATACACACATTCATCGAAATAGATATTCAATTTCATATTCTACACACACACTCTGTTGAAGAGGGTGGCGTTGCAATTTATTAATCGCAGCTTCACATAAACAAATGATCTTTCCTACTTCCTTAATTTATACGGAGTATATGTCAGTAAATTGAAAATTATTTTTAGCGTGATTAGTAAAGTAAAAACACACGTTATTATCAATATTACGTTCCAAGGGGAACGTGTGAAAGTTCTTTAAGAATTTAAAAACTTGATTATGTATCTGTGGTTGGCCTGGAAATAATTTATGGCCACTGAGAGTTCTACTCTGGTCTGTGGGCCAGATGAGCGCTAGATCTTCACTTCTGGGCGTGTCATAAACCCGTAGCTCAGTAAGTACATTAGTGTATCAGCAATCAGTGGGTACAGAATTCCCTCTTGGGCCTGGCCCAATGGGCAATCCCACCCTGCCGACTTTCGAGACAGTTCGGTGAGTGGGTGCACGTGGGCTATTCAAGACCGGGTGAACTATTGAAGAGGATAAGGTGGCCGCTAACTCGCTAATTGAGTTAACGTACTCGTTCAATATTTATTATAACTGTATCTTTCTACCATAAAGGATAGATTTTCCAAGAAGGATTGAAGGGCAGAAATGAACAAGCGCGAAAAGTGAAGTTTTGCGAAAAAGGGAATTAACTTATCCAGGAAACAGACAAATTGTTTAGATGATACTTACTGACATTGGTCCTCATACGAAGAAGGCATTAAAATAAGGCATTTGCAGCACATTTTAACTCCACTCTTCAATTTTCCAATATATAATACAATTTCGAACAGATATTTCAATCCTCGAAACACCGATTTGATTATCTTATGTTACTTTGTCATTTATCTTTCAACACTAAGATCCGTTTTTCAAAGTGTAAATGATTAACTCGACTGCGGGATATTAACGATTTATTTGTAATTAAAATTGCAACGCGCGTATAAACTGAATAATTGCTATCTGTATGATTTACGGATGATTTCATTCACAGACTCGATAGTCTCCAACAGAGTTCAACAATTTATTGGACGACTCGATCCGTAAATCCAATAAATTAATTTCACACGGATGCTAATTATTAACTTACGAGTGATTCCAGAAGTGCTTGTTCGCGCCTCGTCGTCGAGTAATTAGGAATTTTTTTCTCGCCCGGTATTTAGTATTTATGACGTTACAAGCGATAGCATGTGTGCTTTAATAAGCTAAGGACAGACAGCTGGTCGCTGAGTCACTACTGTGAGACATTGTGTCGTGCATTATAAAGCTGGCTACGGGCCTCTAGGGTATACTCCGATCATGCCACTACCGCTCTCCTACCAACCCCCTTACAGATCCATAAGACATAATTAAACGCGACTCGCTATAAACCAGGCGAGGACAGGCTTCTTTCCCTGTTTCGTTCCTTCGCCAAAAGAAAAAGACACCCTGTCTTTTGCTCATCGAATCTTTCATCGCGTCTACGTGTAACACGAATTATATTACCTCTGGATCGAAGGTAAATTTCAAATATTTACGTGAAATAAAGTATCGTGAAATTTCGATGGATGCACGATACGACGCGATGAGAGTAAAACAGATGATACTTTTTTTCTTTGGTCACGAAGATTGGAAGTGACTGACGAACATTCGGAACTACCGAACGACCATGACCAATTTTTTGTAATTTTTGTTAGAGATTTTACAGCATCGTATAATGATGGAGTTTGAAAGTCTGTGCGCTCTGTCGTGTTGTAAAGTTTTGGAAGTAGAATCTATTGGAAATGATAATTTTGTTGATAGCTCTAGCGTCGACAGATGTTAACGTGACGATCCAACAGAAAGAATGTTGTGATACTCGTTAGAAAATTATTCAATATAATGCTATATCGTATAAAATTGTTCGACATTTTTTGTTCGAAATTGGTGATTTTCAGATTGTTTATAGTAGAGATATTATTAACATTAATTTCTTTATTATTTTTTCTATATATACATATATCTTATACATCATAGAAAAGATCATAAATTGAAACTAGTATATATCTAATCTTTATAACGATTTTGTATCAACATGAAAATACAATAATACAATAATAAAAAATCACATCTAATAAATTTTACGAGAAATTTCTTAATTTAATTCATCCTGTGTATTAACAAAATCCTGTGTTTCACGATTATTATTTTTTAATTATTTTTTAACGCAAAGTCTGGCGAAGTAACGTGCAAAGAAATGCACGTTTAATTATTTTCAACAACTTTAACGTGTCTTCTTCGCACGTCTGATCGCACCATTCTTCGCTGTTCTGACAAAATCGACGCATTGTTTCAGCCACGTTAAACTACGAAGTCACATCGCGTCCGTTCGTATAAGATGAAAAACGCTTGATGCGCCGATAGGATGTTCAAATTCGAGGGGCTTTTCCATTTGCCAGATCCCCGAACATGCCATCGAGCATTATGGTACGTCTGCGACGCGGCCGTACTCCCCGTGATTCAAAATCTACAGACAAGATAGGAAACGAAGAAGAGAACAAAGATGAAAATGAGAACAAGTACCAACGGTCGATAGTACAACTCTTGCAAATATATTCTCTGGCTGTTTGAAAACTGGGGCACTAAGGACTTACGTCATACCGGAACTAAAAGATCTGGCATGACTAATGGGAATAAAAAATAAAATTAAAAAAGGAAAAAAAAGGGAAGAAAAAGAGGGGAGTGTCGCGAGAAGGAAGTGCACGGAAATATGATTATGAACTGAAAGATCTTTCGCGGTTAATCTACTAATAGCTACGGAAGAGCTCTCCTTGCTTAACTTCTCGTTTTACTATTTATTAATAGGTCGTTTGATTTTCACCTTTTTTCCCCTCCCCCCCCGGGGAGTTTTAATTAATAACAAAGATGGAATTACACGTTGGTCTTGGATCCGAAAGAAATGCCGGAACTTTTTGATTTGCAAAAGAATTTCTTGTCAAATGCATTTTGAACAGATACCAAGGGTTGACGCTGCACGTTAATAAAAGTGCAACAATTTCTTTTCGAACGACAGAATTTTCCGGTAGGTAGAACTCGATGGAATATAATTTTTAGCGATTGGTTCTTTATTTTCTTTTTTGGTTAAACACATCACATAACTGTCAATATTAATTTCTTACATATACACAAAAATAGGAGTCGAATTGAAAAATAATATTTCTTACAAATTTACAAACTCACTTACAGAATAATAAAGTGCAGTGTGCTAAAAAAGTAGAACAGTAAAATAAAAGTATTATTAATTTAGTTGTAATTATAGCTGTAATTCATAACGTTATATGTTAATTTATAATTTACTCAATAATTAAAAAACAATTACACGAGTAAGTTTAGTTTGTTTCAATTTTAACTCAAGTCAGAGACCAAATTCCTATTAATTCTTGCGTTTCGATAACGTTAACGATCCAACGGAATCGCGTTTATCATTACGGTTTATTTTTCTATACGAGAAAATGCTTCGAACGTGATTCGACGATATCGATAGTTCGATCGTTAATATAAAAATTTAAAGTTTCATCGGCTGAGTGGCCAGGCGGTCGCAATTATTCCTTTGATCTGTCACTGACCGATCACGCGAGCTTGACCGAACGTTGTTCATCGCTGCTCGTTCAATTGATGTATCAATTGGCGCTTGACGACGACATGTTCCTCACGTGCGTGTGGGTTCCAGCAAAAAAAGTTCCTACATGATTAATGAGAGAGTCATTGGGAGAAGTGGAGCAAAATTTTTTCTGCTCCGCGCGGGACAAATGAACGAGTCAAATATAAATAACATAAATCTTTCATCGAACGTTCGACGCTCGCTAGTCTATGTTTTAGATAGCGAATTATTCAATTTGACGGGAATTGGAGTTGATCCAGTTTCGCTCTCGATGCCTCCAGTTGAATGAACCTTTAAAAATTCCATGACCGGAAGCGGTGAATAATACAAAATCGTTACGGCGCGGGGGATGATGATTTTGAAAGTGATAAAAATGATCGAACACTGTTAGCGTCCGGGCTATTGCTGTTGCAGGAGCGACGTGGTACGCGCCGGTGTTTTATGATTTAAAACCTGAATGGCAGCGATCGAAAATCGATCGAGAATCGAGCGTTCGATTTCATGGCTTTCGTATCATTGGGTGAACGAGTCCGATCTGTCGGAACGTCAGTGATTTTTGTCTTCGTTCAATTTTATTATGTATATACTGTAGCAATTGTTGAGTCGGAATTTGATAATAATTTTAATCGATCAGTTAAACCGAAGACACAGTGACGCTTTAATTTTGCTGTCGAGTGTATGCTTGATACTCGAGAGAAATTGAGAAATTTTTTCGCAAATGAACGATAAACTGATACGGGCGGATTATTGGTAATCCATATAACGAGATAAGTTCTCTTGCCTAGCTAATTAATTTTAGTAGCAGTTAACGTATGTATGGAATATTAAGAGAATTTTGAATCAACTCATTCTCATTAATTCCATTACGATCTATCGAAATCACCAATTAAATAATTCGAAAATTTATCGATAATTTGGTATTTTATGCTTTATTTCCTTCTGTGCTTCGTCGTACTTACATTATCCATATTAATTTCTTTTATACTCAACAATCGATAAAATAAAAACTGCGCGCCAATTTACATTTCACCTCATTCGCATTTAATTCGAATTCAAAGAGCATCAATGACACGCGTGATTTAACGTGTAGAAATTTTTCACATTGAATTTTATTCTCCGTTTTATTTTCTCGACTGCGTTGCTTCCAATGTGATGATTCAAAACAACGCGAGAATCAAGAATCGCGAAATCACGTTTTACGCTTGCTTTTCCCGGGACTTATAAACATTTCAAAAACCGGCCAAAATATCTCAGAGGCTCGGCAAACCTCTGTGCATTGGCCTCGCTGCTGCAGGGCAGGTCACGGTGGTATAGTCGTCGCTAAAAAGCAGCGATGCATGGCTGAAAACTTCACTTCGTAAGAATAGCGGTGGAGAATTTCGACGCTTGGCATCGAAGATCTGTACGATTTTATCGAGAAAATCGGAGGTCAAGCGCCAGAGCTACCTACTCGAAGAAATTCACAAACATTAATGTCTCTTTAAAAGTAATCTGTAAATGCATATGTATACGACCACAAACGTGCAAAATTGCTCACGTACGACGAATGTGTTCGTGTAACACAGATTTCGCAAAATTGTTTGCAAAATATCGTACAACTTATTGATATTATATTGCATCGAACATAAAGATATTTTATATCTGAATATTTTATGACGAAGAAATTTGCAAGTAGAGTATAGCATTTCGTAGAGTATTGTAACTACAATATTAATGAAACAGTATACACATATTTTGTGATGAAATACTGTGTTTCTTATAATGGATAGTCAACCTTTTAACGTTAGGCTTTACGAGAAAATATGTCTGACTTTTTATATTCCCATACTTTTAACATTAGGTTGATGTGATTCACGAATTTGTAATGTACATTGTTTTCGTGGATATTTGTAGTAAGATACTTTGCGAATAATCATAGTGTGTACACATTTGTAGGTTATGTAAAATCTATGGTTAAATTTATACGTTTTAAACATACCTTTTCTACTTGAGGTAAATTTGACGTATAATTTACAAACTTAGCAACTTACTGAAGTTTAAAAAAATTGACAATATTTAAATTGTTATGGTTTCATACTTTCACAATCCTGCATTCATTTTTCTTTATGTGACGTGGCAAGACACTGTTTAAATTCAAATGTTTGTTAAAACAAACAAATCGAACAAATTTTTTCATCCAGTATGAATGAGTTTGAAGATCGAGGCTTCCGCTTCACAATGTCCTCTTAAAACTTCTTTTCGTCAAACTGAAACTTTGAATATATCCCGAAAACGACGAAAATTCGCAAAGTCTTAGAATATTGTTGAAATTTTCGTTTCCAAGTTGCACTAAAATATACTTCTATTATGCCATTGCTTTTTGACGATGACTATACCGTCGTTTCCTGACCTAGCCTACAACGTCTAATGCACAGAGGTTTGCCAGGCTTCAGGGATATTTTGGTCTACTTTTTAGATGTTCATAACTAGAAAAGGAGAAGCTTAAAACACAATTTCGTGACTCTTTTCGTTTTGTTTTCGTCTATAGAATTACTTTGTGAAAGACCTGTCATTAGGTGGTCGCCTAATATCCTACACGTAATTAACCTACTTGCACGTATGCGATGTGTGTACTGAATTTTAACGTTCTGCAACTGCAACAGTAATTTATTTACTACTAATTCTTGTGTATCTACAATATTATAAATATTATAAATAATTTATTATATCTGTCAAATTATCTTCAAAAGTATTTGTTATTGTAAAAAATGTTTCAAGTGAAACTTTTTGCGTTTCGAGGGAAACATCTCAAGATCATCTCCATTTTTTTAAATGGAATCATGTATTATTTTATATATTAATCGACATTTTTTATAAAACAGTAGTTTTTTAAAGCAAATGATTAATTTAGGAGATCTCATTTAATTAAAAAAGTTGTTAGTTTAAGAAACTTCAATTTTGTAAATTCTATCGTACGTATGAAAGTTAAAATATCTGCCAAACTGATAATTTTCCGCGTTATTAATATAAGTTAATACTTTCCTATATTATCAAGAGAAAATTAAATTTTATCGATTAATCTATAAAAAAAAAATATATGATTCCATTTAAAAAATGGTTAATATCTTGGAAACGTCTTCACTCATTGTTAGACAAATCTAAACAGAACGAGTTTTGTTTCAAACATTTTCCCGAATAACGAACAATTGCGCGGAAGGTATAATGATAGGTGGAAATATCTCCTGTATTTTCAAACAACGCGCTCGTAAACTCTGCAAACGATGTAGCAGAAAATCCCAAAGAAAGAAATTCTGCCTACAAGAAATTTCTTAATAAACAAGATAAGACTTCTTACAATATAATAAATAAGACGACGACAAGATAATTCGAATCCTACGTTGTAATATTGAAGAACGGAGGGAAGGAGACGTGTTTACGCATCGGGAAGTGGCAGGTAAGAATAAAGGATTGTCGAAACCTGAGGAACGAACGTCGGAGCACGAGGGATTTCTAAGCTTTAATCTTTAGCCCTCGCAGCGGCATGGCCGGTTTGTTTGACCTCTTGGATCTAAGCCAAATAGGAATTGGCTATTGACCAAACCAATGGTACCTAAATTACCAGTGCACCACGCGCGACCCGTTGTACGTGGAGGTAGGTGCTTGGCCCTTGTTACGTGTCGTGTATTTGATTATCTACGTCGTGGTTTATTACGGGCTAATATCGCGACAGCCGCGCATCTGCCACTATCACTACGATAAGCATCATCATAGCGCGCTAGTTCCGCTTCATCGTGGATTTAGAGAATCTAATAAATCGCATCTTGCTGATTGTCAGTCATCTGTCGTGCGTACGATCCGCCGTAATAATCATCGATCACATCGACAAAGCGAACGATATCTCCCTATAAGATTTGGTAATTTATGCAGTCATATAATTTCACGAAAATACATAAAACTAAACGTTGTACGTGGTATTTCGTGAAAATTGCAAAGTCCATTCTTTCATATTCAGAATGGCTGATAGGAATGTTTTTCAGAGTCATGATTCTTTTTTTATGTTATAGTCAGATATTTTAGAAATGACGTTCTCACAGATACAGATATGATAACGTCAGATTGCGGATTCTTACGTGAATTTATATTTTTGTGAATAGAGTTTTAAAAGATGGAGTCTAGGTGCTGGGAACAAGTAAGTTTCTACGTGCTCGTTTGACTTTGTATTAAATACACTCAATTTAATTCGATGATTTCATTCAAAATTTTATAGAAATTTATTTATTACAATTATTTGTTTTTGCTTTGTGCATTGTATACAAAAATTCATTCTTTACTCCTTGTTTTTTACGCGTCTGTATTTTTATTTTCTTTACTTTCACCCGTCAACATGTCAATAAATTAAATCAAATTATGCCTGTCAACTACCAATTTTTGAAGATTCCGATTCCTACAAGTACTTTTTCTTTTTTTTTTCGTACACCGATATTTGAATATACCGCGATTTGTACTAATCATCGTGGATGAAATCGGGCGGGAATTAACTGTTAGAAAAGTAAAGTTACCCGGACGCCGACAAATCTGCGAAGATAAAGGAAGAAGTCGGCGATAAAGGGGGGGAGGAACTGGTCTCTGTAAGAAAAATAGAGTCGATTTACAATGGCGGCGACGACGTCGACGAATTCTCTTGAGCTAGAGGAACAACAGCAGTTCACCTTCTACTCTCTGTATCTCCTTTGTATATTCGAAGGATTTCCACTAATGAAATAATTAAAATTACAAACCTCCGTGTACCAACGACGGGCGAGAAGACGAGGAAAGGAAGAGAACAGCACAGGAAGTAGCGAATCCCCCGGTGCTTTGCCTCAGCCTCTCGCAAACGCTCGTCGAGCCTCCGCTTCCTATCAGCGCCGCCATCTTTTTCTACCTTCCGCGCCGACAACTTAATGAAAATCAATGACCAATTCTTAAACAGCGCTTTCAGAAATATCGCCCGACTGCGACTCCCGAATCTTTCGACTCGGTTTTGCATACAGTTTGAATTATTTATGGCGACGAAAGTATTCGGACGATTTGTCAGACGGACTCTCGACGGTGTCAAACGAAGGTTAATTTCATTTTCGATTGGAACGTGAGTTGCGGTATGAAGAGACATTTTTCTTCTTTTTTCATTAAAAAGTCAATGTTGCTTTGATACTATGTTTTATTAATATATATTATATATACGAAATGCAAAAATATAAATTGCAACATGAAGAGACATTTTTCTTCTTTTTTCATTAAAAAGTCAATGTTACCTCGATACTATGTTTTATTAATATAAAAAAAAATATATATATATGTATATACAAAATACAAAAATATAAATTGCAACATGAAGAGACATTTTTCTTCTTTTTTCATTAAAAAGTCAATGTTACTTTGATACTACGTTTTATTAATATAAAATAATATATATATATATATACGAAATGCAAAAATATAAATTGCAATATAAAGAGAAATTTTTCTTCTTTTTATTAAAAAATCAGGGTTACCTCGATACTATGTTTTAGCAATATATATCTACAAAATACAAAAATATATTACACATCGCAAAAGATACATTGCTTCTTTTTGAAAATTATATTATTCTGATTGAAAATTTGTCAGAGCAACATGTCTATTTGCGTAATTTTATTTACGATTTACTGTACTTTATGATTCAACAACAGGATGATTAATATAATCGAAGAAACAGACTGTCGTGGCACAAAGATGGAGAAATTCAGTCTGAGATAAGATCGGTGATGGAAAGGTTGCTGACATTGACTGGGGATAAGAGAGGAAAAACGACGATAGAAATAGACATAGAGAGACACGCAAAAATAGGACAGGAAAATTGGGGAAAGGGCGAAATCTGCTCGTTACTTGCGCGAGCCTCGACGTTAAATATGCACTTTCGAAGCTGCGCCGGAGCGAAGGGAAGAAAGTAATGAAACAAAAGAAGAGGAACTGAAAATTTCTAGGAAAAGAGAAAATTAAGGGGAATCGCTGATATGGAAAAGAACTGGAAAAAAGATGTTACTTCCAATTAGAGAAGCAGGTTCAGCCATCAAGAGAGATATACACTCCCGTTTTAAAATCTTCGTCTTTATTTTCCATTCTTGATGCTCAGCATTAACCGTAGATAGTAAAATTTTTAACGCTCTCAAAATTATTCGAATTTTCTAGTTTTGACATTTAAACATTTTCGATGTTTTTACAGATTATAACGATTTGTAGCATCTTCAAGAGCGAGACCACCTTCATTTGCCCACTCGCTGCATGATAACATAATTTTATACTGTAAAAACATTTAAGAAAAAAATTAACGACGTATTTTCAAGTTTTAAAATGAACCTAAGTTACAAGATTATTTAACAGTTTCAATGTTTAAACGTCTGGCAGTTAATGGGAGTCATGAATCAAAAATAAATCAAAACAATCAAAAATAAGATGTATAATTATCGAACAACGTCTCGATTCGTTAAAAAAAGCGTGCAAGATTTATTCCGCATCTACATATTAGCCATTATACGATTAAACCAGTGCTTGTTGACAGATTAACAGTGATTCTCGTTCTGCATGCACATGTTCTGTGCAATTGTTATTTTTTTTTTTTTTTTTCAAGCGCACGGTCGTGCATATAAACGTATGTGTATTACTCTGTAAGCCCTCGGTCACAGTTCAAAGCTTTTCCATGGAAATAAAATGCTCTTGCTGTTCTCTGTTAATATACGGCAAATTGATAGTGTACATCGTGTATGTTACGTCGCTCTGCGTTATTTTACGAAATCAGGGCACAACAGAAAACGGATTATTTGATTCCTGAAATGCGGAGGGAATTTTTGGAATACGAGTGCCGAACGTCGAGTAGAAAATATCCAAATTTGTCGAACGAAATTATACATTAAGAAATAGATTTTAATTCGATTAACATCCGATTTCTATAATTCGACAACCGATATTTGAAAGGAGATCCGTTTCGAATTAAGACCATTTAGTCGGCGATCGGAGTAAGACAAATTGTCCTTAGAAAAGACAAGCTCTTGGCAAGAAAGAGTATCTAAAATCGATAGGAAAGAATAGAAGGTGGAAGTGAAAACTGAAGTGCCGAGGGACGCTGTGTAAAAGAAGAGGACTAGTGTAGACTGTAATATGACAGATATATAGAAAACATACCGATTATACAAGAGTAGATGGTCAGTAGATGTTTACACAATTTTACGTTTTTATCAGTATAATTGGAGGAACGAAATTAAATTGTATTTTGTTTCGTTAAATGTTGTAAAATTTGCCCAATACTTTTAAAAACGTACAAATTTATTTATTTTTGCTGTTTCACATATTTTTACATATTACACGCATTTTGTTTTATTGCATTTTTGGAATTTTAACACGTTCACAGTCCAATGCTCCTGTAAATAAAATATAATTCGTCTGTTTGTATAATAATTAGAAGATGTGGACTACCCTTCAAGGATGCTTATACTTAAACTATTGCAACTTTATGAAACAAAATCAGTATCAATGTAGTAAATTTTGAAAAAAGAGCTTTAAAATAAATTCAACTTTATTGTCGTACGATGTTGTTTTACAAAATTATAACCGTTCAAATATTTAGTGCATGAGTATTAAATTTTTAATTTCAGTATGGATCAGGGAATCTGTGAATCAAAAGTATTATACAGTGGGCTGTGAACCTGTTAAATTATTTAAAACGCAGTATAATGTTAAATTATCCGTGACGATCAAAAATTCGAATTTTATTAATATAGTCGTACTTATATCAAGTTTTTCTAAACAAACGTCATAATTTTTAGCAACAGCAGTGCCTCCCATACTCGTGGAAACTCTCGAAAAACCGTGTCACAATGCGCTTCAGGTGCGCTTCGAGCTCCAATTTCGGAGGATCCTGAGCGAATAATGTTTGCTGTTCCCTAACGAGTTCGCTATTCAGTGTAGTGTCCATATTGTTAACGACCGCGTAGTAGAATTTACAACCGTGAGGAGGAAAAAATTCGGCTAGTTCGATTACAATTTGACGCGTATTTCTACAGACGAAATATCTCACGCTCGCTTTGAACCAGGTATCTCGCGTTTTTTTTTTTTCTCGACGAGACGCGAGATGTCTCGTTCTTCGAACTGCTGAAAATCAATGACGAAAAGTTCGATGAAAATCGCTATTGCGACGTCGTGAGATTATCTGATTTAGAAGCATGTTCTAAGAATGGATTTCCTCGGGAAATTATATCAAATTATTACATCCACTTCAAAATGCGGATATTTCACGAAGTTATAGCAAGCAAATTAATAACGTGTCGGAAAATAATAGAACATTGAAGCACGAGAATTTATTTTCGAGATTTCTTAATTAAAATGAGATCAGAAATTACATTTAAGAGTCACATTTGTGAATATCTTTTGCTGAAGTTGACATTCTACGTTAAACTTAAAAATTCTTGAGAAACGAAAAGAAAAAAAAAGAATATATAAAGAATCAATGAAAAACCAGTGAAAATTCTTAATTTTTGATAATAGGATGCAGCGAGCAGCAACAAGCAGTAAATTGTTCGAGCGTGCAATCACAGGCAAACAGTTGACAAACATTGTTGCGAACAGTTGTTCGTGAACATTTTTATGTTTATCCTACATGACACCATGTTTCACGAAAATGTCTGCGAGTAGTGTTTCTGCAGTAATTTATATTATTACAAAAATTTTAATTTCTTATTTTATGTGTTTTATATTTTCTCGAACAGAGGTCAGTAGATAAAATAATTGATTTGATTAAATTAAAAAAATTCCAAACCAAAGTAACGTAAAATCTAAATCTTTGTGGTTTTCAGTGTCCAATGATTTCAGTTGAATTCAACTTCTGAAAACAATCAAGCCCAACATGTTATAACTACTTCATCGTACTAAACTCGACTAAAGAGCTACGATAATTGTGAAATATTTTTCGACACGCATTTGCAACTCACATGCTGCATCGTTAAAAATCCATTCGGCCGAGGGAAAAACTTTTCAATTATCGAGTTCGATAACCATCGAACCCTCCCTACAACCTACAAAGAAGACAAATACAACTCCATTAAGCTCCCGAAGCTTAGAGAGTCTCCTTTATCTCGCCTGATCTTTTTGTTGTGCCTGACGTTGATCATTTTCTGAATACCTTTTGATTCTTATCGCGATGATACGCGGAGGAGACAAATTACGTAAGATAACTCTCTCGTGAACTGATACCAATTTAAAAGAATCAAATCTAACGTAACGCAACGTGATTCAACATAATACAACATATTCTTTCTGATGGCATTAGAAAATTTTCCTTTTAAGGTATATCATTCTTTAGTTATTTATCACGTAAGATTTTTAGAAGCCAATTACGTTTACGAAGTTTCCAACTTTGTTATACAAATAATAATTAATATTCAACATCAGAAGGAACAAAGGATTTCTTTATTATTGTGAGAGACGGTAAAATTAATTTGAAATTCGAAAATAACGTTCCTACTTGTCAATTTCCTCTGCATTTCAAATCAGGATGATTTCTGAATAATTCATATATTTTATAACATCTTTACACTGGGATACACAGCTCGAGTGGTGTGCGCGGAATAGACAGTTTCAGCATGTTACTTAACCCCTTGAAGAAACAAGTTGCAGTAGTGGCGGAACATCGAGATAATATCCCTACAAGGTTTATATTTGGAAGCCTCGAACAGTAATACTTGCATAAACCGGAGCCACGAAAACCTTGGAGTTTCGTCTAGATGTTTCGTTTAATCTCAGCCGAGAAAATTTCTGTATTATATCTGTAGCGAAATAACAATTTCGCAACAACAAACATATTTGAATGCGACTGAAGTCAACATGCATTATGCATGTGACACGTACATGCAACGTGTATTTATTCATTTTAAGGTTCGCTGAATTTCAAGAGACTGTGTCGAAAAGAAACAGCTTTCTCAACTTTATTTCTGTATTTTCTTGTTATATCGCAGCTTTTTTTGTTCTATCAGAAACATTCATAAATTTGCAGAAGACTCTTTGTAGGTGTGAGGAATTATATTATATTGTATAATATATTATATTATGTATAAAAAATAATATATAATAATAATGTAATAATAATGTAATGATATATATATATATATATATGTACATGTATGCATGTAAAATTTCTGTTGTGCAAACCTAAAGGTGGGTCTCAAGAGGTGAATTTGTTTATCTCTAGTAAGACTATGTTTTATTGATTTATTTGCAAGTAGTTTACACGAGCGTGTAGAAGAATTCGATATTTAATATCAGAGAATCACTGAACATCAATTGAAGCCTCATAAATATGGAAATGCAGATAGAACTAGTCCCTGTATATATACAATAATCAGGAAGGGCTGTGGTTTCACATTGCAAAGACCAGGCTCTGTAATTCGAGACACTTACCTGGCACAAGCCAGCTTGTGGCCAGATGTAGTAGGATAGCGTCTCAAGGACCGGATGTATTGAAACCTCTTCAATGGCACCGTCGAGAATTCTACAGGTTGCTCTTTGTGTTTCCTTTTCTTTATATTCGGCTACGTGTGAAAACGTGTCTCGCAAATCCTCGTATATCAACGTATTCATGACACTCGACCATTAACTACCCTTCGATTAAATTTCGCACTGCCTTTCGTGCAAATAGCTTTCGATCAGGCACGAGTGTCCGAACGCATTTGAGAACGAAATCGAAATCTTTTTGATACAAAACATATTTTTGTATTTGTTTGAAACACGTGAAAAACTAGAATTAAAGATTACGCGTGAGATTTCAATGTTTTTAAATACTTTTTGCCAGAGGTAGTAGATGAAACGTAGATAAAAATCTTTAGATTTGTTGAAAACAAAAAACATCAGATAAGAGAATAATAGAAAATAAATAACGTAAAGAGTACAAAAAGAAAGAAAAAACCGTGCAAATTCTATCAGAATCGTAAATCACTTTCACGCCAGTAAATACGAACTCCTTTCTTTCGTCGCTTAATCGTCGTGGCGAAAATATAGAAAAGAAATAGCGCGGGAAGATAGAGGAAACGAGTTCGACGAAGGAAGAAATCGCGACACGCGTTACATAGTTAAAAAAAAAAGAAACAATTTCGTTTGGTGGAAATCAATTTATCGGGACGGGCTAATAAAAATATCGTATTTCTAGGCGAGACCGACAAACCAAGGCTATCGCCGACAAATGGACGCTACGTGTCGCTTGGAAACGGAAGTATACAGGAAGAACGTGGACACGACGGTGGAAGGAAAAAGAGATGCAGTAAGCGCTCAGACCGGGGAGAGACGTTTTTTACGAGACGACTAAACAGCTGTAAGCCCCGCGTTTCGCTCTTTCCCTTCTTTTTTTTTTACAGTCACTTTCCGCTTGACACTTTTGTGATGCGTACGTAGCACTCGCAGAGGATTTAATTCTTAACATTTTAAGAACGATTTTCCCGGTTTTACCAACACTTCGAGGCACTCTCACCTCCGAGGCGGTGTTATCAGTGTCACTCGCGCGACTTTTACTTTTTCTTCCTTTAACGAAATTAAGTGTAAAACACGCTTGTCTCTCTGGTATTTCGCTTAATTGCTAGACTTTAATTTCAATGTGATTTACACGTCACCTTTAATTTATTCAATCTCCGTTTAAAAGAGAGAGAGAGAGAGAGTTTGCGCTAATATGATTATGCTCTTTCAAGCGATTTAAATTACTTCTCCCTTCTTGCACACAGTTCTTTTACACAAGAAATTCTTTGCAGAACAATTTAGTAGAATAAAAAAAAAAGAAATGTATAGATTGATAAAATACGGAGTTGACTCTACGTACTTGAAAGATAAAAATCCCAAGATTGCGAAAATTTCGAAAATATTTTGACAAGTGAAACAAATGAATGTAAAACGTGCTCGATTACTTTGTGAAAAATTCTGAAACCGAAATTCGTTGTATCCAATAATTGCTTCGTACTCTGCACCTTTCCGTTTGAAAAAACTGATTAACCGTATGTATATAAAGCACACTTTACAAAGTTTCGTTTTTGAACGTGCATGTATTATTCTACGCATCGATTTACCGCGTAATTGTAATTAAAATACACAATTACTTTTTAACGCCGCTGCACTTTACGCACGCATAAAACGCTCGCCATTAATATTCCAACGAAAGTGGAGAATTCATCAGGCATATTGAAAATGCCACGACGGAGAATTTTGCTTATCGAGGTGTGTGTCGTGCAGAGCACTGGTGCAACAGGTTATTCTCCGTTGTTACGCGTTGATACTAAATCATTGATTAATTATTGATAATCAAACGGTCCAATAATTGAACAATTTCTGTACGTTCTTGGTTAAGCATTACGTTCGTAGGTTTCCGCGTTAAAGTTCCCTCGTCCGATCTTGTTGCCCGAGCGTAATTGAAATTACGACCACTTCGGCGAATTAAACATGAATAAGGAATCAGGGACAAACAGTTATTCGAAATTTTATTAATTCATACGTCAGCAATTCTAATTAAAGCAATCTCTTAGCAGCGATGCTGCAGATTGTCTCGCTTTCTGAAAGTTTCGCTCCGCCCCGGATTCCTCCCCGCGTTCGCGAAACTTTAATTATTCCCGGATCGTAGAGTAA
Source organism: Melipona bicolor (assembly GCA_030673865.1). NCBI lineage: Eukaryota > Metazoa > Arthropoda > Insecta > Hymenoptera > Apidae > Melipona > Melipona bicolor. The sequence continues at coordinate 1,300,283 of JAHYIQ010000015.1, read as the reverse complement.
CTTCGATCGTCTGAATAAAAGTATTCATTGACGGAATGCGTAATGACACTCCTAACTACATTAGAATTTATAACTGCTCCTCCGTAAGTCTCACTGAACCATGTTTGAGAAATTTATTAATATATTTGAAAGGTGTAAAAGAACTTTTGTTGGCAAAGATTATATACATAATATACATAATGAATAAATGTACATATAAATTATGTACATGATTTTATGATTAATTACACGTATGTTTTAATGTATATTCTGTATTTATATGTTCGAAGTTTTATAGCAAGAAAGTATTGTAGATACTGTTTTGAGAGATAAAACTACATGTAGATATCATAGCATATAGTAGCAAAAGTACATACGGACGTATATATATATACATATGGATGTAGTAATGTACATATCCGTATGTGGTAAGAAAGCATTCGCGCACCCCTCTGTCCTTTGGGAACAACAATGAATGATTCATTGTAATTATATCTAACCTTAGAGCCACCGGTGTTACGTTCCGTGACAGTTTTGTTCAAAAATTTTATTGGTCCCTCGGGCTTAACTAAAATGGCTATCGGTCCCCATTTCACTCTTGACGCGTGATACAGAGCATTAAAAAATATGTTATCCTCATTTTCTGAATGTAAGAACGTCACGGTAGTGACGCATGATGTCGTATATCAATACTGCCTGTTAATATTCTTTGAAATGGTAAAAAAGAGCAGAATGCTGGTTGAAGTGATATAATTTTATTATTACGCGACGCATTTGCAAGTAATTAACACCCGACGAAATTCAATTGCGTTTGATTTTTCCATAAAATCACAATTTCTTTTGAATAAAATTTTTACTGATCTTTCTGATTCAGAATCAAACTTGGTATATTTTACATTTGCTTGTAAATTAGGAGTAAATGGTGTGAAATGGGGAAAATGAATTTACATACGAATACCTAAAATTTCGATCCATTTTCAGTTCAATTTCAATATCGCTTATTTGCTACAATGATAACGGCATAACTTGAGACTTGCAGTTAATAACTTTGAGTTAATAAATATCAGAAAAAAAAAGACTTTTTACCGATAGAGTTCCGTAAGTGTACACACGTTCGAGATATTGTCGCAAGAACTTGATGGTCACGCTGTAACTAGCTTGAGGCTAACTCTCAAACTTGTTTCCCTGAAAAATGGTAATTTTCGAGTTATTATTGCAGACGACAAATTTTAGAGAATAGATCTCAATTAGATTCGCAGACGAAAGCAGAAATATATAACGTCCCGGAAGGATTGGGTTGATGGACGAGCGAGCCTGACACAGGTAGGACTTTCGGTAACCGGAACGTACACGCGTCACAATCCGTTTTCACGTCAGGTGGCACACGACGGTGCTGGATTTTTATTGGAATACTGCCAGGTCTGGTCTGTCACCTCCCTTGTCTTGAAATCTATATACGTTCACGGGTTGAAGTACGTAAGATGGAACGACGTATTTATTTACAGGACCGTGGAGAGGTAGGAAGATGTTCGTAGCGCCGTAACTCGCCATACGGCCGCGGTAATGGCGATTTTATGTTGCGATGCCGAGCCGTTCTCGAGTCACCACCACCACCACCACCGCCGTCGCTGTGCGCACCAACACTGTCATAAGAAGACTCAACACCAGTATTACTACCAGAGTACCGACATTGCACAACGGGAAATATAGTACAATCTTATACAGGGTGGATCGTGAAAATAAAACTTACAGACTTGTAGGCAAAAACATTGGCGATTAACAATGTCGACCATTCTCTACGATTTATCCTTTTTTATTTCCTTGGGACAACTAGAGTGCAGGTTGTCTTTAATTTTTAAAATAGCTTTTGCACGTAATATAGATTTGCATGAACTGTAGAGCCGTTCAATAGTAATCTATCTGCAATAGATTCTAGCGTTTTGCCATTTCTTTGATTACCAAAGAATTACGAATATTAATATCCATACTTTTCTATCTTTCGTCATTTTTTTTTTTTAATAATAACAACAAGAATAATTCACTTTTTACTTCTATTATATAGCAGAGAATCAATCTGCAACAGAAGTGAAATAGAATTGAGCTGCCCGCTTGGTCAAACGAAGAACTATACTTTATTTGACACTTTTCTTGAAACTTTTGGATAATAGAAATAATTTTTACAATTAGAAGTAGAAATATGCTTAATGCTTGATAATTAACAAAATTGTACATGAAAAGATTCTCCACGTGTCTAAATGTTTTTTGTTTCTTTATTCGTTGTAATACAAAAAAAAGTTTAGGACATTTTTTCGCATCACTGTATACTGGAAATCATGGCTTTGAACTAACAATGTGTACAATGTCATATCAGAATGAACATGTGTTGATAGTATAGCTACTGTTGCTATCTTACTGCTCTAAAGAATTCAATACAAAGACTAGGAACGAAAAATGCTAGTAATTGCTCGATTTCAAAAATTATTGATCACAAGAAGATAAAACTTGTTTTTATCAGATTCATTAATTAATCAAGAAAGTTTAAGAACGATTTTACTTGTAATTTGATGTCATTAAAAATTTAACACATTCCGTGCTTCCTGGAATTCAGGGAGATTTAAGCGGTGGAAATTAAATATACATCTAATACTTTAAAATTCTTTTTACTTTGTAAAATTCAATATTAAAATTTAATATCATTAAAGATTTAATCAATTTCGTACCTAATGGAATTTGGGAATTATGTAAAGTTGAAGAAGATTTAAATAGTGGAAGTATTAACCACTCTCTGTACTTTTTTAACTTCTTTTCACAATAAACGATAGTTTAATGAAATGGATGTTTATTTTGTTCTGACATGACATTGCATTCTCGTACAAAATTCTTACAATTAGGAGTACATTTGTTTCAAAACTGGTGATGTAAAACTTTGCGTAGAAATTTGCAAAATACTAGCGCATTGCAATACAAAGAAGATCGCGTTAAAAAATACACGTGCAGTTTCAAAACTACGTTGCTTGCGATAAATATTGATTATTAAAAGCAAAAAAAAAAAAATGTCCCGAGACTTTCGAGCGGGAGGGCACGCGTAACAATATAAAGTTTCGTGCCTCCTCTCAATTGCCAACTAACCAAATACACGGGTATTAAAAATTACGTGAGCTGAAATCCGGATTCGTTTATTACATACACGCGAAACAATCACTGCGTGGCGATGTTCGATTTAATTTTTTTCGTTCGTATCGTTTTACTTTTGCAACCGATTAATCTGATCGGTAACAATTATCCACATTGTTATACGCATATACCTGTACCGTTTCAGACGATTTTCTTTTTTTCTTTTTTTTATAAAAGATTATCGTACGAACATATACGCTTATGTTAAAAGCATTATAAAGCGGCATTAAAAGCACTATCGTGAAAGTTTAATGGTTTTCGTAATGCATGTGTACAATACATATATTAATACATAATCGCGAGTAATCGATAACGTGCCTGCGAAAGCGATAAACAACATCTAAAATTTCCACTTTGGGCAAATAATTTATAAAACAGCGAGCGAGTGGTTAAATCTTTATTAATGTCGCCCGATCGGATAAACGTGCGACAAATTGCATTATTATATACTCCCCGGGTGGGAGGGGGAGGAGGAAACGACGAGGAGAAGGGATCTGAAAGAAAAAGATACCGCGGCATCTGGGTATTCGATACGAGAAAACGTTTCCTTCCTTTCAACTATAGGGGAGGGGGAGGGGTGGCTTAGTGTTTCCCTCCGGACCGAAACAGTGACACAAATACAACTTGTCCCAGTTCCGTGGCTCACCCTATATGCGCCACAATGCGGCCGCCTTTCCGTTTTCCAGCGCCCTTCTCCGCCCCTCGCTTTTTCCGGCCGCGTATTACGCACTGAAAAACTTTTAGAGCGGCAACTCAGCTCATCTGTCCCGTCGTTTCGTTTTATCTCCGCTGGGAAAGAGAAAGAATGCATCGTCCATCATTGCCTCTCTCGATTATCCCACGGGAGGTATGTGCTCGCGCGGCATTCAACTTCCGGCTCGAACCGTGCGCAAACAGCCCTCTTCTTTCTCTCCGCTCCTTTCTATCTTACTTTCTTTCTCCCCCATCTCTCTCTCTCTCTCTCTCTCTCTCTCTCTCTCTCTCTCTGTTTCTCCCACCATCTCACTTTTCTCGCTAGTTATCGAGTAGCTGCTGGCAAATTAAGTGAAACTACGTAAAGAGCAGACGCGTCATTAATTATTGTAACCGGATAGATTAAAATAGTTTCTGGCGCGGCGGAGAAGTGCAGAAGTTTCGTGGAACTTTAACATCCCAAGACGTTTCGAACAGGCCGAGAAAGACCGCACGGATGTTACCGTTTCCGGCTACCTGTGTAACATGCGTGTCCCGTTTAATCGAGGAACTTGTTGAGCGTTCCTTTTAAACGTCGTTTGATCTCTTCTCGAGTGACACGCGACTGCGTGCTTGCTCTCGCTGTAAAATATTTGTTTCTTGTTTTTTTTACGACTTTTTCTTAAATTTCGTTCTTCACGTTTCGTTTGATCGTTTTTCCTTTTTTTGTCTAAAGACGTTTCATTGACGCGAAGATATTCGTCGTGCGATAGTAAAAATACATTAAATGTGACTTTTCTCTCGGACAAAGATCAATGGTAGTTAAAATAGGAAGTTAATTTCTTTATTTATTGGAGGACTCAGAAGTCGATTAGTTCGAACCGTTTCTCCTTAAATGATTTAACGCAAATATCGTTTCGTTGTAAAAACCGTCAATCCACATTTATTATAGCCCAATTGTAAAATATTATTAAATTAGCTGTGATATTTGATCCGGGGTATATTAGATGTAAATAATGACGTTAAGTATAATTATTGAGAGATCGACCAATTTACCGAGAGAGTTTTGACGGGTAATTTTTAATGGAAATCGTTTTCTGGAAATGGAAATAACTTCTGAATCCTTTAATTACAGTAAATTCAATTACAGTAAATGACGGCTGATGTGGTTAATAATATACAAAAATATATTTAATATGTTTAACACAATTTAGTGGTAGTTCACTGTATCTTAATATTGCGTCATTACTATCAGTCATGATATTGTCCCAGCAGAAAGTTTATTTGTTCGATGAGCACATTGTCGGAAATACGCAATTATATTTGACGACAGGATAATTACGAAGCGTACAGATGTGTGTAATATCAGCGGATATCAAACACGTTACTTACAAATCCGCTTAAAACGGTATGATCGACAATTATTTAATAATCACTTCGTTCTCAAAATATTTGTTTCTTTTTCTTTTAAATTTTGCGAGCAGTGTGAGTATTTACAAAAATAACTTCAGGTTATAAATAAATTAAAGAGTTTACAGATGCCAGAATATAATATAATATATAAAATGATATTAAGATGATCAAATATACAAATCTTTAAACTTTACATTTACACCTGTATAATTTATAGTTTGAAGTCTCATAAATGCAGAAAGTCCGCAGTCTAGTTGCAAGCATTCGAAAAACATCCAAAAGATAATTGTTATATGATTTCCTTCATTCTAGTTATGGTCTCCGATCTAAAGGGTTCGAGTAAGAAGATACGTTTCACGAATCATTTAGATGTTAGAGACAAAACAGACAGACAGATAAAACAGTTACGAATGATCGTGAATATTGAAGCGAAGTGTAATTTCACGATAACGTAATTGTTCACCGAAATATCCGATAAGAGTATTGAATGTTCGTGATTAAATTTCCGCTGGCAGTATCACCGGAAAAGTAGAGTCGGCGGTAGAGGCGCGTGTACGTGTCGCGAGGCTATAACGTGCCTATGTAGAAGATGACTCGGCTAAGCCTCGGCTCCGGTTTCCCGCGTGCAAGAGGTTTCAGCTGTATATTGATATGTAGTAGGCTTAGTCCATTCCACCCCTGATACTTATACTGTTATATTCAGCGCGCCAGAAGAAAGAGAATACGAGGAAAGCGTACCAAAAAACCGGGGGAGGGGAAAAAGCGGAGATACGGTGGTGAATACTTTTACTAAAAAGAAGAAAAAAAAAGGGGAAAGGGGAGAAAAAAGGAAGAAGATGGACGAACAACAGAGTGTAGAACAATAAACGAGCGAAAGAGGAAAAAGACAGTGGTGCAATTTCCGTAAAAAAATTTCCGATCGTAAAATGTTTCGTGAAAGCAGTGAATTATGGGAAATAATCGACGAGAAAAAATTTATTCGGGGAAATCGGGGAACGAGGAATTGTTTATTCGAGAAATGGTGGAAAATTGGAACGAACTGTGGTAAACTAGATTGCAATCGCGATCGAATTTTTAACGACAATTCGCGATGCGAGATGATTTCTCATTTAATAAGCAGCGTTTAATGTTGTCAGAACAGTTTGGAAACATTTGGTAATTGAATTCGGCAAGTCCAATAATTTACACAGATTTTTTCGCAGTAGAAATAAAACACGACGAATACTCGTTATTAAATTAATGTTAAAGGCAGGCAGGATGAATAGTCGCGACGAGGAGAGGAGAGAAAAAACGAGATAGAATATTAGAATATTAGTAATTCCGCGTGCCAACAATGTGTCGTCGTATCGTGTCCAAGGATTTTTTGGTCGTTTATGTGAATTATTCGCGTGTATAAAGTTTCGTGTTTCTGATCTAGGGTGGGAAATATTTCGGAATATGGCGGATGAAGAAAAGGAGATAACGGTGGTTTTGCCCGTAATGACCGTGGACGAAGTGATTTATGCCCAACCGCTGCAAAAGGGACGAGGCTGGCCAGAAAAGAAACAAACGAGAGGAAAGCGAAAGAAATGTATCCATGTTCGAGATGATTCAGTTTCGAGGAGAGATAATTAGAACACCGCGGGATAAGCGAAAAAAAAAGAAAGAAAAAAATGAAACGACCAACTAGCTATCTACCGTGCTTACAATTATTGCCCCTGTTCCATTCTGTATACAGTGACTCACTCGCGATACTCGGACACCCCTAAATATTATCGGAGACTTAAATATCGAAACTGTTGCAATTTTGTAAAAAGAAATCGCACGATAATTTTAAAGCTCGATCCCTTTATTTTCAAAAAAGTGTTTTTACATCGTGGATAAGTAATGATGGTTTAGGTTAGGTTAGGTTTAGGTTAGGTTTAGGTTGGGTTTAGGTTAGGTTTAGGTTGGGTTTAGGTTAGGTTTAGGTTAGGTTTAGAAAATTAGCATTTGTTGAGAAGAAAAGTGTCTCTACTTTTGTCACCTGCTGCGTAATGTAAAAATATCTTAAAATGAATGTAATTCATTATGAACGTAGCGGCTCCTAGCTTTAAAACGAGAGCAAAATTTATTATCGTGCGATTTCTTTTTGAAAGATTATGACAGTCCTTGATATTCAGATGTCTGAATATCAAGCATTAACGTGAGTCACTGTACGTTATCTACTCTTCTAAATGAGCCTGATTTTTAAATCGATGATTCATTCGTACTTTGCATATGGCTTTAACCACCAGTATTCAGTGTTCGTCACGCGATAATACGCTTGTGTACATTACACTGTACCCTTTGTGTAAGTATATGTGACATATTCCAAGGGGAAGGAATTATTGATTGGAAAGCTGAAGTGTAAGTGTCTTTGATATGGTAATGTACGATTTAATCTAATGCAACTGTCTCATTCTGAAAAATATATGAATTTTGATAACAAAAAAGAAAAAAAGCAAAAAGCATACGCGGAAGCATATGCACGTGAACGTATGTATCACTCTTTCGTCTGGATAAATATAAATAATTATGATACACGAGTCATGATCTCTACGAATATACGTCATTGATATCACACGTGCAGATATAATAATTCATGTAGAATGCAAAATAAAAGATGCAATAATGTTACAAAGTTCGAGCATATTAAATTGTTCTATTTTATTCAGTTTCTAAAACTATTCTGTAGCTTCATGAACTACCAATAAACATACGTATGTATCTGTATCGATGAAACTATATATATTCAAACTTATTAATTATCTGTTTAGCCATAATTGTAAATAATATTTACACGTGATATTTAATTTTAACGACAACGAACCCAGATTCACAGGGGGGCTTTAACTTTTATCTAGAATTGAATTTATTGTCACACAGTGTGCTATAAATTTCTTTATAAAAGCTATTGTAAGAACATGCAGGACCAGGTATTGTACATTTTGTTTATACGTATGCTTTTCTATCTAGCCATAAAGAGTATACGTAATAACTTACGTAAGGACACGAGTACATGTTATATGTGTATTTGTACGTTGTCATAAACATTTAAGCGCATATTCGAGTCGACAATGGACGCTTGAATTGCTAATAATACAGTCGGATTAACACAACAGAACTAGAAATTCCACCGTCAAATCAATTTTAACTCAAAAGTATTATTTTAGATATATCGTCTGTAATAATTTTTATAAATTCAAAATTTTCACATTTTACACTATTTTTTCGATAAATTCGTAATAAATATTAAATATAAATTAAAATACACGTTTCAAAATAATTTCGAATGGAAGAAACACGATTTTTGTATTCGTATCTTTTTATTTTGACGCTGCAGTTCGGAAAAATTGTGTACGAATTAATGAAAGAATGATTATTATAGTATTTAATCGAAGTCTACGAATTGATATAACTCTAGCACGATGTAGTTTAAAACCACGAATATCTGTGACTCCACTTTAATACAAAACATTTAATTTTCGCAAAGGCAACCGAATTGCCATACTAATTGATCTCTGAGGCGTTTTCCGATCATGTACAGCCAAGTGAGCATGAAATAAAGATCGCGACACTTCTCGTTGTTAAATTTTGTAACTCAAGTGAATCTACGTAACTGTGTACTCGAACCTATCCACCATTCGATAAGTACAAATTAATAATACAACGAAAGCAATGATAGATAAGCAAATTTATATGAAAATTTCAAATATCACAAAAATCTCTATTTGTATAATTTTCGAGACTCACTGAAATTCTTGTTGTTATTTTTTACTTTAATATGGACATCGTTATCAAAACGATGCAACGATATTTCATCTAGTGTCATTTTTAAAAGTTTCGCGATATTTTTGTAATCGTAATTTTTCAACTTCGAAGAGGAAGCATTGTTTTAAAATAATTCACGCGCGTGTTAATATTCACCTACAATTTATTTATAGTAAACGTGAAAATAAAAATGATGTTATTTTATTAGAGTAACGAATGCGAACGTGATAATGATAGCAAATTATTCAGGAGTTTCGTCTAAACGAAGTTCTATCCTTTAACATATATATCTGCGAAAGTTTACTAAAACACTTTGTTGCTCTTCAGATGAGTTTGATAGCACCAGTTTCTTAGAATGCGTTAAGTTTCACAACCCCTTTTGTCAAAGTGAAACATGAAGATAGTCGTAACAACTCGCTAATAAGACGAGTTACCAAGATTAACGATATCATATCATTTCCAACGAGAAAGTTTCGAGTTGATCGTAATGAGATCGAAATTGATAGCGCAACCATTAATTAATGGTACATTTCACGCGAGTCAAAATTTCATAAAATTATCTTTGTATCTTTGTGTCTCGTCCAAATTAAATTTTCCAATCTTCCTAACAATATTTTATACTTAACATTTTACAAATATTTTCACTTGTTTTATCTTTTCTATTCGAGAAACTAATTATTTCATTGACACTTGGCAAGTATTGCAAAGAGTAACGTTTATATAATGTTGAGATGGTAATTGAATTATCAAAAATTTCTATATTAAAAAGAGAAACAAGTCGGAGAGGAAGAGTAAAATTTTTTCATTCAAACCTCCGTTTTTTAAGAAAATACAAGTTTAAGAATTTATCAAACTTATACTTAAATTTAGTTAATTCTGGACTAGATCAGAAATGAAGAACGATTCAATTAGAATAAAATAAACGATGAGATTTCAAAAATAGAGCCTTCTTTTTAAAAAATTACAATACTTTCAACATTTAGTGTCCAAACATTAATAAGAGTCACTTGATAAATTTTCAAATTCGACTCTTTCGAAAAGACTTGAACGAACGAATTTTGTTCTTCTTCTCGACTTATTTTTTCGTGCAGAATCACCTCCTTTCTGATTGTATCTCCGAATTGGGAACATCTCGTATATTGATGTTACAGAAACAGAAGCTGCAGCGGCCTGTGTTCATGTTAGTGGCTATACTAATATTTGGTTACGCAGTATTATAGCAGTACGCAGTGTTATATCTACACATCCACGTATCTACGAGTGCATATCGGTTAATAAAAGAGCAAGCATCCGACGAAAGAAGAAAGTTTCTAAAAGTTTCGAGACAGTCTCGAAGGCGTGGGTGTGGTCGCAATTTGTGTTCGAGCAGAAATTTGCGTTTATTGTATCATGCCGGTTAGCAGAGGGCGAACGACGGCTTGTTATTACGAAACTGAAGCATGCCTGTTTATTCGACGAATCGAAGAGAAAGAGAGAGAGAGAGAGAAAAGGAGAGCTATGCTCACTGAAAAATTCATTAATGTGCAAATTGAAAGGCGCCATTAGGCATCTTTATCAAACGCGATTCTCAATGCTTTTCTCCTCTTCTCGAGAGTGAAATACTCGCCGATGTAGAGCCCAAATCAATAGGCGGATATTAAGAAGTCTAGAAATTTATTAGATTCTTTGCTGTCTTCAATAACGACCCCGTTTTACGGTGACAAAGGAGAGAAAAGAAGTTGGTCGATTTTCACTTTCGTGCCACTTTAATTCGGCTGTTAACCAACATCTACTTATCTCAATAACTAATAGTTATTTCTCGTATTTTTTTAAATGCAACTCGTTATTTTGCGCTAAGAAATATGCTCTTTTCATACATTTATCAACAAATGCCTATTTGTCTCAACGACCAATTATTTTCCGTATTTTCTAATGCATCTTGTTAGTTTGTATTAAAGAGTATTCGCGTATCCATTGACAAACATCTATTTGTCCGAATAACTAATTATCTTTCGTATTTTTAAATGCAGCTCGTTGCTTTGTGCCAAGGATTTCATTGCGGATCAATTCCATGTTCATTTGATTGACTCACTATATTTTCTATATTTGATCTACTATATTTTGAAAATACGTTCAAATGTTTTCAAATTTGACACTACACTTTTATGTAAAATTGATATAAATAAGTTGACACTATATTTTAGTACAGTGTTATACAAGAATAACATTAAGAATAATATTATATATAATTATATACATAACATTCTTCGACAATATTTCACAAAACTTTTACACTTTATCGTTATTATGCCTCATATTTTGACTTATATCACTTTTGACTACATGAAAAGCGGCTCGAATATTTATATATTACGTATTTAAAGAACTACTATAAAATTAAAAATTATTTTACACGCGGTTCGATTCGTTTCTGTTCGATGTTGAGGAGGATTCACGACTGGTATCTAGGATTTCATATTGCAGACTTTCTCGGTTATATTTCATGATCCTCGCTTCGATGACTTAATGGAAATTTAACAGGAATGCTGACAGTCGCTTCCTGATCTCATTTTCGTTATCACCTGAAAATCCTACGAAATGTTATTACGCCGCGGAAGCTGAGAGTCGAGTTATGTAAGAAGACTTAGTTTTTCAATCTTCGAGTTCCTCAAACTCCGTCCATATACGTATGCAAAGCTGCCGTTTGCAAGTGCAGCAGTGTCGAAAGTTGCGTGAATGAACGCTGTATGAACACCCACCAGTTAGTGGTTGCGTCGCCACCGCAATTAGATCTACAGCGGTCTCGAACGACGAAACTTTCCAACTGCTGTTATTTTTAATAAACAATAAAATGGCCATTGATAACGCTCCACTGCGATTCTACGTTCTTTCCACGGCGAATAAACCAAGGAAAATGCAAAATTTGTACAAATCCACGATATATTTGTACAAATCCTAGCCTACATGTTATAAACGAAGAATATTACATCCTGGCGTAATAAAATAATTAAAATAATAAAATACATATATAAATAAATATATACATAAATATATATTATTGCATACGTAACCCGTGACACGTAAGATCTATTCGGACTTACTTATTGTCAGTCTTGTCGCACTTGCAAGCGGCGAGGTTTAATCTTCGTTAACCTCTGTGAAAAGGTTCTTCTTTCTTTTTCTACGCGACGGAATAATTATCGCGGCAACGAGGTATGGAATTCGCTTACGATTCATCGTTCGTAAGTAAAAGTGACAGGGCAGTGGGGAGAACGTTTACAGTTTACACGGAGAATTATCGTAGGTCGTAGGCCTGTCGTAACAGCCTGACTGGCTGGCCAGAGAAAACGATTTAACCCCCGTTGACCTCCTGACATCACCTCCTTTTGCTCTCCTTTCTCTCTTTCCTTCTGGATCGTTAGGTTACAACACCTAAATGCACGTATGTACACGCACGTGGCATGCACGTTTACTCGTACGTGCGCGTGCACGTGCACCCGCGACAGAGTGGATAAGAGAATTGGCATTGGTGTGGGTTGGAAGTGACGGCTGCGTACAAGCTGGTCCGCAAGGCTTGCTATTAATACGTGCTTCGGTCAAACGATAATTAGATGGACGTTACCCTTACGAGAATTGGAGTAATTAGATTTAATTGGTGTGAACAGGAAGCCACGCCCACCTATCCTCTCTAACTCGTTCCTTTTTCTGCAGAAGTTAATATCACAGTGTATCGTAATAATAATTTTTGAATCTTCTCTGAATATGTCGAACATTTCGTTCGTGTGAAATACAAAAAAAAAGGAACGCTTCTTTGGTTGAATAAAAGTTACTCGAATAAAGAGAATTAATATTTTATTTTATTTAAAATATACGAGGGAGAGATATTTTGTACGTATCGAATAAATACAATGAAAAAGATTGGAATTTCTGTAAAGGAATCGAAGAAATTAAAAATATTTGTCAATAGTCAAATTTTTATGCTAAACTTATTCTTTATTTATTTATTTTTTTCCACCAGATGAATTTAATGATTTTTCATCGAAACGCGAAAAATATTGGAGGATATACGGGACGAATTATATCTGTGATTTTCACGCGCGTGTGATTAACTGATAATTTAATAAAGTAAATACTGAACATTATTGAACGCTAGAATAATCAAAACCCGTCAATATGACGGATTGCAGATTTTCTTTTCTCACAATTGCTTAAAAAATACTTTGGGGTATTTTCGTGGAAATTAACATCGATTATATTTCGATATAACAGAACTCCATTTATTTGAATCTGAACTCCTATTGTAATAAACACATTGAAAAATTAGTGGACTTTCTATTATTAATTCATAGAACTATTAATAATTTATTATATTAAACCACTATAAATTACTTTTCATTTGTCCACCATGTTCGTTCAAGATCTCACGTAAACTGTAGAAAAGACTTGTTCGAACGTTACACCTTCTTCGGATGGAACAAATAAAACGAAGGCAAACTAAAAATTTCCGCGACAGCCCGACTCGATTTTCCTTCGCCCCTCCCCCCCTCCTCGTTATTATATTTGTACAAAAAAGATTCGGATGTAACGCGAGATAGATTGAAGCGCCGATATAAATTTCAAGGGAGTAAGTGGTAGATGGAACTCGCCGAGATTCGCCGCCGTTGTCCGAATATTGGATTTCAGCTGTGGCAAGAAAACTACCCTCTCTCGCAAGGATATCCCTTTTTATTTCCTTTTTCGTCGCTTTCTCTCCACGCCTGTACATAGGTATATATATATATATATATATGTACCTATACGTGGCGCGTATAAGCGTAAGCGCGTGCCTGTTAGAAACTAGAAGAAAACGGACGTATTGACTAAAGGGAAAGATTCTCGGCTCGGGAGAACCTCACTTCGAGCGAGGTAAGAACTATTTAAATTGAAATTGAAGCTTCCATTTTCTAACTCTCGACTGTAACCTCGTTCGTTCGTTCTTCTCTTGCCTCGTATTCCGTCATGCCATTCGATCTCCTAAAAGGGAGTACCGTCTAAGTACTAGCAACGCCTCGCACTTTGGAAATTGGCTACTAAATCGCGGATGGGCGGGAAGGGAGAATGAGAAGTGGTGCCCGGTGCCTGCGAAGGAACGGGAAGATGATTCTGATCCAGCAAGTTCGTAAATTATCAGCCTCTAAGAATCGACTGGCTTTTCTTCCTTCTGTTTTTCTCCCCCACCCCGACTCCACTATCTCTAGTCAGTGTTCTATTTTCGCTCTAATATTATCCTCTCGCTGTTTCTTCCCTCCCCCTCTCCCCCTTTTTTATCACGGCCGGTTTTCTTTGTCTCGTTCCAAGTACTCCTTCGCGAACTTGCCAGAGAACTTGAGAAGGGATATATCGATTTCTTGTAATCTTCATCACTAACCTCTTGCGCTGGAATGACGTGCCACGCACGTCGAGAATTTTTTGTCCCAAATTGCAACATTTTCTCAGTTTTAAGTATATTTAAATGTAACCCAGGCAAAACAAATGACAAGTCTATTAGTTTTTAATCATTTCTATTCAGTGATATCATACCGAAGAGTTTAAAAGAAAAAGAAAGCGACGAATTATTGTATACGGTTCGGTCACTCGTTATGGTCCGCGAATCAGTTGTCAGCGCAAGGGATTAAAAAGACGTCGAGCACTGATCTTCCAAAGCATGCGTATTGATTCAAATATATTGATTTTTATCTGTAGACTGTCTTCTTTTTCATTTTTAATATTAAAGCATAATGAAAGTCACTCTTTCATAATGGCTGTAAAAAAAAAATATTTGCATATGCGTTTATTTTTCAGCTAAACGTGTTTCAATCGAAATTAGTCGGTGAATTACTGCAAGTAGAAGCTTTAACATGTACTCGAGAGTGGTTGACATTCCATGTGTTAATTTTAAATCAAAAGAAAATTTTCGAACTTTCACGAGGTTGCGGCTAATATAACTTCCGGTCTCAATGGAACATTCATTATCCAAACGTTCTGTTATTCGAGCAGTATAGTTTCTTCGTTACGTTAATAACACGAAATTGGCATTACACGCTTTAAATCTTTGCTTACAATAACATCAAACGCAAATGTATGTTACACGGAAGGTATACAAAAAAAATAAAAAAAGTTGTAATAACGTACAACATTGGGAAAGTCTTCTCGTAAACTAAATTTAGCATACTTTCCTAAAGTTGGAAGAAAATGACAAACGAAACTGTTTTGAGAAACATCGAAAGTCATTAACAGAAAATAATTAACCGGTATGAATTTCTTGTCAGATATGTATGGTCGAAGTAGCGATCTGTAAACAGATTCCCCGTTTAAAGCATGAAAATCAGCTTTGATCTAGCATCGTTTCTACTTTTTCTCAGGTTTCTTTTTTCACGTGTATCTTCTCTTTCTTTTTTAGTTTCCTCCTGCACAAGTAGGGCGATGAATAAGTAAGACGTTGATACAACGCTCCACGGCTTATACTCCGTTTCAGTTTGAAAATGATCTTATAAAGAACACACTGAGTGAATAGTTTCCAAGGAAATCGTTAAGCCGGTTCATTTGTTTTATCGGCTTTTCTACGCTCGTAACAGAAAAAATGACTGTTTCAAAAGTACAAGTACAGTGAAACTTTTAACTATTAATTGACGTAGCAAATTGAAAAGCATCGTTCATGTATATATTGAAACGCAAATTATCAGAAAATTTTTCTCTTAAAAACAAAGAATATAATAATAATTAGAAGGATAATTATAGATACTGCTAAATTTTTATTATTGCAAACAAATTGAATAGCAGTTAGAACCCAAATTATCATAAAATTGTTCCTTCATTCAAAAACATTATATATATATATATACATATAAAATAAATAAATAATAAATTTGCAATAATTGCAGGAATTATTAACACCCATAAAACGTCGACTGGATATTGATAAATAAATTGAATATCAATTAGGACACAAATGATCAGAAAAATTGTTCTCTCGAAAACGTTACATATTTGCAATAAACGAATGATAAATCAACAATAACCGGAGGGATCGTTAACAGGCATGAATCTGTTGCCGATAGATCCGCCGGATATTGGTAAATTTTTGTTATCCGCGTAAATTGGCGGAACGTTAATTAAGAAGTGATCATGCCTAAGTAATAGGGATGTTACCGCGAGTATGACGAGGGATAGTGACGTGGCTATCAACGCAATGCCCTCGAGAGAGACTAGGAGGGCAGTAAGTGAAACTCTGGTCACTTTCGGGGGTGGGAGGGATCCAATAAGCCAGGGATTGGGCCAGGCATGGTCTATTTAATTCACTACGAGGGAGACTGATACATTTACCTGTACGCGTATCTACCTCACGCATCCTCTCCGTTTTCCCTGTAACACAGTGACTCCCAACAGAGACCCAGCCAATGTTACATAATACGCGTGTGTACATAGATATTTCAGATAACTTTGCCGAACGTAATATAACTTTATTAATCGCCGCTATTTTTGCCCTACAACTTTGTTAGAATAATTAAAAACACGATTAAATTGTTTAAAGTTTCGTACTATCTGGAAATTGAGGGACTAAACCTACCTCGACTGTGCATTTTACAAACGACTGAAATTGCAATAGGGACAACATTTTTAACAAACTGTACGAATTGTTTGTTTTTTCTTCTCTTTAATAAAACTGGATTTGAGTTGAAAAAACCGAGATCCTTTATTTCTGCGTGATATTTGAGCTACAAACATCTGAGAAAAACCTTCGTTTCAGAAGCGTACAACTTGGAATGTTAATATTTCAACGTGCGTACTGTTTATTTTACATCGAGGTTCAAGTCCAATAAATGATAAAAAGAGAAAAGAAATATTGATCGCGAAAATTTTTGTAAGAGACGTGTGCTAGACGCGTCGAGATTTGACGGGATTGAGAAACCCTGAGGTTATAACGCGACATTGAGTTACCGTGACATTTCTTGCGGGAGATGTGTGGATGTGTCTGATCGCGTCCCCGTTGAATTACATTGATTCAATTTAATTTATAAGAAACCCTAGAGGATATACGGGACTCGATAGAAGAGGGCGACCTTTCAACGTCGAGGGGTAAAAATGAGTACCACAGAGATGCTTATCGTTGTCCTTTCAAAATTCGGCCGTGACACCGGGTATCACGGTGCCCCGGAGTTGGGATCACATCCCGACTTAAAATCGTTCTAACTTTCCTGCATAGATGACTGCTACCACTGAACCCATTCTTTGACTTCCACGGAGCAGTGGTGGTACATAGTACGACTTTGAAATCGGGCTACGTCAAGAGTTTCGCGTTGGAGAGATAAAGTTAAATTGCTTTCAACGAAAATATATTGTGTATATATATATATATATATAACATTTTAACGAAACATTGCAAACAGTTTATTTATTTGCAAAATGTATCGCTGCACTTGCGAGAAAAAAATATGACAGTGAAAATTTAATTTTCCGTGAATTATTCAACTTTGATCGAGAAGCAGATGTGACCTGCCTCAAAGAGTGCTGCCTTCTGCTGAAAGATTTGCAGCAAGAGTTCACTTTTTACACGTTCTTTTTTTATTCTAGTTCATTAAAATATATTCGGCGTAGGAAGGTGTTAATTCCAACTAACAAGTATTGTGAATTTGCAACAAATAATCATAAATTTGTAGTCGTATGTTTGAGAATTAAAATTGTCAGAAAGGACAGCAGTCTCTTCAATCACGTGATTCATCCTGTATTATTATTATCTCGTAATATATACAATTTTTCGATGTCAAAATAAAATTTATAACGAACTATAATTAATAACTTTTTGTATACTCTATGACTCGAATCGTTATTGGTTGTGTATACGCGTGTTTGCTCTTCCGTGTGTTTTAAGTTGTTTCTTGTAATTTAATTATTTTGTCTAAGCAAGGGGTATTGGGTATCTCTCTGAAGGAATCTAGAATGCTATTTTATATGAATTTAAGTTATGCCATAGTGCAGCAAAAGCATGCCAAAGTACTGCTACTTTAATCTTGCGAGAAGATTCTGTTAACGATTCTGTTAAAGAGAACACGTTCGGTGACGATCGTTCGATGATTATCTTGAAAGAGTTTAAAAAAGAAACAGATTAAAAGTTCCAATAAATTCTCTGTGCAGCAACAAACACGATAAAATTGATAGTTTTATCGAACGCTGGAGATAATAATAACAACGTGGGATTTTAAATTATTGTAATTATGGAAACTCGTATCACCTCGTTGAGTGGAATCGCAACTGACGTACTCGCGTGCACGTACGACGTGCGAGTTCACGAAGAGAGGACAAATTTTTTTTCCAATTTTCTTGCGTAGCCAACTCGAGTTGGACTGGAGTTTTGCAAGAAAAATACCGCTAAATGAAACAGCGGCAGTGAATGTATCAAAGTTCTAAAAAAGAGAAATCGGCGAGCGGCACAATCTGTCGCGGTTCCCTTAAGAAGCAAAACTTTACTACTCGGATTTGATCTTGGGAATGGTCGGATGAAATTGCCCATAAGCACGCCCAAGTCTCTCCCAGCGGTGGACGAGCAAGAGTGCGACTTATCGAAACTCTTCCCGAAACTTTTGCGAGAGGTCTTTTCCTCGGCTCATCACTTCTGCTACCCTCCCTTATTGACTTTAAGTCCGCCATTTGGAAACTCTTCGTTGCCTGCCGCACTTACAACAATCTGACCCCCTGACACGTTCCTCTACCCTTTTCGGCCCGATCCTTCTAATAACTCGAATCTACTAACGCGCAGATATCGTGCTATCGTTCGTTCGTTTGTATTCTGTTTCCGTAGGTACACCTTTATTTTGTCATAATTGTAACATTATTTTTATGTTTTTATTTACTTTCAAATATATCTTTGAATCATAAACTCAAGTGTAGTCAAATTTGGTGCAGTTCTTCGTGACTGAAATTAGCGATGTCGTGCACTCTTTTTTACGAATTTCTTCGCTTGATATTTTCTTCCAAGTAAGTTATTTTCGCCAAGTGAAATTTTTAAAATTTTTTACTTTCATTTTAATTGAAAAATGTTTCTTCTTCTCCGATTCATCTTTCAGTGAAAAAAAGTTTTATTTTAACTGCAATTTATATTTTTCTCTCTCTTACTTGCATTGTGACACAATAATTCATTTAATATAATAATCCACGTAATATTAGTGTAACAATGAATTTATATCTTCGTTTGTATACAAATTTTTTTTTTTTTTACAAAGAACACAGATAGAAAGTTTTTTGAAATCGTTGCTTTCGTATTTGTACTGGTTGATATTAGCTGTGCCATCAAATATATATATTGCAATGAAAATAAAAAAATTCATTTGAATTGTATTTAATATATTTGAAATGATTCAGGACTGTTCGAATACCTATCTATGCATTGTATTGTATTTATACAGCCAGTAGTATATACTGCGACTCTTTATACACGTGACACCATAGTAGTGTCACTGATCACTAAGCATTGAAAATCATATGACGTTACAGTAGTATCACCGATCACTAAGCGCTTAAGATCACATAACGCCACAGCAACGTCATCGGTCCTTACAGTTTTAAGAAGAAACCTCTGCAAAAATTGAGAATTCTTGTATAATTTTACAAGAAATAACTTGATGATACATATACGTATACAAAACGGAAGATTTTTATGAATTTGTAGGAAATTCAAAATGATCCAAAATCCAATGTTTCCTACAAAATCCCATTTTCCACATAAATTGTAAATTTAATAGAAACAACACATAAAAATCTGCAGCAACCATTGAAACATTGAAAGTCACATTCATTAATGTATCACAACCTGCAGTAACATTCTTCGAATTTTTGCAGGGCACCTCTTCACGCTTTGATCTTTCATAAAGTTTTACGTCTGTTTTTATGGAGTAATGGTTTTACTGAAGCAAGGTTATACACAGGTAGTGAGAAATCGTATAATTACGAGCAGAGAGGTGAATTAGGTTTATAGAATAGTGGTCTGTCATAAAAAGAGTGGGATCTTTTTTATGAAATTCTACAGAGAACGGATATTGTTTAGTGCATATGATTCTGTTGTATCGTGTTTTGCAGGGAATACTAACTAACTAAAATTTCGAAAAATAATAATCTCGAACGCATCGCGATATAATGCGTTTATATAATATTTGAATAATTTGCTTGAATATTATTCAGTGTACCTGCTTAATTATTTTAATTTAAATATGATAATTGTGTTCATTTACATATACATGAAGTATTCTTTATATTTCGCTGGTATAAAATGCTGTTTTTGTTATTACAAAATGTGCTAATTTCGTCCCGCTTTTACTTTACTAAATTTAGTAAAAACATCTTACAATTTCAATTTTATACGCTTGTATACCCATTATTTTCGTGTGGCATAAGTAATTGGACGTTTAGTGCTGTTCTATTAAAAAGTTGATATTTTTGTTGATTTTTCGATAATTACGACTGTTAATTTTCTGTATTTTTAATTTCCACGTTCGTTTCTAACAAAATGATTGACGCTTCAAAAAAATCTGTAAATCGGTTAGGAACACACGTTCCAATTGTTCTAAAATTTCAACGATGAAAACGTACCTACTTAAAAAAATCACTCTGTATCAGAGTATCATCGACTATCATCGATTATTTAATAAAATTTTCGTCAACCGTAAGATTAATTGAGATTAAATTAAAAAGATTTAATTCATCATCTTCCAAATTACCTTTCATTGCGACGATTTTAAAGTATAAAATGCTGTTTCAAACGAGTGCAGAGGTATATCGAAGCATTAACTTTAGGTTTCAAGCGTGCGACACGGCGCGACAACTGTGTTTATTCAAATTGCCGACGCAAGTAGAAAAGGAAAGAAAGAAAAAAGAGAGAGAGAGAGAGAGAGAGAGAGAGAAATGGCTGGTAAATTACTCAAGCGCAAAAATCGCTGGTACGAAAAAGCAAAGAAGTGTGTAACTGCAACGAGAGTTCGTGAATGTGCACCGCGTAAAAACAATGGCGCTCCAAGTCGGCGCAGATTATAAGTTATAGCTGCATGTAAATGATTCGCGCGATCGCGCAGGTTTCGGAGCTGCGAGCAAAAAGCTGTTCCTTCTCGACGAGCAAAATGAGGCAAACTCGAGTGGTGAAAAGACGAGGTGGGAGGCAAGGGGGGAACGATAATTGGAGAACGAGGGGACGGACGTGGCTGACGAGAGAAGGGTGGCTGAAGTGGAGAACGCGTAGCAATCGACGCCGCAAATTATCTGCAATTATCCCATCTATATTGCTCGTTGGTCTGGGTCCTCAACTCCAGACAGACAGACCGAATGTCAGGTACCCACGTGCCACCCTTATTTCACGTCCAAGAAAGATACTGTTCAATGCGCCGTTCGTTGCCTCAGCTACGTGCACGCGAAATAAAACGCGCGATCGTGCAAAAATAATCTCCCCCCTCCCACCCTCTTCTTTTTTCGTTTTACGTTCGTTCGTCAGCAGGTTTTACTTGTTATCACTGTTGTTGAACGTGCAAAAGTATTATATTAACTGTACAAATTACAATAATTGTGTAATTAATCGGCAAATTAATAGTAACTATTAACTCCTTTTTCCCTAAAACGGATAGGAAAATTTGTTCTTCGTTTATTTGGGAAATTTTGAAAGGTGAAAAATTAACAATGACTCATTGCGGGAATATCGTGACTGTTTGCAATATTTTTCATCGAGTGTAGGAACATTTTCTACATTGACGCTGAATTTTTACATATTAATGTCACAGTAATATCTTTATTTCCAATTCTCAACATTGTTCGTAAATCGCACTTTGCATAGCATTCTCGTATCATTGGTACAATAAGTTAGTATGACCGCGAAGTATGACTTGTTAAACTATTAAACTAAACGTTCACGTACAACTTCCTTTTAGGATCTCGAGGGATGATAGTTTAACCGAGTTGATATATCGCGGTATAACAAAGTTAAACATCAGTCGGAACAATGTCGAAGCGAATTATCGATATGTACATATATTAAGTTGCACAATGTTTCGATAGAAATATGTAATATTTGTAATGTGTAATGTGTGCAATATAAAGGTGTACATGTGTGTTACATATACACACGTGTATAAACGTAAATATGTAACATATGTAACATTGATATAAAAATGATAAAACTTGCGATATTTTACGAAATAATTTAAATAAAATAAACGACAGTAGTGACCAATTGACAGTCTACTCATACAACCACACGTCACTCTGTACGTACGTCTACAATTTGTAGAAAATATTTTTAACACACTATGGGAACAATATATGTCCGTAATATATCGCGGGGGTTTTGTTAATATTTTAATCCCGTTATAAAATATAAACGCTCTCGACGTTATAGTATCGATTAGTTTTCAAAAATTAATCAACATTCAATTACTTTCCAATTGGTTTTTCGATTAAAATAAATCTCATCCGATATAATTGATAGCATTTAACGAAAATTATCGAAAGAATGAAATTTCACCGACGTGACCAATGTGATTATGCATTTGATGCACTGACAGATATTACGCGATGCCTCAGTTAATTTAATACGCGTTAATTTGTTTCCAGCTGAGCCGTCTAATTTAAAGTTTAATTTATAAGAAGACCGTAATAAGACCGTATTACATTCAGCAGAATCAAAGCAGTTAAGGATATTCCAGTTTTCTTTTCATTGATTAAATTCATTGAATTTATTAATTAATTTTCGGAAGGAAGCGAATTAATTTTAGGCGGAATTTTAGAAGGGGATTTAAGCACTCCCCAATGTTGATATTCGGGTATTAAATGTCGAAATTGTTATAATTTTGCAAAAATCACGCGACAATAAATTTGGGCTCAATTTTATTCTAAAATGTTGGCAACAAGCAGGAAAATAAAGACATCTTTTCTCTCGAAAATACTATAAATCATAGTAAGTGTCTTCACTTTGTTATCTCTTGGAATAAACTGAATGACGCGTTCAAACTTTGAAAACGATTTCTTTCTTACAAAATTCCAACACTTGAAATAAAGTATTCAGTGTCAAATATTTAGTTAATATTGATGTAGGATCAATCGTTGTACCTACATTTTTTACCTCGTGAACACCTCTCTCTCTCTCTCTCTCTCGAAATATCGAACAACGGGATGATTTTAGTTATCTCTCATCGTTCCACATTTCTCGCGTTGCCTTTTGCTAATCTGATTGTAAAATTTTTCATTTCGTAACATCTGCGACGAACTACTTCGCTGCGGTTTGCCCCGGGAAATCAGGATCTCCGTGAATCGGGGCCAATTCCTTGAAACTCCGGAGCAAACCTCGTCATATCCCCGAGATAACCTTTGTTCCTTGCGTTGCGTTTGAATTCAAAGCCAATCGCGAGTTAAACTCCCCCCCCTCCAGACGTATTTTTCAATCGCTCTGATATTATTTCACTCTGTCCTTTCGACTTTCTTCCGAAAAGTAAAAAACTCGCCGGATCGTTCTTCTCATCTTCTTTTTTTTTTCTCCCCTATTTAAAACATCAAGTTTGCTGAAGTTTGAATTACGTTCGGATTTAAATTTAATTTTTTTTTCACGAGTGAAAATGACCGTTTTGTCGCAGTTTTGCAAATACGCAAGTCGCCTGTCGAACGAACTGCAATTTATTTTCAGCGAAATCATATTCATTTCATCGTATCTGTTGTATTAATTTAGCGATGTTTACCCGTTTAGCGATGCGATTTTTCATTTTTAAATTTCAATGACAACTCTTCTCTCGCCGTTTGATACGGCAAACAACATTGAAACGTTAATCACGCGTTAAGAAGGAGGTTTGCCTCCAGAATTTTAAATCACCGGACCTGTAATCTCGTTTGCCGCTGTGAATCGTGATCAAAAGCAAGGGGACGATTTAAAGACGTGCGCGTTTAATTATTACGCGAGTCGTAAAGTGCAAATGAAGAGCGCTTTTAAGACGGAGATGTTTGAAAACGTGTATTACGCGTCAAACGAGGGGAAATACATATGTGATAGTCGTTTCGAATAAAAACCAGATATTTCTCAATGTGTCATGTTGGAAATTCAACAGTGAGGAAATTAAAGATATTATTATCACAGAAGAAATCAATCCCTAATGGGATTTATTATTTTTTTAGTGATAACAGAAATTCTAATCAATCTGTTGCATTTTCTAAAAGAAAGTATAAGGTAATTTGGATGTTTTAAGTATTCTAGAAAGAGGGCAATTTCCATGATTGAGTAAGGAATTTTATATAATGTATAATTTAATATTAATTATACATTATATTTTCAATATTATTATTTTATGTTACATGATAACATAATATAAGATAATAATGTTGAGAAAATATAATTGTGTATATAATAATATTAAATATTGTTATATAAATATAAATGTAAATATTATTACATATTACACAATCAAAAATAATCAGAAACAATTTAAAAACTCTCTTTCAACATATAATATTTCTACGACCATTAATAATAATTCGTTCGTTATTAGCTCGCGCCAAACATAATTAACAACAGATACCTCGGACTTGGTTCAAGTTTAATAGCAGTAACAATATTCTATGCATGCTGCCCGTACATCAAAACGAGACGGCAATTTAATTTATGTTTCGAAATAGTATAAACGAAATCAAGGCAGAGTCCCGGAAATTATTATATATCGCAGGAAGTTGTAAAATGCATTAAGTAAGTTGCACGGAAATAAATAGGAGCTGCTGATTATGAACTTTAATGTAATATAATTCAGTTGAGAATAAACTTTGCTGAATTGAAGCTATCAGGCTTTTCGCTTTCGCAAATTTTTTCTGAATTTCTTACTGATTAACGATTTCACGTTGATATTAAATTAATCGCGGCAAACTGAGTCGAACTTTCTAATTTTAATCGTTGAACGATGGATCGTTATTATTTACGTACAATATACGTAGTCTTATTGTTAAATTAATCGTAGAATCTCAAATTCTATGAGAAGTTGTCGAGATCTTCTGAAATTCAATTTATATCGAGAATTGATCGCAAAAATTTTTAGAATGTTCACAATAGATCCTGTGACAATCTGCCAAGGTCGCGAATTCTCCATTGCTGTTGGTTCTTGCTCGCATGGACTGTTACGCAGCACTTTTTAATTGACACTTCAGAAACGCTGAGTTTATGATATCCATGGCTA
Organism: Melipona bicolor; assembly: GCA_030673865.1. Taxonomy (NCBI): domain Eukaryota; kingdom Metazoa; phylum Arthropoda; class Insecta; order Hymenoptera; family Apidae; genus Melipona; species Melipona bicolor. Next base: position 1,275,099 of record JAHYIQ010000015.1, on the reverse strand, counting down.
TACAGGACATAATGGACATAAAAATCTTAAAGCACAGTCGTGTGCGTAAGAGGATAAAGTCTTCACATACTCGATATTTTAAACTGTTTGAACTTCGTAGAACAAAATCGTACAAGTCGAATCGATCCAGTTGGCCTCGTTTTGAGGCGTGAAATCTCTACTTCAACAAGTAATGAATTTTTTTTTTTTTTCAAAAATGGTTTCACACCGTGGAGAAGCAAGGATACATTTGTTATCGATTTGTTCGCTTCCAAAATCGTAGAAAAAATTTTTTCCATCACCAGATCTACCGTCGTCTTCAAGATCGAAGTCTTTTCTTACGTCAACCGGTTAAAACTTGTAATACGATTTTTTTTCCGCCGTTTCATCGGACCTCGAACCTCAGAGTTGAACGACAAAAATTCAAGAAATCCTATACGATTTTTTTTATGAGGTTATAACGATTCAGTATTTATCGTTGATTATCGTACATGTATATTTATTATCACTGCAAGTGATTTTAGCGGGGGTAACCCGGAAAATCGGGCCTTAGATGCAACGCTAATGCAACGAAAATTAGCGATTGGTTCATTTGGGTCACGTGATTCATGAGAGGCCGTGAGGTAGACATCGAGAGGAGTGAAGTTGTCTGGTACTGAGCGATCGCGCCTGTAATTTGTTTTTTATCGATTCGAATGTTTGCATCAATAAAATTTTATGGCAAAAAGGTCGTCTTCATTTCCTAATCAGAACAGTTGCTTCTGGGCCTTTCAGTGAGACGAATCGTACTAGGGTACAAGTCGTGCAGTTTTTTTATATCAGTTACATCAGTTTGTCATTGATACACGTTGTGCCTTTCACTGTAGCTAACATAATGATAAATCGTTCTTCGGGTATGTTGTATTTTCGAGTTTACATAGCACGGGCTTATGTGATTCTCAGTAACTGAGCTCGTAGTCCTGTGCTCGCTAGGAATTTTATTCCGACATTTCGTAAGCATTGCAACCGGCTTTCCCAGAGGTCAGGTGACACACTGATAATGTCGTATTTCTGGTAGTTCGGGACTATATGTATTGACCGTGTTCAGATCACGGATCACTGATCGCCAATCACAAATCTTTTGATCCCAGAGGAAGCTGGCTGCAATGCTAGCGAAAACTGGTTGGGATAAAATTCCTATTGGAGGCGACTTATACCCAGAAGTCTGAAGCAGCAACAGCGATTTGTTATAATTTCCGAAAAATACGAACCGTCGTAAAAACATGGAATTTTCATCAACGTATATATATTAGAGTGATTTGACATATTAATTCGTATGGAAAAGATTGTACAAATCTTTAAGACGACACTTAACAACGTCTCATTCTTTCACTCTTTTTATATTTTTCTGAATATAAATATAATTCCAAATATAATTCCAAGTCTGAGCTAAAAATTTTTAAAGTTGAGTCGTTCTAAAAAATGATATTGTCTACTCATATCTCGAAATCTTACGTTTAATCTATTCTGAATTTAGTTACTTCCAATGATCCGTAATTGAACGTGCAAATAAATAAATAACTTACAATGTAATGCTGAAGATATGTATTATTATCGTATTCTAATTACTATAATTATGAAGAAATTAAACTGAGTTATCACAAATGGTCATGTTCTTTATTAGTTAAAGTTTCTTGATATCAACCACGTCAACTCCTTTTTTCTACAAGTCAAAGTAACCATTGAGAAACAATGTCCATGCTTCACTTAATCAGTAGTACATCTCGATGATAGTTCCGACTATCCACTGGAAATTAATATTTCCATAAAATTACAATGTAATAATTATAATTATATATACTGTAATCAAATTATTATAATTATGAAGAAACCAAATACTACCATAAATGATCATGTTTTTTTCTAGTTAAAGTTTTGATATCAACTTCTTTTTAATATGTCAAAGCAAACAGATTAAAAAACAACGTTCAAGCTTCACCTAATTAGTAGTAAATCTCGATGATAATTCTGACCAACTGATTATTCATATTCTTACGATATTGTCACTGCTAAAACAGTAATGACGATTATTATTCCAGTCAGTAGTAAATCTCGATGATAGTTCTGACTCTAAAAATTAATATTTCTATAAAATTATCACTGCTGGCACGTGGTGATCGTGATTGTCAGTCAATAGGTTTGGTCAGTAGTAAATCTCGACGATATTTTTATAAAATCGTTACTGCTGAGACATGATCGTTTCGATTATCAACGTAGTCGAGGAAGAAGTTCAGGTTTATATATCACTAAACGTGTTCTAAATACGATCGAATTTGGACCCATTCTCATTGGGTGAACCTCAGCAATCTATCGGAAATAGTTTCTTGAAGATCTAATTCAATCCTGTCCACTGGTGAACCTTCGGACGTAGCATAGCCACCATTTGCAAAGCTGAAGATTACTCGGTGCTGTTAGGGAGGAGAGACGATTTAATCGTCGTTGATACAACTAGATTCCTAAGAGCGGAACACAGACGTACGTATAATTTGACGAAAAGGATGGAAACTCGACGTCGACAACTTATTTTTCATTGAGTGTGCAATAATAGTGTTTACTTTATGTAATTCTACATCCACGATATGTCCACAATGAAGTATTATAATTTTTACGAACTGCAACAAATTCGTAAACGCCTAGCTTCTGTTTATTAAACAAACGGAAAAATTCATTCATAAATTTACGGAGACATGAAATTGCATAAAAATTCGCAGTCTAATTATCAACACCCGCACCGTCCCCGTTGTAAACTTTCTTTTGTCGGCCACTACACGGCTACACGGCTGAGCGTAAAAGTCAAAAGCACAAGCGCGGAGTACGAAACCCGCGAGAATAAGCGCTATGATCTACCATTCCGGCAAATACCAGATCCGGCGAGCACAGCTGAACAAATGAAATTCAAGTAACCGTATTGTCAACATCTTATTGGCGCGGTGGTAGCTTTAGATTCGGGAATGTACTCGGTCTACCTGACCGCGAGAACTAACAGTGCCAGCGGACCACAGTTTATTGCCCTCTAACGAAGTTGGAAACGTCATCCGGTATCTATCGTGCCCTCTCTCTCGAGCAATTCCAGGCAACTCGCAGAAAAATCAAGCCAGTCAAATGCTCCATTTTCCAAAACAACGAACCGAGCGTTGATGTAAAACGTTTTCGCAGAATTGAGCAAATTTGCCTTTTTAACTTCTTCGAATATGATGGTAAATCATCTCACTCTCTCAAATGGTACAGTTGATACAGATTTACGATATTTTACAGTGTATTCTGATTTTCTTTTTTGCAATTTTCTACTTTTTACTAAGGCAATTAAAAAGATAAGAAATTATTATTTAAGAAGGAATATTTTTATATAATAGGGGTGCTCGTTTTCTTTTCAAATTTAATAAACATCTAGTGACAATAATTTAAATGAAATAAAATTACACGCGTTGCGTGTATGTTTGCACTTCCAAATTTTGCACAAAAATCCACAAGATCCAGAGATTGGTAATAAAATTAAAACAAAAAATTCTGTATGAAAATACAGATGATAAATTAAAATAAAAAATTCTGTATAAAAATACGAGTAAATATCACGAACCTTGACCCTTAACCCTTTTCAAGGATTAATTTTTCTTCTGCAAACAACTGCGTAGTCAATCAACGATTAAAAATTCTTCGTCGTTTTGATTCGAGTCAACGATGCCTGTCGCCTCGATCGTGCCTTGTATAAGTAAGTACATACAGTTGCAAGCTTGGTTGCTCAGTCAGCAAAAGTTGCATCGTGAATTCCTGATCTTACTCTCGATATAATACGATTGCCCTCTTTTTTACTTTTAAAGGACATCAGACAAGGTAATGGTGTTCCATTTTGATCGAATAATCGTAAATGGACGTGTTCCACGATCGCTTATCCGAAAGTTACCGCAATTAAATTTCATTATAGTTATTTATTTTACGTCACGATGGAGAGCATAATCGTAACGTGTAACAATGAAAAATTGTCGATAATTTAAACTGACACAACTCAACTCGTAAGAAAAGATTTGATCTCATTTTAAAGTGTGAAGTCTTCACTTTGGCAGTCCGTTTCTTTTGAAAAGTCTAAAAATTCAGGCTTGCATTGAAAAATTTTTTTCGCGACTAGACATTCACTAAAGTTTTTCCTTTGCAACGACTCCTTGAAACTTGTTGTACGATCATTTTATTAATTTTTTTATATATTAGGATTAAAATTCCTAACCCTAATGTTTCAAATTCAATAAAATGGCGGAAAGAAATCGTACAGCGAGATTCGAGAGGTCGTTGTAAAGAGGAAATTTTAATCTTCAAGACCACACAGTGGATTTAGTATGTAAAATACGCCCACTTTCCCACCCGCTACATGGCGTAGAATCGTCTACGAAAAAAGCAAACTCACGGTTGTTGAAACAAAAGCTTCGCGCTTCGAAATGAAACCAAGCGGATGATCTTTCTCTTACGAAGTTACATTAGTTTAAATTATCGGAGAATTTTTATCAACACTGATAGAGTTGTGCTTTTTATTATATGTATCAGATGACTGATAAATTACTACCAGTCTTTCATTCTTGTCTATTCTTTTGTTTTTTCAATTTTCTACTTCCGCAATTTAATTTAATCTAGTGTACGTTTAATCTAGCTAGCAATTTAGCTTAATCTAATTTAATTTGCAATCCAATTATCAAGATTACAATTTATTCGTTTCTTTTTAATGAATTTTCTTTTTATCAAAACCTATCGATATGGTGTTATATTTTATCACATATGAACGTCAATGGCGCTTCAATTTCAATTCAAGTTCACAGGTCAAATCTAGTTTCAGTTTAAGAACAGATCAGAATAGATTTGATCCTAGTTGAATTTCGATCCGAGAATGTGCCAAGAATTTTCAAGAATATCGAGGATGCCTTTCGTAAAACAATTGATGATATTGGTATGATAACTGCTATAAAAATTTAAATTTCGCCCAATTTTTGGAATTCTCGCTTCTCATTTGATTTTCATCAGACGGTGAAGTAAAATTGAACGACTTGGAATTTTTTTACAACGCGATACGAAACAACTACAGTCATTCGCAATATTACTCGAGGGTTATCGCGCTTTCTCGTTTATTAATATTCCTTCGGCGCGTCGTTTCTGCCGTGGAATTTAGTTTAACCCTGAACAGGGGGCGTTGAAGTATAAATTGCTTATCAACGTAACGCTTCCGTGAGAAAATATGATGAACAGTGAATGCCACCTGGGAAATTGTGTTGAGTATTAACTATATCTTGTCGTAGTTACAAATGCAAGGAGCATCGCCCGTGAGCAGTCTCGATGTGAAGTAAAGCAAGGCAATGTTTACACAGTGTGTATGCATATATACATATGCTGTGTTATCTTCACTTTCGGCGAAGGATAAAATTATTCGTACTGTTGGAACGTACGAATACACACAGCGAGCAATAGTTTCTCTGTATAAATATTCATACATAACCTAAACGTACTTTACGTAATCGCGCGAATTTAAATTTATTCCATTAAAAATTTAAATTCCTTACCTGCAATCTCACCGTCTTTAATTTCATTAACGAATAACAATTTCATACTCTCCTTTTCTTCATAATTCGCTGAATTGTGAAATGAAACAGCACCAATGATGGATATTTCTTTATCGATATAATTTATATTGTATTGTTGTATTTATCAATACAACGATTGATCAAACAGATAAATTAATTAAAAGATACAGTATCAATATGTGATACGTTGCCACGTCATTGATCGCCGGTATAATTCGTTAAATGTAAATTTGCATCGACTTGTTTAAGTAAGTCCTGAATATTACAAACTTCTTTAAATAATATGTAAAGAATGCTAGAACGAATTTGTAAATCAACTCTATACGAGTGTTTAATTTGTGAATAATTTTTCAAGTTGCCTACGGTGCAGATGTAGGTACAAGGTTTGTGAAAAAATATTTCGACTTATATTTATTCTTACGTTATCGAGGCTTTTTTTTAAAAATACCACATCGGCGAATTATTTTCCATTTTATCACTGAAAGTGATTTTAGCTGGAGTAACCCAGAAAATTGGGCCTCAGATGCAACGTTAATGCAACGAAAATTAGCGATTGGTTGATTTGGGTTACGTGATTCGTGAGAGGGCGTGGGGTAGACCTCGAGTAGGAGTAGCGTTGTCTGGTAGATCTACTGAGCGATCGCGCCTGTAATTTGTTTTCTATCGATAAAATTTTATGGCAAAAAAGTCGTCTTCATTTCCTAGTCAGAACAGTTGCTTCTGGGCCCTTCAGTGAGACGAACGAATCGTACTGGGGTACAAATCGTGCAGTTTTTTTAATTAGGCATACCTGGACGTACGTAAATTCTAAACACAGGTACATACTTTTTACAAAATATTCCGAAGTATAGAATTTATTAAACGAAATTTAGCAATCATTCGACAGAAAGTAAATCTTCCGAAATACATGACGCGTTTAATTAAATGTATATTTGATATAACATCTGTTATATTTACACTCCAAAATTCGCTTCAAATTTCGTGGCTAAATAAACATCGTCACAAAAAATGTCGAAAGATTCGTGTCACATCTGCGTCTATTAAAAATTGTAAATTTGAATTATAAATTTTCAATCTTTTCTTAATATACCAAGTCACGTTTGCCAATCGTCATCGAGCAATTTTCACAGGCTAACAACTTTCCGAAGAAAGTTGTGACAAGTTTTCACCCGGATAGATATAGATTCTGTCTTGAACAGATATAGGATATAATCGAAACTCTGACAAACGACTGTTGCAAAAATACAAGTTTTATACTTTTGTCCTCCTGTTGAAACACAGCTGCGTACTTGCGACAACTTGGATATCATTGAAATTAGTTACTGCGATATTGAAAGAAAATACCGCACATGATAGGTTCTCTCATTTCTCTCTTTCTATCTGTCTATCTGTTCTATGTCGATGTTCGAAGGAGAGGTGTAAGAAAATTTGCAGAAAAACACTCATGTACTTTCATAGTGTTGTACGAAGATATATCAGCAATATTAACACGCTCCCTAGCGTGTGTGCCTTAATAACCTAGACCGGATATTTCCTCTACTAAATCTAGCATAAAATATTCCTTGTTGACTTAAATATTGGCGTTCTGTTGTTAATCTTATTTTTCATCTCAATTACAGTTTTCATTCTGCAATTTTCTTTGTAATATACAGTAGAACCTCCTCGTATATGCGAATTATAATGTTTTAATATTCGAATACTTTATTATCTAAAAAGATAAGTTTTGCATCGCTAAACACTTGAACTATTGTAATTTTAGAAAAAGAAATCGTATGAACGATAAACTTCAATAAAATGAACCCAAGTTATATCATTGTATGAGTTTTTTTCTAAAATTATGACACTTTCAATATTTAGTGTCCAATTATTAACACTTTATTGCAACAATATAACAATTGTACATTAAGATGTACTTACTTGTATCATATAATATATACTATATTGTACGTTGTAATGTTGTTTATGAAATAAAAGTTTGTTTAAAGGAGACTCTACTTTAATATCGAAATATGTAGATGAACAAAGATGATGAATTAACTCGTCATGAAACTTTCAAGATCTTCAATTTTCCAATGACGAATTAACTTGTTCTTCCGTCCGCAATTGAACATTATCAATAATGAATCAGTCGCTTGATCAATCGTTCAAATTCAGCGTCGCTGTGTCAGGCTGCGTCGGTGGTTGAAAGGAGCGCAAGAGAGGACAAAAAGATAATAAAAGATATTACTCTGTATTAGAGAAGCAAATATGAGTCGAGATAACATTTGTTAAAGTTCTGACGTGTAATCCCAGTGCGGCGCTATATTTACTTTTCGTGGTGTAAGTTCGAAGGATATCAGAAGTAAACGCGGGTAATAAAAATGAACGATAACGACGATGATAAACGAATATACGTGTCGTGAAAATGGATATAACGGCGGAGATACGAAATGTTGTGTAGCGCGGAACGTATGAATCGTAACGGAGTTACACACACACAAACGCATACACACATATACACGACGTAACGAGCTCTCAAATTAAAGTGTTAAATAATTAACATTGTCGATTGATGAACGAACGTTTAGGGCCCTGTGTAACGTTGACAGGGACTGAAATGTAATACAGGGTACAACCCGTACAACCGTGAAAAACACAAAGACGAATTGAGAAGAAAGAATACAATTTTTTTTTTCATTGAAGTCTTTGTTTTCGAGAAAATCGAGTTTGAAAATTTATCAAGTACGAACAATCGACACGTGGATATGCGCAAAAAATGGGTGAAAAATGTAGAATAAAATGTTTTTTCGTTTAAAGCTTCATTTTCAAGAAAATAGGTTTTGAATATGTTAAAAATTGCGTGCTTGGTACGCGTGTATTTGATAAATTTTCAAACTCGATTTTCTCGAAAACGAGGCATCTTGCAGAAAAATTTCATTACATGTTTTATTCATTTTTGTACGTAGAATAACCTGCTGTCAATTACTCTTTTCTGTCTTCGCGTCTTCTGTCTAGAATTAGTTAAATTTGATAAAGCTCAATTGATCAGTTTTTTGAACTCGACCTTCCCAAAAACGAAGGCTCTAATGGAAAAAATTTTCTTTTTTCTTTTCGATTCGTTATGGAACATTCTGTACATTTCAGATGAGCCTGAGTGAAGTGTCAATTTATGACAATAAGCGGTGGTAAAAATATTCTAATTTTAAAAACAAAATATGTCTAATGGAACCGCAAATGACATTAATTAAGCTGTCATATTAATTAAGTTGCAATTTCGGAAATGGTATACAAGGTACGACAATATTTCTCAGTTGTCCTAAAATTTACATTTAACTGAGGAATTGTATTAATGCACACGCGGAAAGCAAATAATTCCAATAATAGTTATTATTAGAGTCACGTCTAATTTGATCTATCCGCATTAATCTAATTACGTCTAATATTAATTATTAGAACTGCTGGAAATATTTGCACCAGTATGTGTGTTAACACACTTCCTCGATTAAATTAATTTTGGGATAACTGAGAAATATTATTGTACCTCGCTGTTTCCATTTGAGGCACCGATTAACTTGCAATCCCGCTAAACGTTTAATTACGGTTTATAATAAGAGCATTGTATTTTGAAGCGATTGTATTTTTACATTCGTTGCTTTCTAAGATTGATAAATGCATAAATTTAGGAAAAGAAGAAGCAATTATAAAATCATCTTCGACTCGAAATTTCACGAAATTGTAATTATTGAATAAATTAAATTACTCTACGACAATTTTATTCATCTATCAGATCATGTCAAATCGTGTGAAACGTCGGATTTACGTTTACTCAACTTTGAGCATCGATTTGTTCGGTCGCTGTTCCTTGATTGGTACCTTTGGAAAGCTCGTTGCACTCAAAAAAAAAGACGTTTCTCAACGAACTTTGAATTTTATTTTTCTCTAAATCCTCTAAATCCACGGATCCATCCTCCTTCGTGATAACGCAAGACCTCATACCTCGCAAATTGCTGTACAGAAACTTTCGGGAGAGTTAGGTTACGAAACTCACCCTCACCCTCGTCCTATTCCCCAGACGTCTCCCCGACAGATTTTCACCTTTTCAGAAGTTTGGAATCATTCTCGTGCCTCAATTGGAAAATGTTCAGAGACAGAGCCTTTGTAATTCAGGCCTTCGAGGAGTTTATCGCTTCCGAGAGCCAAGACTTTCCGCGTAAAGGCAAGGGATTTATTCTTTTCCATTAGAATCCCACCCCCATTCCGTTGGAAGAATGTCTCTGTGAATGCGAGCGCTGCCTATTTTGACTAAATTGTCGAAAATGATCTTCAACATCTTTGATATCCAACGCAAACTTTTTACAGAAAGATCCAACCTAATAGAATCGAAATTTTATCACTTAAATTTTAGCGAGGGTAACCCAGAAAATTGGGCTCCTTCAGGTGCAACGCTAATGCAACGAAAATTAGCGACTGGTCGATTTAGGTCACGTGATTCGTGAGGGGGCGTGGGGTAGACCTCGAATAGGAGTGGCGTTGTCTGGTACTGAGCGATTGCGCCTGTAATTTGTTTTCTATCGATTCAAATATTTGCATATCAATAAAATTTTATGGCAAAAAAGTTGTCTTCATTTCCTAGTCAAAACAGTTGCTTCTGGACCTTGAAGTGAGACGAATCGTACTGGGGTACAAGTCGTGCAGTTTTTTGCCACCTGTGTTTTACCTCGATTCTACGACCTCGTAGAGGTATTATTTCAGAGAGAGAGAGGAGTAAAGCACGGAGTGACAATGATACACCAGGAGACCATGGAGGAATGCGGAAGGAGGAAATAAGGAAACAAGCGAAAGCGGCAGGAAGCGAGGGAGAACAGCCGTGGAAAATCAGAGGTAGCTGGAAAAATGGGACGAGCGAGGAGAAAGAAGAGAAACGTTGCGTTGGCTAAGCGCGGGAAGACGAACTGAAGGTGGGCGGGGGTGTGAGGTGTGGCACCAGCCTCGTGGACTACAGGCGACGATTACTCGGAGAAAATTACCGTGCGGTTTCGCCATTCAGTAAACTTCTGACCCTGTGTACGCTCGTTAGACCGATCGTGGCTTAAACCCCTCGCGAATTTATATCACGTTTGGACCTCTTATCGCCACGAGGAAGCCTCGAGGTACGAGTTCGGCGTAGCACCTCCTATCCCCTCCCCCCTCCCCCCACCCACAAAATTTAACTCGTTTCTCGTCTAGCTATTCTCTCTCCAACTCTCCTTCTGAATACACACACACACACACTCTCTCTCTCTCTCTCCCTCTTTATCCATTCCTATCTTTCCACTTGTATTTCATTCGTCCGTTTGTCTTTCTTCTTTTCTGTTGTTATTTAGTTTCAAAACCTCTAGACGGGGGTATGATATGTCGCTGGAAAATTTCATGCACGGTGGCGCACAAAAATATTTGAGTATTTGTCATGGAGGAACTTCTTTTTTGCACGCCATCGCTTTAAGAGAGTCTTAAATCCAATATTCGTGTTTGTTTCGAAGAAGCGGAAAAATTGGGTCGTAGTTTGTACAAAGAGGTAGATATAACAATTAATAACAGTTATGTACGCAGTTTATTGTAGACGTAACCGCTTGTAAGTTTTGAATGTAGTATCCTATTTGCTTCAGAGATGGAAAGATTAAGTAGTTTACACTACTTGAAGTAGTTGTTGGTTATAACAACTATTAGTAGCTACTATTTAGTTGTGAAACAGTCAGGTGCGCTGGAAAATTTTAGACACAGTGGCAGAAGAAAATACTTGGAAGGATACTTTACATACACCCTCGTTTGAAAGTTTCAAACCCAGCATTGTATTAATTTCAAAGTTGAAAACATTTATATAGAATGAAGCAATTATAGCAATTAACAGTAGTTGTTACTCAGTTTTAAACGCGCGGATGATATGTTGCTGGAAAATTTCAAGATTGAAATTACAGTGGCACACAAAAATTTATAAATGCCAAAAAATTATTGTATTTTATTTAATATTATTAATATTATTAATTATATATTTTTTTTATCAATATTATTAATTACACGTATAATTATAAAAATCTAAATTGAAATAAAATTTAAAGATGTTTTACATATAACTACTCGTAAAAAATTTCAATAAATTTTCGAATACTGTTGCGAGCAATTTCAATTTAATAAGATTAGTCGATGCGTATCAGAACTACACATCTGGGATCGAAAGTCGTTTCGGATTACGCAGCCACGTACGAATATCATTACGATACATTAAAAATTTTTCAATCAACATTCCAAAAGTTTCAAATCAAATTGTGATTATCAATTACGTAATTACATTACATTAAGGAGCAGTGAAACATTTGTAACCAGTAGCAAGTCTCTCTCACGTTTGCGAATCCGTTTGATAATTAACAGCGTTTAATTGAATTTTTCAAAATAACTAACCATTCCACGCGAATGTTTATAACATATTACTTTCGTTCTCGTCCTCTTCGGCAGCGACATTATAGGATTATGTTTTTTCCATTCTCTGTAACACCTTTAACAATTACAGCATTCATTCTGGGCATAAAGGGAAGTGTAACACAAAATAAAATGGTAACAAAGCGATTTATATTGTTTCACTGAATAAAAACTGTTCAACAGTTAATTCCAACACGTAATCTCCAAAAAGTTACGAATAGTACGGCCCAATTCCCTTTTATATTTGTTCATTTTCTGTCCAGATATATATCCATACAATATTCTCAAACTGTTTATCGAGATCGATATGTATGGTATTGTTTGTGGATGAAATTGATTTTTTCTCTCCTCTCTTCCTTTTTTTTTTTTTTGCTTCGTAAAACACGTGTGAAAAGTATTGCAACAAAATCAAATTTCGAACCGCTGGCGCGAATAATCAATTACATGTTACGTTCTCACAGAACGCGGCCGGCTATTTATCAATTTGCACAGAGGATACATGTAAGTTGGCTTACGGAAAAATAATTCCATTTAATTGCCCAGAACGATGCGCGATATTTTCTGAAACACTCCGACAGCATATAATCCATGATTTCCAGCGATGTGCGTATCATCTTATTCGATATTTTCCTGAAATTTTATGGAAACGGTTGATTGTTTATCGACAGACGCCAAAAATTTGTACCTTTTTTAACTACACGTCAAAGTCAGGGGGCGAGGGATAAATTCACTTCTCAACGTTCTCATTATCTCCTGTTTGAATCGAGTTTTAATTCAATTATAATTTTCACGTATCTTTCGATAAAAATCAAGATAAATGGAATTCCAAACTTTTTCACGTTTGATATCACAACACAGTTATCAATTTTATACGTATTATATATATATATATTATTTTTATTAGAAAATACATTAAAATTATTATTGCATTATACACATTTTTATATTAATAATATCTTATTTTCACTAAAAAGTATATATAAAAATATCTACGTATTTATTATATATAACGATTTGATTTTTGACATCGATGTTAGTATGCCCGGAAAGTGGAATTTGCTAGATGAAAAAGTGGCAGGTGACGAATTTCTATCATTTTCTGAATTTGTATGCCGAGCGATCGGTATCTAGTACTCCGGCTCTTCCCTTAGAAAGTGCAGCTGCAACTAAACTGAGGAATCTCTCCTACGGTCGTTTCTGCTGGTTGGTTTAATCGGAACAAATTACTTCATGTACGTGAGTTGCGATCGAACGAGCTCGTCAGTTCGCAAATGACCGAATATCTCTGGATTAACCTGCCAAGTTACCAACTTGAGACATTTTTCTCTCTCTCTCTGTCTCTGTCTCTCTCTGTCTCCGTCTCTCTGCGCCGGAGTTACATGTTGATCGTGTCTAATTCCCTACACTTTTTTTCTCTCTCTATTATATTTGTAGAACAAAGTAATTTTTTTCGTATTAATTTAATTGCCGAGTTAGAATTTACAGAATTATAGTGTTTGATAATTTTATAATTAATTATTTTATATTATTTATTTTAATTTATTATTTTATATTATTTATATTATTATTTTATAATTAATTATAATTCGATTCGTTATAGTAACGATAGTTTTATTTCAGTTTTTGTAAACTGAATGTTGGAATATTTCTAATGTTAACAATAGTATCGTATATTCTTCGTTAAATAATAGTTTTCTTTTAATAAAAAACCAACTTGTCATAAATTTTCTTTAATTTCTACAAATCGTTTTCTATGGATCGTTCGAACAGAGTTACATTGTAATTTTGTTAAACATTCAGTCCAACGATGTCTCTGTAATTGTCGTAATAGTAAATTTCAGTTCTATAGCCTAATTCTATAGCCTAACAATTAAAAGTTTTATAATTTTCGAATATTTTAGATGTAATAGAAGGCGTTGTTTTTAAAACTAACAAATTACATTACATCTGGTTCAAGTAAGTATTTGTTAAATAAATATTACGTCCTTTTCACGTATACTACTACTCACGCTGGTAAAATAACCGTGTTGTTGAATAGGTTCCGACGTCTAGAGAAAGTATTTATTCCATTCCATTGATTCAATTTCATTTCTGTAAGAATACCTTCAACTTTCTGAAGGGTTACTTTACAAAGGAAACCGCCAAATGAAACCTTCTCTTCCCTAAGAGATAGCAGGGAATAAAATAACACAGTTTCATTTATAGAACGTGAATTTCGCGTTATCTCTTTTCAAGTAAAATAAAAATTAAAAAAAAGAAAAAAAAAAAGAAAAGAAAAACGACGTAGTAACGTATGTTATGTTTGTTAAACGTTCGTACGGTGTAAATCACACGTTAAATTAATCATTTTTCGTAAGTTTTACTGCCGCGTTGCTGCCTCGGCTATAAAAATTTTCTGGATGTTGATTTATGCAAACGCGTAGTGTACACAGTTCGACACAGGGGGAAACCGTGATTGCATTTTCCCTGGTCATTGTTACATAGTAAAAGAGCTGTGTCCATAGAAAGCTAGACTTTGTTGGATCGTTCAATTCTCGCTTATAAAATTCTTTGTTGTACTTCCAATGCGAACGGTGATTGTAATAGATCTCTGTTGCTTGTCTTACACGTGTAAGATTTGCAATGTTAAGCTTTTGCTTTGTTAAGTGTGCTCTTTCGACCGCGTAGATTGTTATTATATAATAATATTTATATATTATATGTTATTGTGCATATAATAATAATAATGGCCGTAACTTATTATAATTATTACATATTATTGTCTTAATGAAATAATCTCTAGTTACCATACATCTGACATTATTATCAAACGTATGAACGCGGAGAAAATTAACTTTCGACGAATGTTTGTCCGGCGTTAATGTTACAAGTATCACGTGTTATCTACGTATGATTTACATCCCCAATAATCACGTTGACTGCTTGGAATTAAGTTGTGGCGTTCGGCTCACCGCTATACTCTGTTTCAGGATTAGCGTTTCAGAAAGCTGGTACGCGCGCGCCAACAGGAAGTTAGTGATATCGAGCGTAAGCTCTTCCCGTCAGCTTTTGCTACGGAAGGAATAAAAAATTGTTTTTTCAACCAGAAGACGTTCGTTATTATCTTCGTACATTTGATTAGAAACGTGAGACAATGGAAAAATTGTACGAGTGTCAATTTTAAATCGAATTAAATTTTATAGTTAATGTCATTCATTTTAGAAACTTTTTGGTTTTATTTTATTTTACTCTGGATTTTTTTTTTCTCTATCGACGGCAACAGCGAATTCGGTAAATATGAAATATTGACCTGAAAATTCATTACGTACGAGGGAAACTAGTTATGATCTGCCATCGAGAGCTTATTTTTATATTTGATCTTTTGTCTATGGATTTTCGGTGCAGTGTGGGATTAAATATTTTTCAAAATTTTTTAGTTAGATTTGTTCATCTAGTTTCGGCAAATCTCACAAAGTGTTCTTTTTTTTTATCACAGAGACTATTTAAATCTTTTGGCTCCAAATTTTTGTACAACGTTCGTAGAAATTCCACTGCAATCAGAGTGTTATCAGAATGGTGAATAATCAATTTTTTGAAAATTGAGTAATTTTTTTTTTTGTTAAGTATATAAATAACTGTGTTCACGTTTTTTATTATATTGGGAGCTTTTCCTTTGCATTCTTCGATATAAGTTTTACATTTTAATTGTTCATAGATAGATATCTATCTTTTCAGATTTATTTTCTTTTAAGCATCACAAGATTCACTACAGTGTTAATTAAAGTTTCAAAACACGTATTCGAATGAAACAAATACCAACAAATATCATTAATAAAATTCCAGAATAATTCACAAGAAATTCTCATAAAAATACATATTTCTGAATATTTTTGGTAGCAACTGTACTCGCAGAAAGTATCTTGCAATTTTATATATTCAAACTCGATCAGTGTAATCGCAACGATCCACTCCCCCGCTGCCAGTGTTGATGAAATTTCGAAAGAATTTCACCCAACACGCGCTCAGAGATGTTCAAATATTTTCGCGAGCGACGCTGAACAGCAATTAAAGCAGCATTGTGCAAGCCGTGATAAGATGAAAAGGTAGGACACGAGCTTAGGTCGTTTAATGGGAAGTCTTATAAATCGATACGGCTCTTAATATCCAGCGACTCCCGGAGTCGGACTCAATCGTCCGCCGTTGGCAGCACTGACTGTGGAAGATCGATCATTTTTTATGAGAAACGAGGGCTAGGATATATATCTGGCGCGCCGCGACAAATCCACCGGCTCTTCTCCTCTTCCTTGCTTTTCTTCCGCTCCGTCCTTTCTGTTCATGCGAACCTCTGATCCGCAAAAGACCCCATAACTCGCAGTCCGCCGCTGATCTTTTCGACGTGACCATCGATATTATCCCGGATATTTGGAGAAAGGTGATATTACACCTCGCGCTCGTATGCTTTATTTTCATTGAATCGTGCAATCGAGATAAAGTCATGCCTCCGGTGCCCGCGGGGCGAATATACCGCGCGACGAAATGCTCGTTCGTCAAAGTGAAGTGTGAGAAATAATAAAGAGATTAAAGAAAAAGAAAAAAGGTACAGCGTGGAGGATAATGAAGAGAGATTAAAGAAAGAAAGTACATTGAACAATTAACGCTGGAACTCGTCTTGTCAGTCTTGTCGGTCTCTGTACGGTACAAAGCACATCCCTCGACTAATTAGGATTACCAGAAATCTAAATATTTAATATCGAATCGAGCACACGTGATAAACTGAGAATCTTTAAATACAGTGATAGATATTTTGATACGTTCGATATATCGTAACATGTTATTTTTCTTGAATCTTTAATAAAGAAATAAATAAAGAAATTATGTTATTACTGATTATAATATGCGATAATAATTGAAATAAATAGATTTGTACAATTATGCTTTTCTTTAAATAAAAATCAATAGTAATTTTGATAAACCGTAATCTATCGAGTAATGATAAAAAAAGAGCAATCTTTATTCTAGAGTCAAATATAAATATAAATATAATATTAGATAAATTAAGATACTAGACAAATTAGTATCGAACAAGATTTGACTCTGAGATCCGTAAAGCTGTCCCAACTTAACAGATTTTAAATTTCACAGTCAAGCTGTTTAACGACCGAATAATTCACCTCAAGTTTTCCACCGCGCTGACCCACACAGATAAAAGAAAAAAAGGGATAAAAGTGTTATTGATTTTGCCTTTCTGCGATTTCTTTTTCCTTTCAGCACTTTTCAATTAAAACTACTAGCAATCGAAATGTGAACTTTTGCTTCTTCTTCATTTGACTTTTGTACCCTGGCGGAAAAATTAACAATCGGAACCGGCGACCCACTTGTGAACTTATGCGTAAAATTGAAACCAAACCGTCTCGGGTAATTTCATACCCGATTTTGAATGGGGTTCTTTCATAAAAGGTTCGTATTGATTAATCGTGAAAGCTGATTTTCCTAATTGCTTATCACTTCTCGTTATGAAGCGATTGCCCCGGGGTAATAGATTAGGTAGATCAACGTGACAAGACACTGTAAAATTAATGTCCTAATTAATAGGCATAAAATGCAGTAATCACGAACGATATTTATAATGTTTAATTACTTTCGATCGATCATTTTCGTAGATTATATTTTTCGATCTATGAAATAAATCTACTTCAGACGTTACTTTCACGTCACACAGATTATTTCAATTTTAAATAAATATTTAAATTAAGATTAAAAGAAAGACAAAAAAGATAAATAGATTGAAAATACCGAATATAGAATAGACTTTGTTGTGCATTTTAAAATATTTTGTTTCTCTTCTTTTTTAGATTGCGTCAAAATTACAAATACACCTTCTTAAGTATCCTTCACTTTATTGTTTTGTACTTGGATTAACTCGATTTCACTTGACTTTCATCGAAGTACCAACTCGTGCAAAGGGAAAAGATGTTGTAATTTGTGGCGTGGAGTAGATCTCGCACGAACAATTGGAATTTGTGAATTTCAACGTACGACCGTGACATCGATATGAGCCTTGAACTATTGTACACCAGCAAGTAGCACGGTACAGCTACATGAAATTCAATTTCCAAAGAGAATCCTCGCGGAATTGAAACGGTTCATCCATGCGAATTCGTGAAACGTCGCGTCTCAACGAAGTTGAACACGCATATAATGAACACGCAGTTCTCCTCAATACATCGTTCTAGTTCAAGAGTTTTAATTCGTGATACTTTCATAGTAACTGTAACAGAAAATTACTCTATTCCCATTACAGCGTATATTATAGTTACTACGTGGTGATATAGTGTTTTTAATGTAATTGTTACGTGTGTTTAAAGTTCTAGTTATTTTTCAATGTAACTGGAATTTAAAATTATGACAGTAGAAACTGCATAGTAATTTAATTCTAAAGTGAGAATATTAGCAATTGGTATAATAATAGCGATGCAATTTTAAAGTTTGAGTTATTGTTGTTACTGTAGAATTTCTAGTATTGGTTATCAATTATCAACTTTCTTATTCCAGAAATGTGCTGCTACAAAATCTGTTACTATAATTTTGAAAGGAATGGTAATGTATTTCCAGAGTGAGAAATTAGTATTAATGGTGATGTAATTTCCAATTTTATTTTAATTACTATTGTTGCTAATTTTCTTATTCCAGAAATGTATTATTATATGATCTATACATTTAAAAGAATGGTAATGTACTTCTAGAGTAAGAAAATTAGTATTTAGTAATTAGTATAATATAGTCTCAAATAATTACTATTATTGCTGTATAGTTTATACTTCTGATTACTTGATTACTAATTTTCTTATTCCAGAAATGTATTATTATATGATCTATACATTTAAAAGAATGGTAATGTACTTCTAGAGTAAGAAAATTAGTATTTAGTAATTAGTATAATATAGTCTCAAATAATAATTACTATTATTGCCGTATAGTTTATACCTCTGATTACTTGATTACTAATTTTCTTGTTCCAGAAACGTATTATTATATAATCTACTATTACAATTTTAGAAAGAATAGTAACGTGCTTCCATAGAGTATGAAAATTAGTATTTAGTAATTAATGGCGATATAATTTCAAATTTTAATTATTATTTATTATTATTACTAGATAATTCTAGTATTAATTATTAACTACTAATTTTCTTGTTCCAGAAATGTATACTGTACAGAGTTACTGCTGTAATTTCAAAAAGGGTGGTAACATAATTCAGAAAATTTAGAAAATTCGAAAGATTAGTACTGTGCGAAACCGTATAATAATTATAACTAAATTATAACTATAGTTATATAACTACAACTATACTGTTATTATATTACTATATAATTACCAATCACTATCATTATTATCACTACATTTATTACAGAATTACATTTTACTTTTTGCCATCATAATTTTAGTAACAGTGTATTATCACTGTTGCAACCGTGACTTTATATTCGACTGTTTTTTGATATTCGCGCAATCGCCGCGAAAGTCGATTGGGCAAAAAAACGTGGGAGCTACGAGAAGACGCGAGCGAAATGAAAAATCAAAGTCGAATGAAATAAATTTATTCTTTTGCGAAATAAAATTACCGTGAATTCCAGGTAAGCGAGGGGAAAAAAAAAAAGAAAAGAAAAAAGAAATTCCAGCGCCCGTTACGAGCACCAGGCGAAAGCTAAAACGGTTAATGGTCTACTGCTGATTGGTTCGCTCAATTCATGAGTTAGCTGCTTCCACAAATACATCTGACGTTGTACGCATCGATAGCGTAACGATCGTTGAACACGCTTGGCCAAAACAAACGCTGGCAAATTATTGCGGCTAGATTGCCGGGCCGTTAACATGTTACTGCGGGATAATACGATGCGCGAAAAAATTTCTAACGAACGGCCCGACATTGACGGGAACGCGCGACGATCGCCAAGTAAATCGGCATTATCGGTCCCGTGTTTCGTTAGCGAAACAAGATGGAACGGGCAACGTGCACGCGTTTCACAGGCGTACGAACGAAATCGGTAATTTCGGTCTGAAAAGTCTCTTTGCCAATGAATCGCGGAAAGAAACTGACAGATGAACAGCAACGTGACAGATATCGTAACAGGTGTTGTAACTCGTGACCAGACTCGGGGCATATTATATTTGAGTGTTATGTTTGAAAAATGATTATCGAAGCGATGCATCATCTTAGTTGACTCGTTTTATATATGTATTATTTATTTCGAAATAACGTTGGTCCGCGTTGGTTTGCTCAAGCAAGCAGATTGTTTCGTTACTTGGCTCCGAAATGAAACGATCTTTTATTCTGTATTCGCGTTTCTAATTTTTCACATAGTTTTCAGATAGGTTCCACCGTCTTTATTTCGTTATTTGTTATTTTGTCTTATTTCGGAATAAAGAATTACTTGTAAGCATGCGATTTTTGCTGGTACTAAATTCTTAACAGAACTTGCAGAAATTCTTAGCTCCGAAGTCACCCTAAGCCACTCTCAAAAATAGTCGATCGATTAAAATGGTAATCAATTATTTGTTTTAGCATCCTCCCGATCAATCGTGTTTTGCAACCCTAACCATCGTACATAGGAACGACGTCTGCCACAGGAAGAGTCGCAAGGGGTTAAAAGGGCCCCAGGAGTCTACAGTGGTTGATACGATCTGCGTATCGCTGTATCCGCTGCTGTAATTCTACTGCGTAGAATTTGTAAAATTGCAGCAAAACGTGAAAATGGAATAGAAAAATCTAAATGGCTAACTCGAGTAGCTGACACTGCTAGAAAATTTATTTTTATCCTAATTGCTCGTTATTTCTAAAAATAACGGGGGGATGTTTAAAATGATCGAAATTATTGGGTCACGTTGTATACGATATCTCTAGGATAATTTTTCCCCATTTTTTTGTTCCTCTTATTCGCTCAGTTTCTTTCTCTTTTTATTCAACAGCAATGAACGATCAGTCGATGACGAATAGAAACCGTAATTTCGGATGCCCGACGAGACACTTGCCAATAGAAATTGGAATTTTTGCATTTTTCAATAGAGAAGTGGAACTATTATCGTTGGGTTTCCCAGGCTGGTTCGCTCTGTTTTTTAATCATACGCGAGCTTCGACCTCGACGATTTTCTTTTCAAAATTCATTCTTTCGGTCTATTTATAATATGAATAATATGAATAATATAAATAAATATAAATAATTGTCGTACTCTTCTAAAACTCGAAATTTAATATCCTATTAAATGACTCTTCTCGATGTATTATGGCATCGAGCACAACGCTCGTATTAATTTGTCTTACTTAAGATCTATCATATTTTTATTTGATTTTACTAGCCTATGGTTATCACGACACAATAAATAATCATAAACAAACATTTTTTATATTTCCTCGTATCCCGAGTGATACTCTAGTTTCCAACTTTCTCACATTTTATACCCAGTGATATTCTAGTTTCAAACTTTTTACATTTTGCGCCGAAACTAACATTCTAGTTTCACGCTTGTCAAATATAAATAATGTATCGTCGAATACAGTTATAATTTTTAACCATCCATTACAGTTCAAAGTTTGTCTCAGTTGCAGGCGATGGGTAAGGTTTACGGATTTAAATTGCAAATTGTCTGGTAATCTCAGCTGGTGTAGCTGGTAGGAACCCAGTCAATTTTCGTTGTGACGAATTTTCTTTTTCTTTTTTTCCTCTCTCCTTTCGTATCCATTATCGAAGAGCGTAAGACAAAGCTTTGGAGAAAGCCGGAGTAGAACATCAATTACGCGGAGCGAATTTACGAGCTGCGTGTAACGCCTGATGCACACAAGCGTCAAATGTCGGCATCACATCCGCGTCCTAATAATAGCCGTGTTCATTTTTCCGGACGTCAACGAGACAAGAAGTTATCATCATAAATTGTGTTCCACGTAACTCGTTGTTCGTGCAAGTCTATGTAGGATGGGATAAATAGAAATGGAGACACGTTCGAGTAAGGGTTTTTTCAGACAGTCGAGTACTTATTTTTCTCAATTTTTGCTATTTTCGCTACCGTTTCTTCTAATAAGAGGTTCACTTTATCACTAAAATTAAAATCAGGGGAGGTCGAAAGAGTTATATGGTTTTTGTCATTTAAAAAAAACTATATTATTCGTATTAAAAAAATTATAATAGGCAGAAATTGGAAAAAGGTAAACTAGAAATTTACCTTTTTCTTACAATATTCTTTTAGATAGAAAAATATTCTTAATAATTTTCTTTCTTCCTTCAAAGATCATTTTATATCATTTGTTGAAAGGGGAAAACTTTCTTTTCGGAAACTGTGAAAATTCAAACATTGAAAATTTTTTTCGCTAGGTTTACCATGATTTCGAAGAATAAAATCTCCCTTTTGCAATAAGCTCTTACTACGTGCTATGTGATTTTTTTCCCAGCATTTTATTGAACTTTGGATATCAGGATTAAACGATCAAAATTCGAAAAATCCTAATATTTCGGTACTTAATCCTAACGTTCAAAGTTCAGTAAAATGGTGAAAAAAAATCGCATAGCAGGTTTCAAGAGATGTTCAAGACAAAGGCAATGACCTAGTCATGAAAGAATTTTTATAATTTCTAAGAAAAATGTATCTCTGTCTATTTAACTTCTCCTTTCTATTTCACATTCGTTCAAATAATTACCACTCAGCAGCAGTTATACACGTACGTATGTACATCGTAGCTTGAACACGACAGGATTCAGAACTTTGTTGTAACAGCGAAATACATCCGATTTTAACGCTCAACGTATTACATCACATTTGCAAAGAAAGAGAGAAAAAAAAAATAAACAAAAAGACACGGTATCTCGAAATGTAAAATATTCAGTTATTCATTACTACCGTAACTGACAAAGCACTCTCGTACTATTAGGCGGCTATGAAAACATTCGGAAAATCACGCGAGTGTTTTCGTAAAAAGGCAAGTTACCAAATTCAACATAACTTTTATATAATGTTTGAACAACGTACTGAAACCAGTGAAAATGGTACCGAATTATCAACAGTACGAGTTAAAAACTCAGGTATATTTTTCGCGTAATATTAACGCAGAAAAATTAAGCAAGTACGTTTTACATTGTTTTATTCGTGTTATTAAAGTATGTATCGAAGTTATTGCAAAAATTAAATTTCGCTCCGACAGTGAGTCGTAAACTAATTTCGATATTGTACGAGTGTCAAAGGTTGCTCTGTTATTTTTCTGTTTGGAAGAAAATTTTGAGGAAAGATGTTAATAAATAAATAAATTTAAACATTGTCCTGTTTAAAATTCGGAGGTTCTTTAATCTGTGACAATATTATGCACGTAAATCTCGCTGGATGGGATCCTTTGATCAAATTTTCTCATCTTTCTCTCTCCCCTTTTATGGCATCAATAATATAGTACAGGGTCTCTCATTTCTACTCTAATTTTGAATAATTAATTTTTATTTTAATTCTGATTCTATAACTATTTATTATTTGAAAAGATGTTTGAAATATATTTTACTCTCTTTCGAGGAAGACATCTTGCGACGATCACCAAATTTGTTTAGATATGAGGCATTCGAATTATATCGAAATATATTTTTTCATGTACTAATCGAGAATCAGCTCGATGTTTCCTGTAAAAAATCATTTACCTCTCTACAAAAAAAATAAGTAAAAATAAAAATATTAAATATTGAAAAATTATTAATTTGGGAGATATTTTAATCTCAATTTTAAAAAATTTATTTATGTTCATATTGCTTCTGTCTTTCACATAAAAAAATTGTATAACACTGAAGTTAAAATATCTCCTAATACTTTCTTTTATAGAGAATGTCGAGCTGCGTCGACTGATGCATGAAAAAAAAAAAAAAAATTATTTCATTTGAAATAATGAAGGTGACTTTAAAATCTCGGAAATATCTCCTCCCAGAAAAATCTGGTGCTCAGACAAAAACAAGTTGTCTCTCCTCGAAAGAGAACAAATATTATTTCAAACATTTTTACTCGAATGTGATTGTGTGGATGAATTAAAATGGGACACCCTGTATTCATATTTTTTTCTTTCAAATATGTTTAATTCATTGTATATCATCAACACGAAACGACACTTCCGCTTAATTCATTTACTCTTATTATTAAACGCACTCGCATATTCATAGAACGATGTGCCATTTTACACTCGTGCCAATATGCCATCCAGTTATAATGGCACAGCGGAACCTTCATTATCTGAATCAACTATCCAAATACGGTAAGTACTACTCAGATGTCTCGCTACGCAAATGCTTTATCGAATAAGACGAAATTTCACATTTCAAAGTTACACGCATCAGCTTCTGTGTAACTGCGTGAAAAATAAAAGCGTTAAAAACATTGAGAACATTCTTATCCTGAAACGTGCGTCCATTTGCAGTACTGAAAAATGTTTAAAAATTCAATCGTTGTGCATAAAGCACAGTTGCATTTGCAATTTAAGATTAAACTTAAAAATTGTTTAAAAATTCAATCGTTGTGCATAAAGCACAGTTGCATTTGCAATTTAAGACTGAACTTAAAAATTGTTTAAAAATTCAATCGTTGTGCATAAAGCACAGTTGCATTTGCAATTTGAGATTAAACTTTTAAAAATTTTACTTTGTGCCGAATATTAAAAATAAAAAGTATACTATAATTTTTGCAAAATACATTTAGTTTCGATTAAATTTTGACTGAGTATAAAAAGATTTTCGTTCCATTTTCTTTTTCTCTCTTTTTAGATGTACGTGAAATTTTGATTTAAACGAATGCCGAGAAGATTTTAAAAATACACGTAAAAAACCTGATTTCTTGACCAATTTAATTCTGGAATTTTTATATTATTTGTGTTATCATTGCATTAGTGGAATCATTACTGAAAATTGTTGTTACTTTCGTACCTGTAGTGAACTATTTATGGAAACGAGATTCTGTTAAAGTGTCGTTCGTTTGTCGCAAATGTATCGCAAGGGAACTAGGTGTGCCGATACTTTTTTCGATCTCTCTCTTCGCTCTATAGCCGGCTGTTCATCGATTTTAATTCATAGATGCCTATTTCGAAATTCTAAAGGAAGCCAGGTATCAAGGATTAATTAATGCAAATTTGAACGTAGCAAATAGCGGGTTGAGAGATATGCAGATGCGATGACGTGCTAGAGGTAGGAAACTTCTAGGACGCGGGAAAATACCCAAGTGTTTCTGTTGTCGTAAACACGCGTAATGTATGTGATGCCCTATTATACACAAAGTGCTAATGAAATGTTATCGCCAGAAATTTCGGTGGCAATGTCTCCTACGGAGTAATTCGCCGGATTATAACCCTTAATTGCTTTCCGCCGCTATCATCCACTTGTAAAGATGGACATACTGCACAACTTGTTTTGAAGTTTCAACTAAGGGCGAGTATTTTAATCACTTCTCGGATGCAATGAGCGTGTCAAAAACTTGTTGAATCAAAACACGAAGCGTAGCAATTGCCATTCGAAAAATATAGGTAAAAAGAAGAATAGAACTAGGAATAAAAAAATTCTTGAAACACAGAAACGGTACAAATATCTTTATTGTCTAAATTTCATCCGCGATCGACTAAGCACGCTTAATTTACGATTATTTCAAAATTGTTGGACTTTTGATTGTGTAAAAGTGTGGATCAATTAGACTGATTGATTATTAAAGGAGCATCTCGTCGACAGAAATTCGATTACGTTTATTTTTTATATTGTTGGTGTAATTCCTAGCAGCGCGAGCCATTATTTACTGAAATCAATTCAACAATTTACGTAGTAATGATCCCTAAAAGTAACGAGTGCTTGGTATTCACGTTGCAAAGCTCGTTCCTAATGAGATTTCAGCAAATACAATTACCGCGACCTGTAAATTATTAGAACTTCTATGGGCCATAGTATTTATTTTATTAATTAAGGAATTGTTAAAGCTGCCTCACTGTTGTGTGCGAAGCCGCCTTTGTTTAATTTTGAATGGGTATATGAAATTTTGCGTTAATTCATTGTAATTTTCAGTATCTCGCAGAGAAATTGCAAAATCGATATTTTAATCTCAACTTTTAAATATCATCGAATTATAAATGATTCTAACAACTCATTAAATTACCGCAATTTGATTTTATTTCATATTTTATATCGTTCGTTAACAGAAAGTAAACAATAAAATCAAACAATTTAAATTTAAATTATTACTGAGAATTGTTAATTCTCAGTAATATCACTGAATTACTGACGATCCTGATAATTTATGTTAACTGCGAAAATTTAGGATCTTTGATTTTATTTTGTATTTTACATCTGCGCGTAAATAAAAACCAGTAAAAAAGAAAAGAATGGAAATAAATTAAACAATTTAAATTTAAATTATAATTGTCTTCTATTGTCCAATGTCCAACTGTCAAATGAATTGCTATAGGATTAATCCTCGAGTAATAATATCAAATAATATCTATCGATATTGAATTATTGATGATACTAATTTATGACTGCTAAAATTTAGGATTTTTGATTTTATTTTGCATTTTACATCTTCGCGTGATAAGAACCATTAAAAGAGAGAAAAAAAAAGGAAAGTAAATTGAAAATTCTAAAATTAAGCAATTTAAGTCTAAATTACAATGGCCATCAATCGTTTAACGACAGCAGTTAAAAATTAACGCTCTCGAAAGCTGTAAACTGTAAGCTTCGAGATAAATAAAAATTATTTCACGCTTCTGATTTATCTTTGCATTAGGAGTTACGTGCCATCTTTTCGGCCGCACCTCGCGTATGTATAATATAATAAAAACCACTGCTATTCACGGTTCAGGTCTTTCGCGCGGCTTTGTCCCCCATTTACACTATTCATCTAGACCACTTATAACACCCCACAATGGAGGTAAGGGTTGCTTACACGTTCCTTTCTTCCGCACATTTTCTCATTTCGTATTCAACCTACTGTGCTCAACTACTTGAAACATTTTATTCGCAGCATGCAGAAATAATTGATCCCTTTATTCGATCGTTCTGAAGATCGGCACCGGTCGAGTTTCACTCGCAAACAAAACCCGTCGCTGTTGTGTTTCTTAATCTGTTTCGTGAACTCGCCGGGGGAGAGATTCTCGCACGTCGCGTGTCAACGATTGAGAGAATAAATATAAATAAAAATTCTGAAATTAAATAAAGAATTTAATTGACAGTTATTACAGTGATATTTTTATTCGTTAAGCGAGAAAATTGTTCCAAGTATAGAAACGTCCATCATATAAAAATTTTTCACACTATCAAAATTGATTGGTTTATACGGTACCCACTATTTTAGCTGCTTATACTGTAATTTTCGAATAAAATGAAATAACATTTGTTTTACATAAAGTGTAGACATCGTGGAAAATTAATGTAATCATTCCTGACTTCCAATATAAAATATGAAAATTAGGAATAGAATTACAATTGTAAAGTGAGAGAGAAATCAATTGGAAATCACTTTATTTATTTCATTCATCTTTATTTTTTGAGAAAGCACTTGAGAAATATATTAGTTTTCGAGATCAGTGATAATGAAATATTATTCGAAGAAGAGTAACCAAATAATTAAGAAACATCATGTTACCACTTTAACTGAAAACGGTTAAAAGTCTTATTTAAATATTTCAGAGGGTAATTGGAAGGCTAATAATATATAAAAGAATCATACAAAATCGACGAATAAAGATTCTTTTCGGAAAGTCTGCATGCATAATGCTGAAAGCATCTTCGTATGATTTATACGACATAATAAGTTCGCGAGAGTGGTCGTCACATGACGCGAATGGGGAAAGAACGATATTGAAGGAGAAGAGTGGATATTAAATTCGTTAATCTTATATTATTGTAGAATAATATACCGTATATATTACAATTGCAGTACGAGCTACATTGATGAAAAACTTTTTAAATTTCGAACCGAATGTTACAGTCTTTTAAAAATTTCTTTGGAATTGATATAACATAGGTATTTATGTTATATTTTCTTGCAGTAATATTTATGAAAGTAATAAAATTGGAATTTAGAAAAAATGGAGTTGACCAATTTGCTCATATATTATTATATGGCAACGACACGATGAATTTACCGTCTGCCAGAGAATAATAATACCACCCTGACAAAAAGATTTCGATCAAACGCAAGCGTTCGAAAATTGAATTCTTTCGTACGAGAGAATTCAATTGGCATTGCTAATTTCACTCTTCTATATATTTCGAACGAACGCAAGAATATTTTATATCTGAAAGATTTTATTAATTTGTTTTAAATACGCTCGTGTCTCGATCGAGAAAAAGTGTTGCCACGAGTAATAATGGCACTTCGCTTGCACGAGTTTGTCGGGGGACAAATATTTGTGCAATTAAAACAGCCCATCGATTCTCTCATCTATTAATGATTTCTCGTTCGTCAAATTGGAGTTCAGGCTCGAATAAATTAATTCAGCTAACAAGAGTTTATTTAGTCGAGTATTCGCGAAAACTTGATTCGAGTAAACAAAGCTACACCGAAGTCTATGTATATATGTAACATACACGTGATTATTAAACGTACGTGTTCTTTTTTCAAGTAGTAGCGAGGCGCACAAAATGTTCGCGAGATTTGCGATGGACCTTGCTTTCTTTGACGAAAGCAAAATGTAGGGTAGCCGGTTTTATTCGTGAGCAAAGTTTGGTCAGCGCTGTTCCAAACTAGTACTGTCTAACCTGTACTCGCAACTAAAACGGGGTTTGCTCTATGTTGCCTTCATCGTAAGAGCCACCCAAACGTTAACTGCATGCAACGGAGAACTCGAGACAAATGTGAAACGAAATTAAACGAAGACGAGACTGTAACTACAACTGCAAAAACAAAATGAAAAAAGGATACAGTCGCTCGCGAAAGTATTCGAACGTTTATCATAGAAACACTTTTGTGTACATATATATATATGTATGTATGTACGTACATACAATATATGTACACTTGTAATTATTTTTAAATTTGTAGAAATTTGTACATTTTGGAATTTCATCAACATAGTCATGTTATAGTATGAATTTCAAAATTTTATATAACACATGTTTTTTGGACTTGATTTATATAATACACGTAATATATTTGTGAAGCTTCTGAATATTTTCGTAAACAATTACATTTGTACAAAACATCTTGTGATTTCTGTATCTATACTTAGATTTGTACCAATACCAGAGAAGTTACTCTTGCTACAGCATTAAGGAAATTTCAGAATTATTTATAATATATAACACACGTAATATATTCATAAAACTATCTGAATACTTGACAAGTGAGCAATTATGTTAAAAGTTTGTCTAAAATATCTTGCCATCTCCACACGTATTCTTAGATTTGTTCAAATTTCACCAGTAGAATATTCATTCTCACTATGATATTAATGAAATTTCAGAATAACTTAATATATTCATAAAACTGTCTCAATATTTCACGAGTGAGCTATACTTGTACAACATATCTTATAATTTTTATATGGTTTCTTAGACTTCCTCCTATTGATTTGATTAATATTCTGATCTGCTCTCGCTACATTTTAGATTAATACATGCAACATATTCATAAAGCTTCATATTTATATTGTACATATATTGTACTAAAAATTTTTTGTAACTCCACTTGTGCAAAATTTCTATATGTATTCTTACATTTATTCAAACCTGATCAATACAGTCTCACAATAACCTGATCACACTTGCGTCTCGTTATAGTGTCAAATGAAAAAAATTTCAAAATATATTTAAGAAAAGTTTCCACGACTATTTGAATATTTTCACAACGGACAACTGTACGGTACAAAAATGTATCTCTGTGTAGAAGTAGCAGCGATTCAAATAGCAACACAGTGCACACTTCACGTCTGGATGGAACAAAAGCGGTTTATTTAAATGTCTCTCCTGTAACGAGGCTCGGCGTGAATTCTCCATCGAATGCGTTAATTCGAGAATGGTTTGTCGATTCCAAATTCATATCGATCTCGAATTCAACGATAATTGTTATTGGAATACCTAATTATTGTTTGTACCTCTATGGCAGTAGGAAGCCAGGGAGGAAGCAACACGCGTCTCGCTGTTTAACGCTATTTCCAATGCCTATTCTCTATGTAAGCGTACTAGACATATGTGCAAACACATTAGAAGCCTGCAGGTGTATGCAGGCCAATTAAATTGGAGTGAATCATTGAATTGTCTGGCGTAGAATGTACTATACGTCAATAAATTATGCTCTCTCAAATTGTTTTTGCATCTCGCTACAACGACACGTTTTCTCTACGGATGCATGTAACAAATTTACTTATACTTATACTGGACTGTAGATACGAAATAGCTTTCGAAATTTCTATTTAGAAACTTTTGCTTCTTCAAGCCAAAATAATTCAATAATTATTGTCACAATTAATACTATTATTATTTAAATATTACTTACATTTTTTAAAATATTTTTGTTTTATCGTTTTACTTTACTTCGAACGTTCTGTCTCAATTTTCTATTTTCCAAGGCCTGAATACGATATACGATATTAAAATAATATTAGTCGATGAATTTCATTGCTAGCGTACTTGAATAATATTGATATTAATAACATTGACGTTATTTCAGATATTTCTTCCAATTCTAATGTCATAATAATAATCTACGAGTGTTCATTATATCCGTTTCTCTTCGATCCAAGATAAAATGCAAAAAACAACACATTCCCCTTTCACAGAAATTTCACTAAAACATCCACCAATCATGTCATTTCATTGTCAAATCAGACCAGAAATTCAATGGTAAATATTCATTCGTGCCGTCTACGATGAGCTTTGTTTGCAAAGTTCTTCGCGTCGTGTTATTTTCTGGGACATTTACGCTCACGATGCTATTATTAACGATTCAATTAAGTTTGTATCAATATTTGAATAATATTGCGTTATTGATCGTTCGGCGAGCGTTATGTAAATATGTCCTAATTGCCCGATAAAATCCGATTTAGAAAGTAGAGGCCACCGGGCTGTCCACATTACGATACCGGATAAAATCCAATACAAGATGCATTATACTTATAGCCAATTACGTACATCGCGCCGATTACATTGTTCCCCGACATTCATTCCCACCGTATGAATTGGTAATTATGTAATTGAGTAGGATAAAGTGCCGGTATGAGGGAAGCAATTACATAACTTCATTCTCAATTTATAAAAGCATATTGTTCGGCCGACGTGTTTTGAAACACACGGGGATTCATTTCGTTCAGCGGGTGAAACGTACGAACGTCCAACTGTTCGCGCACCCTAATTTGCATAGTTTCAGCGAGTTTTCGGTATCATTGAAAATGTATCGAATTCGGAGAAAGTGCCACTGGAAATTGTAATTAATAATTTATACAGGAAACGCGCGGCCGAGGAACGAGGCGACTTTTCCGCCTGCATTTTATCCCGCGAGCTTGGAGAACTGGGTTTCCAGTAGCTATAGACAAGTGGTAGCTTATAATGAGACGTCGATCGCAGCGAAGTTTCAACTTGAGCCGATCATTTTTTTTTCTTCCTTCGGTCCCTCGATTTTCGAGTTAAATTCGGTGTCAAATGGTAGGTTACGGCGAGACATCGATCACTAGCAAATTTTCAAGTTGAGCCGGGAATTAAAAACTCCCCGGAGACACGGACTGTGGAACTGGTTGTGTTAGATCTTCGTTGGCAAGATTGTAAATGGTTAGTTTCAAATTGAAATAGTAACGACGGTGGTTTTGGAATCTTCAAATTTTGGTTTTTTCAAAAGTTGGAACTTCGTTATAAATCCAACATTTTTATTTAAGTAAATTGCAAAATAATAATGAAAGTGATAGAAATCAAAAAGAAAGTTTAAAAAGGAATTTTTAAAGTGGAGTCTTCAAGCTTCAAAACTGACAAGCTTTAAAACTGAATCGAAGCTTATTATTTTGCGATTTTATTTTTACAAAACTGTAACAGCTTCAACATTTAGTGTTCGAATATTATCGAGTCAATTACAAATTATGTTAAATTATAAATGTGATAAATTACAATAATATAATATAATGTAATATTACAAATATGTAAAATTATAAATGTGATTCCGATAGAAAGTAGCCGATTAGTTACCTATGTAGTTGAAACGACACTGTTCATACAACATTTACAAACTGAAAAAACTAAATAGTCAGTTAATTATGTAACAACGCTGAGATCGAGTTTCATTGAACGTATTGCTGTATTTACCAACACATCGAAATCATCGATATTCCGAATTTCGTGGAAGCTGCCTATTTACCAACGCGTTGAGATAATCGACAATATTTTTCACTGACACTCGTTCCATCGACATTGTTACTTTTTCCACGAACGTAATATCGACGAATAGAACGTCGAGGGGCATTGTCAAAAAGATAACGATTCGTATCTCGTACTTTCCAGACGAGACTTTTTCAACGTGACCAATCTGATTATCAAAGTGATGTAAAATTTTGATAATACGTATTTGGAACTGGAAATATAATATAATATTAATGCATAATTATATATATTATATTATATTATGTATCTATTGATATATTGTATTACATCATGTATTACATTACATTCCACATTAATGAAACACAAATTTCAATATTACATTAATTTATAGTAATTTATTAATATAATATAATATTTTGATTAATTTAAGAAATTATATCATGTACCTATACCCATATATTATATACATTATGTATCATATTATATTTTACAATACATTGTAGTACGTTTAAAATTTATTATTAATTTAAGAAATCTCAATATCGATTATTCAAGCATATGTATTTTATCAACTTTATACTACTCACTGAATCTAATCAATATCTAAATGAAACAAAAGCGTTCCATTTGTATTTAACAAAATTAAGACCTTGATCAATTATTATGGTATATAACGTAATACGTAATATAATAAATATAATATGACATAACGATTGCAAAGAAGGAATTCTCCGAATCGTCCCTGTGGAACGTAAATTAAAATTGAACGGAACAGTTCGAAATCGTTGCGATTTACTTACGGCCCTGGCTGAATTGCTGTCGATTAAAATACTTGCTTAAGGTGTAAAGGTCACGTTAATTGTTTCGACAAAACAATAATGTCCCCTCCTATTGTTTGCTGCGTGAAAGAGATTTTGAACGAACGCTCTTGTATAAAGCTATTTAAGACCGTTTCCGAGTCCCTTCTTTTATGCGGCTCCATTAAATTATATCGGCCGCGTGAATTAAGTGTGTACAGTGTAGTACATGGCACAAGAGTTCTCGCGTATACGAGATCCGTTCAAAAAGAGTTCTCGCACTCTCGTTACAAAAGGACTCTTATAAATTCGCACGCACCCTTCGCTTGCACGTTAAATATAAAATATTTGAGCTCGCAACGACTAAGACAACGATACTTTCTACCCTGTGATCAGGTTTCCTTTTAACCTTTTGTAACTGCACAATATCGTGTAAATTAAAAGCTGGACGTCAACGTTCTATTTTCTTCGCCTATTCCGTTTCATCTTCCATCGATGTGATATTAAGAAAATGCTAGTGACTGCAGTTGTTAAGATGTTTTAATTAATTCAGATAGTCACAATCCAATGTTATAATTAATTGGATAACTAATTAATTAATAATTAATTAATAATTTTTTTCTCTGTAATACCGTAATGAAATTCTGGTTTAGGATTTAAGAATTCAGGGATCAGAATTAATAACTTATCTGTAACTGAATCAGTTGGCAATCTCTGAGACTCCAAATCTAAACTGAAGCTTCACGTCAAATTTTCGGCTGTTATCAATTTATCACTGAATTTCTATTACCGTGCTACTTCTATTTTCGTTTCTATTATCACGAATTGTTATCAATTTGACCAATTTACGTACGACCACTGTACGAAACAAAGACCATGAATATACAATTACGCGCGTAATTAACCGTGCATAAAATTATTACGCTTATTAACCCGTGCAGGTATTAAAATCTGCAATTACTATCGTAGAACTTCATTGCTACAAAAGCGCTACATAAATCATTCCGTTCTTCTCTTGTCCCAAATTGCGACATTTTCTTAGTTTTAAGTATATTTAAACGTAACCCAGTCAAAACGAATGACGAGTTTATTACTTCTTAATAATTTCTATTCAGCGACATCACACCGACGAGTTCAAAAGAAAAAGAAAGCGACAAATTATTGTATACGGTTCGGTCACTCGTTACGGTCCGCAAACCAGTTACCAGCGCAAGGCGTTAAAATACCTATCTCCGTTTAAGGGTAAATATCGAGATTTATTACGCTGTTAAGTGAATCATCGTATTTGCCTATCAATCGACGCGTTAAATACTTCAAGCCCGTTGAACAAAGGTGACCGGAGGCGCCGAATAATAGGACAGGTTATCCGACGTGATGCTCGTTACACGCAACAATTGGTAACCTGGCTGAGGTGCTTGTAAATCGGGTTGGCGTGCTTGAGAAATTACACGCGCACAGGGGACGAAGATCGCTGTCGGAGAGGTCGCGAAATATCGTTTCGATGCTGGATAAAGGCGAGACGAGGAGGCCGAGGAGGAGGAGAAAGAAGGAGCAGAAGTAGGAGAAGAAAAGTAGGGGAAAGGTGGTAGACATGAGAACTGCTAGTTTGAAGGGATGAGGCGACTCAAACAGAGGGTTGAAAAATTACCAACGGAGACGGTGAGCGTATTTCCCTCGCCGACTTCCCCGGGCCAGTGAGAAACGAGTGTAGCAGAGAAAGGTCTCGGGCGACGAGGGGTGGGGGCGGGGAGAAGAGGGGGATAGAAACGGGAGGGAGAGAAAAGTCTGTGAAAAGGACTGGAATGACGTTGAGCCCGAAGTCTGCGGTCTCTTGCCACATTTTTTCCGTTTAAAGTAATTTTTCTGCCCCTTTGGCCCATCTAAACCTTCCCCGTTCCTTTGTTTCCGCCGCAGTTATCGTTGCAGTATTTCCTCTGTTACCGGATTTTCGCGATAATTGTTTAAAATTTCCCTTCCTCCCACCTCCTCCTCCTCCTCCCCCCGCAAGATAGAACGACGTTTGTTTCCTCAATCAGGTCGATTAATTACTCCCTCCCCCCACCCTTCCCCCACTTTTACTCTAGCAAAATCTCGTTGCCACTCGACAAATAATAATAATTGTCCGTTCGGAGATTTATCTCTTTCTTTCTCGGTAATTCGACGATTCAGTGAAAGACATAATGCTTCCGTAACGTGGTATTACGATTTCTTTTTCGTTTCAATGGAATGAAGAGGCGTTAAGTTGAACCATCCGTTGCACTCGTTCATTTCGTTCAAAATTGTTATTGAAACGAATCGGTTAATTAGCTCGTAATTATTTCTATGAAAAACAAATGATCAAAATGATCACTATTGTTGGGAATTTCGTAGATTTGTAGATTTATACATCTCTGTTGAAAATAGAAATTTTCATAGATTTTACAGTGTGTTTCTATTTAAATGATCTTTCATAAAGAAATATGTAAATAAAACTACGATTTATTATATTAAATACAAAGCTTTTCTATTTTGCAAATTTCCTGAAATTTAATTTAGTCAATTGCTTAATTGTTGCTAATACAACAAATAAGCAATCGCGGATTTTGTAATTTTACAACAGTAAACTAATTTGTATGAAATATACAAATATCGCGTTTTTATCGCGAGTAAAATTAAATTTTATTTTCGTGCGTCTCCGGCAAATTTAAGATGAGAGAAAGAGAGAGAGAGAGAGAGAGAGAGAGAGAGAGAGAGAGAGAGAGAGAGAGAGAGAGAGAGAGAGAGAGAGAGAGAGAGAGAAATACGAAACAACGCATGGCATTTCTAACTAGCCTATTGGTTCTGTTGAGTATTTTCCTTGTCACGTTTCCTCATCATCCAGTTCAATGGATGACCATTTTTCTTTAAACTCTTTACTATTCGCTGGACGCTTTACAAGGAATACAAATGATCGTGATATTCAAGCCGTACAAATACTGCTGCACAATCTTCTGTACAAGTTGCTAAGAAAATCTTGGATCATACGACGATTTTGTAATTCTTGTTCTCTTTATATTGAAATATTTTAGAATAAATCCACAATAATATTTTATATTACGACAAATGACATTTTCCATTTTATAATAAATTCTCAATAGTTAATAACACATAAATATCTTAATAGGATTTTTAAAGATATTTTTATATAAAAAAAGAAAATAGAAATTTGATTTGTTATACAATTTTATAACCAAAGTTGTAAAAATTCACAATAATATTTTTTTTTATGATAAGTCCAAAATGCTGTCCTATAATAACAAATTCACAGATATTTTAATAGGATTTTAAATACAACAAGATATTCTTGTATCAATGAGACAGAAATTTGATTTTTTACAACTGTACGACGAAATTCTGTCATGTACGAATTCACTGTTGTTTTCATACGCGGGATTATTTTTAAAAAGTGTCTCTCCATACGTTGTATATTTCACGCAATGCGCAACGTCGAGTCAAAAGCGATCTTCTTTGACGTTTTAAAAAAAATCTCAGTATTCGTTAATTAACAATGCAGTCTTTTAATTAACAATATTACTTTATCCCTTTACCCCTGTGTTGCGTCAATACTCACGATACTTGATTAATTTTTGTAATTTAGCCTCGGACGTTTTTAATTTTTAGAAGTGAAGTCCATCTTACCATGACAAATATTTGCAAAGAGGAATATCCACCTCTGATTTTATACATATTGTCACGAAAACGATCTTTCTATCTCTTAAACGTTGTTAGCAGTGAGAAAAATATTCCACCAAGTATTCTTTTTTCAAATTACGATTACGATTACAATAGTAACATCCCCATTGCCACCATTATTCAAAACATCACGTAGTGCTGTTCACGCTTAATTTTTCAACAGAGAAGAAGAATGGCCATTATCTCGCTATCAATAATTATTACTAACCAGCTCTTTGTGTACATGTCGAGTACACGATCAACTCCAAGAATTAAATCGAGGAGAAAACAGTTCCCCGCCTTGAATTCTCCGGTTACACTAACATCGACCGTGCGCGGTGAGAAAGTCAGTTAAAAAAAAAAAAAATATCAATTGCAGATGACACGGTGAGAAATTAATGAGCGGTAGATTTTAGTAGCGCCTTACTGGCTCCTACACTTCCCAAGAACGAGTGAGAAAGAGTTTTATATATATATATATATAAAACGAAAGATAGGTGAAGAACGCGGGGAAATATTAAGGGTAGGAGATGGTTGAAGGCAATGCTGGTAGGTCGTTAGCGTTAATGAATAAGTAAGGTTAATTTGCGAATGGGTTTCACACTACGCGCTGCTTCGCCCGTTTGCACCCGAGGGCATCCATTTCATTATCGAGTCTAGAGCGCCCCCTGGATCCACACCCCCTCTTTCTCATTGCCAGCCACCCGCGATCTCGAGATCGCGTCCCGACCCCTTCGTTTACAACCTTTTAGATTTTCTACTTTAAGTTCCCGAGAGTGCGAGTGTCTGCCTTTTTTTTTCTAAAAAAAAAGAAACGAAAGAAAGGAGAAAGAAGAAGAAGAAGAAGAAGGAGGAGGAAGAAAAAAAAAAGCCAGGGGTAATCCCTCGGTTGACGCGCGCACTTGTCATTTGCTAGCGAACGTCTGTCTTTGCACGAAGATGGAATCAACTGTTATGAATGCTGCTCGTTTGTGGATGTTTAGAGAGCTTGCTGCGCGCACAGTGTATCAGAGGGAAGAATACCCCGGTAATGGTTGCATTATTCAGTCGGATTCGACGAGAAAAGTACACTGTAACAGCCGGGGCGAAGTGAAATGGAAACGTCTGAAAAGGAACTTTAAAAGAATTTTTAAAGCGCACTACAGCGTAGCAACACTGACAGTGAATACGATCTACGAGTTGATATCCCGTTTTCGTTTTCCCTGCTCTACCTTCGCCACGGTAGGTGTTCCGCTCTACCCTGGTGTTTTTCTTCGAAATAATTAGAGAGTAAAAAAGAACAGAGAAGAAAGAAGGGGGTCGGGAGGCGAAATTGTACCGAATCGACGGTTGGAGAGTTGGCGAGTATTTTGATTAACAACGTTTACGTTGCGGGGGAAAGAACTTCGGCTCGAACGTGTGCAACTGTTTAGTTAGTGTTAATTGAGAGTCTCGTTAATATGCGTGACTTTAGTTTAATTACGAGTCGTATGATTCATCGCAGCTCATGGCGTTTATTAAATGGCGTTCTAACGAAATAATCGAGTTGAAATAAATTTGCGCCTCGGGAACTGCAACGGGTTTCGGATTCGTTTCTTTTTCATTTCGATTTTCGACGTGTTACAAATATGATATATTTTTAATTTTCGAAAATTATTTATATGGATGTAAAACGAGCGTGTCTCGCTGAATCTTTCACGAGATTTTCAATTTGACAATAATTGCGGATCTTTACCCACTCGCGGGAAATTTTGGCGTGTAAAACCAAAATTTTCTGCCCAAGTTCCAAATGGGTTTTTCGCTCGTATTCCCAAAAGCACGAATTTGCACAAAAGTCCGCAATTGTTAACAATTGTTAACAGCGGCAGAATTTCAAATATCGAAGAATAACGATCAATATTGAGATAATATTCAAACAATGAAGCTTCCTGCACAAGAACAATAATTTAACAACGCAATTCTACTTAACAACGAAGCGGAATATTCTCTGATGTTTCTATCGTAGAAATTAATAACACAAAACCCAGGTTCTGTCCAGGTAAACGAATGGATCATTAAACGGTGCTTCTCCAATTGACGAAGTTTTCCGAACGTTTCAGTCTTTCGTCGTGAGCGCGACAAAATGAGAAGCGAAAATATTTGAAATGTATCTGGAACACGATGGAAAATGTAAAGCTTGGATACCAAGCGTCACTTGCTGTCGACTGAAATTTCATGATGCGGATAATTCGAGACCGGAGTTGTACTTCCACCTCAAACGGTGCTTAAGTAAAGAGCGCAGAAAATTAGTGGTGGAGGATTGACGTTTTAAAAGTTACATAATTAGATTGATATATATATATATTTTTTTCTGTTTTTAAATCTACTCTGTCGCATTTTTCAGTCTGCAGCGGGAGTTTTGCAATATTTGATCGATAAGGGAACTATGATGCGTAAAATTGTATCGGAAAGTTATAATTTGCAGTTCGAAGGATTAAAAGACAAAAAAAAAAGAAAGAAGAAAATGTGCACGTGTCGTTTAACTTCGATAAATTTCTTCTTGAAATTAATTACTTATTCAGTCCAATAATATTGTTTAGCAAAACAACTCGACGGTGTATAAATGTGGACGTAAAACGAGCGGAGAATAAGACACATAGCAAGCTCGTGTATATAACAACGTTGAGTTGAAAAATAGGAATCGAGAAAACTTTGTATGAAGACACTTTGTGTTTGTTGTTCAAACGATAAAATGGGAAATTTGAGGGAACTTTTAAATACGTATCAAAGTAAAACGAGAGAATGAACGAAGGTATTATAATAGTTATCGATATTTAAAAATCGACCAATATATCTTTAAAGTCTCGTAATATTCTCTACAATAAACGAACATCATGCAAAGGAATATTGCAGAAAATTTTGAGGAGACTTCTAGGTACAAAAATAGGATGAAAAACGAATGAAAATGAAGTAGAAAAGGTATTATACGTAAATATTTAAAACTCATATCTTTAAGATTTACTGTAAGACGAACATTTACATTCATTACAAAAACGAATATTAGAAATGGAAAAATTTAAGTAAACCTCTAAATACCAGAATAAAACCAAAGGAGGGAAAAAAAGAAAAACTGGATAAAAATATTAGTTATTGATCTTTAAAAATCTACCAATACAATACGTTTATTTTAGATATTATTTTCAAGATCTAGCAACATTTTCTGCATGAACGAATATTACACAAGTACTTACGATGTACGTCTAGCAGCTTACATCCCAAAACTGTCGTAAGCAAGAAATGGTTAAAATACCGAGAATATGATCGCGAGGATATGGTTATTCAGAAAGTAGACATGTTGCTTCACCAAGTGGCTTTAAAAAATCCTTTGCAAAGCTAGGTGGTAAGAACAGTTTCGAAAAGACAGAATTATTTTCAGAGCAGACGTTGGAGGAGCTTATTTAACGTACCATTTCTTTCAATTCCTTTTCAATTGCATATTTATACGGGCGCGGGCATTATTTGTATAAAATGTGTGGAAAATGATCATTCAAGTAACGTATCATTTTATTTGACTCGATGCTGAAATAATTCTATTTCGGTTGGTTTGCGTTTGAACAAGCAAATGATATCTCTCGAAGTGATCTCATATATTTGATTACCAAATAAAATAATTTTTGACTTCACTTTGTACTTCGTATTTGTTTCTACAAATAATTTCTTAAAACGTTTCTGGTTTTGTTATATAAACTTTTTATCTTCTGCCGGTGTTTTGTTGTTTGTTATTTTAATTCAAATGAATTACTATTATCAGAAAATTAAAGATGAATAAGGAAAGAATATCGCTTCTGAGAAGAATAGAAGAATCGTTTCTAAACATTTGCGACGAAATACAACAACAACATTGTACTTTCCTCTCTCCCCGATTAATTTTTTCAAATTGATATCTTCCGAAAAGGCAATTTCACCTGGGCCTGCTCTTTCAACAAAATACCGATTAGAAAAACTGAAAATTTTGAAAGTGAAAATTTTAAATTTCAAGGTTGAGAAGTGAAGAAATTAAAAATATAAGTCATTACAAACAATATTAAAGTCATTTACAGAGAGGTTAATCGTCGAATTGTTACAAGTTCGAACAGGAAGTTCGGGTCAGCATGCGTGAAATTTTCAAAAGAGTCATTTTTAACCGGTTTTGGTTTTCATAGGGAACGAGAAAGAACTGTTGTTTTATAAACGTTCAATTAACGCGCATGTTTGCCACTAACAATAATTTTGTTGACGTGGCTTTGTGATGCCTTTATTATTGAAAACCGTATCGCGAGTATCGCAATAAAATGAATCGGACGATATTAAAAAAAAGGGAGAATTTTTCGATAAACTAGGAAAATAAAATTCAACATTTTCGAGAAAAATGCTCGATAACAATAGTGGATAATACTCTATATCATTCAAAGGGAACGGAAACAATACCGAATTGTAGTTGGAAAGATGCCCATGTCCCAATGGCTATAGTCCAACGCTGCCTTTGTTTCTTTTTTCGCGGGGGAAATAATATGGTCGAAGTCGAGATTTCGTATATTATAAAATAACATAACAAGGTATACAATATTTATGCAGCGGACGAAATAACAGTGGAAGTTAAATCAAATAAAAATTGAGACACTGCGAGTGAGCGATCATGTTTCGCCGGGGAATATGCGAGCTTTCGACTTTTATTTACGCGAACGATTTATTTCGCCAATTAATTAAACTATCAAGTATAAGAATTTGAGAAAGTGTGTGTCGTAAATATTATATCGGGAAGGATATTGGCAGCTGG
Organism: Melipona bicolor; assembly: GCA_030673865.1. Taxonomy (NCBI): domain Eukaryota; kingdom Metazoa; phylum Arthropoda; class Insecta; order Hymenoptera; family Apidae; genus Melipona; species Melipona bicolor. The sequence goes on along the minus strand of JAHYIQ010000015.1, from coordinate 1,233,562 downwards.
GGGAAATATTACTGAAACCGCTTCGTGAAACGGCTTCAATGAAAAATAATGAGAGTATTATTACAGTTATTATAGTTGGAAATTAAACAAATCGGGAGTGAAAGAAATTGGAGAACGAAAATGCGTTGTGATTGCAGTTGAATTAATTTTAATACAATGACACGTATTTCTGTTCGTTTTATCTGTCGTTTCTACTTTGTTATTTTTTCTGTTCATATTATGATAACAAAATTGTCAGGTAATGCCTAATAAAAATTGCATGGCACTCGGAATAAAATATATAGTCTGTTAAATTAAATTTTGTATCAACATTCTATGATAGTAACCACGTAACACGTCTCTGCTACGTATTTGAGAACAGGGTATAAAATATTTCCAATGGTTCGAAGACACCGCGTTCTTTCCCGATTACGTGCCGATACATTTTTGACTCTCGAATTTTTATATTTCTCGTATCACTGTACATCAATTTTGCACGTAATAAACTATTTATGAGAACCAAGATATCATTTATTTCCGCAAAGAGATTGCAAAAGAAAAAAAGAAAAAAAAAAATACAAACTCTTCGCGAAAGATTTTCCAAAATTCGACCTGAGAATCGCAAGGGACGGGATGAGATTCTGGCAACCAGGGAAAATCAGAACGTGTTAGACTTCGACCTTGAGATTTCACGAAGCCGCAAATGGAATTTCCGTGGACGTAAGTGAGAGAAAGAGAGTTCCAAAGTCCCCTGAGGAATATTGGCAGATGCATTAGTATTAGTAGCCGCGGAAGTCGACTACTTTCGTGCAAATGTACGCACGTACACCGATGTATCGTCACCATTCACACGACGTCCAACGTGGTGGTAGTTATGCACGAGTTCGATCATACCGACATCACCGGTCCGAGGTCGACATGCAGATCTTTGCTAGGCAATATGCGCGCCTCCCATAAATCATTTCTCGCAATATCTATTCGACCCTTTCGGCTCTGCTATTCCTTAAGGAGTCTGACTTTCATATCCTCTAGTTAGAAAACACTACTATCCCGCGAGAAAAAAAGGTGGGAAAAGTCCCCCTCTTTAACCGGTAACCAATTTCCTTCGTCGTAACATCCACGGGGATATTACGACCGAGTAGTTATGAACTTGGAATTATCGAGAGAAGTACCTCGCGGTACTTTTATTCGACGCCGATGCGACGTGGATTTTAATTTTTAATCGGCGCGGTAAATTTTTCGTCGTGTTAACCCTCTCGGGACTGCACGTTTGCTGGGACACGAGCTCCCATGTACATGTTACAGTAAACTGTGAACTTTTGTTAACTTGTAAGAAATTTATTATTTCTATGTAACTGTAAAATCTGCGTGGTAATTAATTAACGTTTTAAAAGCGATTAATGCCGATTATGATTAGTGTAAAAGAATTAAAGCGAACGATGATTTACGATCAAAGAACTTGGAAATTAATCGCTACAAGTCACTTCTGGTTAAAAACAATTTTACGCCATGCGAATATTCATTAACATTTGTTAAAGTTATCGACTACACAATTTTGCGGATATTTTCGTACTTTTGAATCTTTTTACGAACGTGTAAAATACATCAGAGTAATTGGTCGTGTTTGTAATTGATACGCCGCGACAGGAATGATGACTGCGCGAAAACTATGTGTAAAATTTAATCATCTCCGACAGTAAACCGCGTAACAGCACGTTGAAAGCCGGCGGCTTTGAAATTATTTAGCTTATTTAGCCCGGCGTGTTGAAAAGTGCAAGGTGATTGACAATGAACACTAGGCTGCGTGAAAGCTACGCTCAGCCATGAACACCAAAATGGAAAGTATAGACAAAACAATTAGGAACTGGAAATTGGGAATAGCGATAGGACAGAAACGAGTTAATACAAAAATAGCAATAACGAACAGTGTAACAATAACTGCTGATTTTTATGCAAATTCACATTTCAGAGGGTGATGATTGAAAAAATAGGACCACGCTGGGAAATTTGTTTTACGAAATATGTATCATAGAAAGTGCTGAACTTTCGATATTTTGTTGATTATGATCTTGTGTTTTAAAATTTGCTACAAACGCATAAAAATCCGCAGTTAAAAAAAAAGGATTATCAAAGATCAAATTATTCGAAGTATAACACATCCACGCGTCTAGAATCACAAAGTCGCTGTCCGCAGTGTTGAACGATTAAGAAGCTTTTTCACCATTTTTCAAGAAAAAATTGTTGAGCTTGAAATCAACTTTGCGGCAAGTTCTTTACATACATTTCCATCAAATCAAAAGTGTAGAATTCATCCGTGACAAACTTTCCTTTCCACCCTGTACGCGTAAAAATTCGAACCGTTCGAAATTGCTGCGACGTCATGTGCGCGGTTCGTCAAAAGCAAATCTCAAAGGGTGTACGCAGTAAGCGAACGTAATGCCGCAAAGCACGAGCCTGTTATTACCTCCAAGTTCTAAATTTTCGTTATAACTTTTTAATAAACCATCGCGTACTTGTGTGTCCGTGCGGCAGTCTCGTTCTATTTTTAACCTCGCGGAACACGCTGACGAAGTTCGCGGGAAAATCTGGAGAACAGTCTGTATATTTTAAAAGTACGCAGCTGCTTGCAAACTCCGTTTTTCATAAAAAGCAACCTCCATTTCCATTACGTATGCGCGCGGAGGTAACTTAATAATTCGCATTCGTACGAACGAGAAAGTTCTCCTTGGTTAATCGAAGGGTTCAGAGGCTGATCGGCCTGAATAGGTACAAGTGAATGTAACTCGAAGCTAATAATTAGACCGCGTATGTGAAAAATGTGCACAATGTACGCGATACTCAAAAATATATAAAATGGAAGAAGAAACAATTTTAAACATCCGGAAGATCGATCCATTTCATGAATTTACACAAATTGTGTATAACGTTTCGATGTCTTACGTCTAAAATAATGTTACAGTTGCAGCAAATATTGAAAAGAAAATTAATAACGCTAAAATATTGTAAAGATCTTGCAGAACGAAGTACATAAATACTGTACAGCCTACACACGCAAAAACTACGAGGTGTATTGTTACTGTCGGATACTAGAACATTCCGATAATGAAACGTTCGGATAATAGAGAGTTCGGATAATGGGTGTTCCGATAATCGAGGTTCTACTATTCCCTTCACAAAACCTTCACTCAATAGAACAGTTTAGTCGTTATTAGACTGCGGATTTTTATTCATCTGTAGGAAATTTTCAACTGTGAAATTGCGCCTGATGAAGTGTGAAATTGCGTAATAGGATGAGAAAATACGTAAAATATCCGAGACGTCGCGTTTTTTGTCATATTTGACACGTAAAACAATTTTCCATTTTCTTTTAATTATACTTTTAAAAGTATGAATTTGCATTAAAAAATCCGCAGCCTAATGACACCTAATGTATTTTCGAGTATACTCGAGTATACTCGTCATATAGTAAAAAAGATTTGCACTTGCTATTAATTTTAACACATTTTTAAATACTTTAGAACAAAAAAGAATTGTAATAACGTGTAATTTTTTAAATGGAATAATACAATTTTATAATAAACATTTGTAACAAAATATGATTTAAAAAGGAAACAAGATTTTTGGAAGATTTTGTCTTTTTTATTGTAATTTTTACAGCAAATGCACTTACGCTTTTACCTTTATCGTTGCAGCTTAAAAATAATTAAGCACACCGATGGATCGTTTCTCAAAAACGAGGTAAAACACTTGAAAAATATTTTACCTATCATAAACATGTTTCCTCCTCGAAGATTCAAAAAAGATCTAACAACAAGAAACATTTCGAAGAATGTCTAATCAGCCACTAGCAACAGCTTTCTTTAACACTGTGACATTCACGCAACGATGACTCGCGATTATGACATTTTTGAAGGCAGAAGAAACAGAAATACATATTTATTTGCCAGTGTGTGCTCGATCGTTGGAACGGAAACTCCACTCCGCGTTTCGTTTCGGATAGACTGGCAGAAGTGTGTATCGATTTTTGTTCGGTCTCGCGTACCACATTTCGTCGTTTCGAATTTCACGAGGTCGTAAATTCCGGTTACGCTCATTCGCGGCGATGTATCAAGACGCTGATTTATGTGAAATTAATCACGGAAACTACGGCGAAAATAGGTGCGAGTGGATAACGATAGGGACAATCACTCAGCTGTGACTATCAAACGATATTATAATTTGACGTGAAAAGCAACAAAGGTAAAAAAATTGACGATGTCTGAGGATGACGATGGTTGTTTTCTCGTCCCTTACGTGTTGATCGATTAAATAAATAAAATGTATCATGAATTTTTTAATGTTAGATCAACTAAATCCGCGAATATGACAGATATCAGATTTTCTTTTCTTCTCATTTTTTTTTCACAGGTATTTGTTGTCAAAATTATGTTGATTTCCGTTTAGATAGAAACTTAATTGTACAAATTCATTTATTAATTATAATTGTTATTATTTCAATTATAATGATTTATATGGAGGGCAGCTAATCAGTGTAATTAAAAATGACTTGTACAAACATATTTTCATTATGATATTACAACGATCATATTACACTGATTATTAAAACTGCGAATTTTCATGAAATTTCATATTTTTGAAAGTATAATCTAAAAAATAAAATTTCTGGTAGAAAATTGTTTTACGTACCAAACGCACTATACTGGAGATGTTTCGTGCAATTTTGTGCTTTAAAATTTTTTATAAATGTTAAAAATCTGTAGTCTAGCGATGTATCATAATAAAAAGTGTTTCTCAGCTCTCCAATGTAGAATATTTTGATACGCATTAAAGATCGACTGTTCTATTAAATTTTGAAGAGTAAACGCGTATAACATGTAAAAATATACGAAATGTCCAAAATAGAGACATTCGATGGATTTGAGTTTTATTTAAGCTTCATTTCTGTCGTTTTGTTCACGTCGATATAAAGACCGATCGTGTTCATTCGTATTACCATTTTCAGGCTAAGGTGCACTCGAGGCTTGGATGGTGTTTGCAATATCCTACAAGTATGCTGATTAGAAATTTCCTGCGCCCGATGAGAACCAATCACTATGCATACCTATACTTCTGGATAGTGTGATCGTAGAAAAACCAGTCTTCTTAAAAATTTTCGAGAATCATTTCGAATTTTACAGCAGTTGTCGATCGCGTACGATCATCATAACGGAGGACTATTACAACTATTATACATTAAATGATTATAGATGATTATGGTAAAATTTGAAACAAAAAATTGCACACGATGTATTTCTAAAAATTTCCTGAACATTTTCGAGCAACTACAGATCAACGAACAATATTACTATGCACGTGAAAGAAGAAGAGAAATAAAAATAAACAGGCTGAAGATAAGTCAGCAGGTGTGCTGTAAAGGAAGATACTCGTCCATCAAGGCCAACGGATATCCCGTGAAACAAGTAAGCTCCGAGAGCTTAGGCCTCTTTGCCTACTTTGTCATTTGGACCACCACCGCGTGATCCAGTGTACTCCCAATGAGCAGTATTTCATGAAAATTCATGGACTGTAAATTCACATATGCGAGCACATGCATGTCTATACAAACCTGTCTCTAATTACGTAATTGTAGACGCGTGATTTTAAACATATCCGAAATACGCTTCCATTAGCCGAAACGAGTCCAATTAAAATTCCCACTCTCTCCTCCCCCCCCCCCCACAGTGTAACGCAGCTTTCTATCATCGTAAACAGTTTTTCCTCTTTTTCGTCATCATCCATTTTGTGTAATACTTGACGGTGAATTGAGGTCAGAACGAAAAATACGCGTACTCAACTGTGTATGGTTATATATATATGTACGGAGATGACTCTCTTTTTCTTCTTTTTTTCCTTCAAACATATATGTACATGTAATATCTCAAATAATTAAACCGAATGAAACTCGGAACGCATTAAAGCTTTTACCGGACACTTTCGTGAAATTTCGAACTTTTCCAACTTCGCTTCGCAGAATCAGTGCCGTCGCTACGAGCGAAACCACCATTTGGTTAAACCGATGTCAGATATATATCGCAACCGTGTCGGTTTTTTTCGCGGCGCGAAGTATCGCGAAATTGCGCGCGAATAAACGGAGATGGTGGGAGGGAGGGAGGGAAGAATTATGTAATTGCTCGACAATCAAAAAAGATTTCAGAGTGTTCGACGTTTAAAGAGCGCGTTAGGATTGGTGGATATTGGTCGAAGTAGATCGGCAGATCGAAGGAAACCTATTTGCCCCCTTTCTGATCGTGACGTGTTCTTGAACGCTTGTCGCATGCAATTGCTTGTCTTATGAAATAAAGAGGAGCGTGTATCCTCTATGTATCTTCCGCGTTTCAGGTAGAAAGACGGAATGAAATTGTTGACAAAAGGATAGCGTGACGTAGCAAGGATCCTTTCACAATAATCCTGAACTGAACGGTTGATATCTGCGGACTGCGATATGCAGCGAAAAATGCACCAGAAACCAATAACGATGAAAAATTGTCGGTTTTTAAACTGACGTAATTTTGCAAAATGAATTCACTTGGTTTTGCTTTTTTAAAGATGATTTTACATCATGGTCGGATCTTGAAAATCTTCCTTCTTTTTTACCATTTTATTGGTAATAAAAATACTATAATAAATACTTCAAACATTAGGTTGAATGTTACGGTCAACAGATAAAATTTTAGAATTTCTCGAATCTGTCTTATTTAAATTTAGCCTCCAATAACGTTGAAAAACTTTTTTTGATAATCAGAGATCACTACTTTCTTAAAGAATGAAGTCTTGTTTCTCATTTGCAATGTCTTCTTAAAAATTGTATCATATCTTTTCATCATTCTATTGAACTTCGAACCAGAAATGATAAAATGAGGATTCTTCTCATTCAAATTCAAACGAGATTTCCAAGCGTTGAAAAATTTCTTTGACAATCAGGTTCACTAAGATCTCAGAGACTTAAGTCTCCTTAAAATTTGCCGCACGATTTTTTCTTTCACCATTTTATTGAATCCTTTGAACACGAGGATTAGAAGTGAATTTCCGCTGTTCGATCCTGAAGTTCATAATTCAATAAAGTAGTGAAAAAAGAATCTTACAACAAGTTTTAAATGGAAAGACCTCAATCTTTCACTTATCCATGAAAACGATTTTCTAACATTTTCAGAGACGTGAATTTTCAATTCAATATAATACAATTTTCGAGAATAAAAGTACGTTATTTTCCCATCCGATACATGATGTAAAAACACCTTCGAAAAAGAGAAAATGGTTTGTTATATGATTTTTGTTCTACAAAGTTATAACTAGCAGTGAAAGCTATTACTAGTTTTTCATTGTCAGTGGTACAGTTTTTACACTCTTCACTGTATATATTACCACAGTATGGTCTTTTTACAGTTTGACACGTGGACAAGGAGGTAAATCTTCTTTTCTTTATACATCTCAGATTCGTAAAATCTTGTTGGTGATATTCTACGAATAGCGTACATGCCGCCCTGTAACCCTAGCCTCGGTTCAACAGTTATCCTGTTGAATATCTTCCGATGCGAAGGAATTCGTAAACCGTAATAATGCAGAAACTATATACACCTGCATATCTACATATGTAGTAACACGTTACAACCCTATGTAGAAACTACCGCGTGCATTTCAAACGTAGTTGATCTTTTCAGCATCGGCGAAGAAGACTTCCAAACTAGGATGCAAATAGGTATGTACATACATGCATACGTACGTCTGTGTTTATTCTGTCGTAAAATAAACCAAACTGATAGGTATCGGATTTCATGCACGGCCATCGAATTGACATTTCTAACAAAATACAAAGTAATTATTAAGGCGAATAGTGCGTGCTAATTTAAAAACGACGTGGACTTCTTTCAGAATTAGTTCAGTTTTGTTAGGCTATAGATATTTACAAATACCTCGTCACGTTTAGAGAGTTTAGATAATTTATAACCGGGTCTTTCATAAAATTTCAGTAAAGTCGCCATTTTATAAATCAGGTTAGAGATGGAATATACATTAAGAAGTATCGAGATGGTTTCTTAAAGGTGATGGGCTCGTTTCCTATACTTGCCATCCTACGCAAGTCAGTCTGAACGAGAAATTCTACGGAAACTCGTACTTCAGAATTGGTTTTAACACGTTCTTTATCCTACGATTTAACTCTCTCTGAAGTCTTTTGGAAGAAAAAACTAATGTCTCTTGGGAGGAAGCTCTGAGGAGGACAGTCAGTTGCCAAGAATTGTCAGTTGTAGTCGATTAGTTTTCATTCAGAGTTGTCAAGAGTCTTCAGTCAATTCTTGGTCAGTTATTAGTTAGGAGTCTTCAATCAGAATTGTTAGTTAGTGTTCATTCAGAATTGCCAACAGTTCTCAATTACTTCTTGGTCAGTTGTCAGTTGAATCTTTTTAATCAGAATTATCAGTTAGTCTTCATTCAGAGTTGTCATGAGTTTTCAGTCACTTTTTTAGTCAGTTGTTAGGAGTCTTCCATCAGAATTGTCAGTTAGTCTTCATTAGAAGTTGTCAACATTTTTCAATCACTTTTTAGTCAGTAATCAATTGTTAGTTAGAACTTTTTCAGAATTGTCAATAGTTTTCAATCAAAGTTAATTGTCAAAACTTCAGCCAATTTCAGTTATTAATCAGTCAGAGTCACTTCTCACTTCTTCTAGTCAGTTCTGTCTAGAGTGTTAATTTAAACATTAAAGACTTTTCAAATCTCCAATAGTGAGTTAATTTGTCACTCTCGGTTAAAGAATTATTAAAAAAATTCGTGTTACGTAAAATATGCAACCTATTCTTCATTATATTTAGATTCTCAGAGCGAGTCTTCATAAATTATGGATAAATATAAAATGTGCTTTATTTTCAATCTCGATTTGTATCACTAGCTTCCTTGATTTTTTTCTTTCTTATTCCAGTGATATATATCCATGTACCTATAATCTTCTTTTTCTTGCCATTTATCACCGTAGACGTATGTACCTTTTTCGTGCATTAACACACGACAGAGAGGAAATGTAGAGAAGGAATTTCACAAAGTGTGAGCGGAAAGTAAAGCGTATAAATAATTAAGAAAATGAAATGATCCTATCTGCAAATGACGTAATACGAAGTCCAGCTAATTCAGATCGTAGAGTTTCACGGTTCGAAGCGCAGAACTTCAAAAATCAACAGGAATGTTTAATTTTCACCCCACAGAAAATTAAATCAATTTAAGTAACTTTCGTTAATGTACACGTTCGCGCGAATACGTTTTGTTACACTGAAAAATTCGTGGGAACGTTTTCTTACATTCCCTTCTGCTTGAAAAAAATTTCTATATGCAATATTCTTAATTTGTTATACTAAGATATTATACTATAGTACTAGTATAATTTATACTAATTTGCTATTAACCATTACTATATCACTAGATTATTATTTATTAGATTTTATATTACGAGATACTCGTTTATCAAATTCTTTAATTTCACAAAACAGAAAATTAATAAAACAGTATATATTTTTTGTTGAAATTCCTTTTGAAATTTAAACGTTGTACAACTAAGAACATTGAAGAAAATGCATAAAATACTATATTCCTTAGAATATAGTTTCAAGCTAAAAAAAATTCCACGAAGCGCATGTTAAATACATGGCCAGCGTAACAAAAATATTGGCACAGGTATCAAAGGGAATATATTCTGAAATATACGTCTAACATATACGACGTATAGCATCATGAATAATGTGGAACTTAAAATGGAATGGCCAGTTTAAACAGGCGGGCGACATATACAAGAAAGCTAAGACGCACGAGTTTTAGTGGAAGTACGAAACGTTCCGCGGTCCGTGAGGTAAAATCTTGAAACTGGCATGCGACAGATTCAGCAAGTTATTGAAATACCACGTTTCAATATGAATCGAACTGAACAAGAAGAGCATTCGTATTATTCTCGATATCTATGCGGTTCCGGATAAAAGTTTGCGTACATTTTCCACTGCGTGTTAGTATTTTCATACTTTGAGTTCGATGTTTTGTAATATGTTAATTCCTGCGTATATTTATCCTTTCCTTTTGGCTATGTTCATCTAAATTGAAACAGCATACTGTAATGTATTAACAGGAAATAAAATATTTTCTAAACTAAAATAATATACTCTGATGCATTAAACTAAAGTAAAACACTGGTTAATAAAGAATAAAATATAAAGGTAAAATTCTTTTCTTATAAAAAACTTTTCAATATTCTCTCTATTCGATTATTATTTAAGTATCATTTATTAATTTTCACCGATACTGTGCTACATTATTCTTTGCAATAAAAGAATTTTTCACATCTACTTTCTAAAAATATTTCATCTCGGGATTTTATACGCTGAATCTTGTCTATAACGTGACAAAATGAAACGATTTCACGGACAAACACATATCGAAAGTATAAAGCGTGATTTTCGAAGATACTCCGCAGTAATACTATTCTGCAACAACAATAAACATTACACGATCTTTCACGGTAAAAGAATTTTTCATATCCGTCTCTTAGAAATATTTCATCTCGGAATTATACTCTGGATATTGCGCAACATGACAAAATAAAGTTATTTCATGGGAAGATACAAATTGAAAGTACAGTATAAAATATCCCCCCCCCCGGAGCTGTCGTTTTAAAGAAAATCGAATCTAAAGTTCTGTGTATCAAACCGAAAGACGCAGGACGAAACACTGTTCTTTGTGCAGAGGTAAGTGAAACAATTTTTTTCAAAGCTCTCTTCCATACAGGGAGGAACGAAACACGAGGATTTTCGTAGGAAATTTCCCGACACGTTGATGTGTATGAAAGTGTATTTTCGCTTGGATGTTGAAAATTGGACAGATACGCAAATGGTTGAGTGTGACTTGTTAGTCAGCTTTCGTGTTATTTCGTTATCGATCGTGTCTGTTCAAGCTGGCATAACGTTTAGAAACGTTAACAACGACGAGGTTCGAATAATTGAACGAGCTTTCAGTCTTTTTTTTATCACTTTTTATTTTATTGGAGCTACAAGTGAAGTTGTTATATTTTCTTTAAAATCCAGTGAAAATATAGTTAAACTTGTATTAGACTATGCTAGACTAAATATAATTTTTGCATCAAAATTAAACATTAGTTCAATTAAATACAACAGATTTATAGTAAGAAGAATAATTGAGATAATAAACGTTTATGGTAATTCGTACCAATGGTGTTTACTTCTTTATAGATTTATTTTTTCCAATTTCTTTCACGACACTAAGAAAATACTATGTCGTGTCTCATTGTGATCATCATCATTATTATAAATATTTGATAAATTTGTTAATTATTTCCATTATACTTACTGACACTCCAATATAAATTACAAAATTAAATCACTAAATATTATCTCAATTAATCTCTCCTCTACTATAAATACTACATTTAATCGAATTGGTTTTATCTAATTTCAATACTGACAATCCAGTACAAATCTACCATAGTTCAGTATTTTTCTGCCAAATTGAAACAAAAAAAAAAAAAAAAAAAAAAACTATTTTTTCTGTGATATTTGTATATGTATAACGATATTTATATATACGATATGCATATGTATTGTCTACCGTTGTTTGTTGTCGTATGAGAATAGAACATCATAAAAGTATCGTTTTTGTTCTTCCCCGTTGTCACCGAGTTTTCACAGAAGTACTAGTGTGCACTAGAGTGCAAGCATGCGATGAAGCATTGGGGCTGTTTGCTGTTGGTCCTAAATTACGTCGTACGTTAAATCGTAGAGTGTGTGTACACAGTCCTCAGAGTTTTTCTTCCCTCCCAGGCAAAAGCGCAACTTCGTGCCGACGCCACGCGTGGAAAAGTTACTTTAGCATCAGTCTTTTCTTCATGTGTATCTATGTATGATATACATATTACGAAAATGCAGGTACATCCTCGTACGCGGCGTACGTGTAAATTACACGAATTTTTCGAATAAAGTCCCTCAGCTTTAAAGTTCTTCCAGCGAGAGAACTACGGAACACCGTAAGTAGACGTGTACGTACGAAGAGAAGAGAAATACTTGCATCTCTCTAACTGCTTTCGGTTTCTTAACGTCAACATGCAGAGAAATTCACTAAATTAAACAAAAGTTTGACTCAACACAGCGGCTTCCATTAAATATTTCAACTGTTAGAATTTTATGTAGAAAAACTAAGTCGGATGGAAATAAATTACTCTCTGAATTTCTCCCTCTCGTATGTTCACACATAGGGCCATAGAAATCAATAGTCATTCAAATCCACCGTGGATATACGGATGATTAGAAACGAAATAAAAATCTTATTGAAGGTGAAGAGAAAACTACCAAATTACTACTTAATTAGAATTAGAACTCGCAAATAAATGCAATATATAACAATAAAAAACACGACACAAAGGAATCAAGAGAAACGAATTAATCTCTGAATTTCTCCCTCTTGCGTATACGATCGTAAAAATCAATAATCACTGAAATAACCGTAGATTTATCGTCGGAAGATGAATCAGAATCCATAGCCAACCAAGAAAAAAATATAGCAAGATAGAAAAAAAAGAAAGCGCGACGCGAAGAGACGGACAGAAATAAATTACTCTCTGAATTTCTCCCTCTTACGTATCCGCGTTTTACGTACACAGATTCGTAGAAATCGATAGTCACTGAAATGATGGCGAATTTATCAAAAAGATAAATTGGAACATTCGTTTCTCGTCGGGCGTGCGAGCGTGTAACACACACGTTTTAATTAAATCAATCTCCCTCGTAAATGACGCTTTGAAGAACCTCATTCTCGCCGTGGCCTGTTCTATCTTCGGTCTCATCAGTGGTACGGCGCTTTCTACACCTTCATTGATTTCACCGGTTCTATCGGTAGACCATTCTCTAACATCGCAAGATTACACGTATTTCGGTGTAACCGCAAGACTTGCCGAACTCCCGATAGTTAAACGAACCCTTCTCCGATGCTTCGTAACGAACGACGATAGCCAAAGATTAGACTATGTTACCCGAAACACTGAAATGTGTAATCTTGCTACTGCATGAGAAACTTTGTGGAAAGGGCAGCATCAAATTCTATGCCCAATATATATACATTAGCGAAGGCTAAAGAAGGCAACGTACAAACACATTCGGTAATTGCGAGAGCAAGTGCGGATTCACTTTTTAACACTGCTGCGTTCATTCGTTCGCTGCTTCGAATTTTTAATTTTTAACGATGGGCAACAAAGTTCTTCTGTTTCAACGAGATACAGCGTACGTACAAAAGAAGTTTCACTAACATGCGTGGCTTGTTTTTATTTTTGTGTTTAAAGTTCACTTGAAACTTTCATTTCGTTCATTGAAACGAGAATAAAGCTGAAATATCTCTAAAAACGTTGAACAATTCCTTTCATGACCAGATCCAACACGGTTTTGAAGACCGAAGTTTTCTTTCTTTATAATGACCTGACTTTTTACCGTCATTCCATTGAACTTTGAACATCAGAGGATTACGTGATAAGATTTCTCATTGAAATTCGAACGTCTAGAAATACTGAAAAATTCCTTTCACGATCGAATTCATTATGATTGTGAAAATTGAAGTTCCCCCTTTATAACGACTCTTTAAAACTTGCTCTACGATTCTTTTTTTTCATCATTTTGCTGAACTTTGAACATTACGGACACACGATGAAATGTTAAGACTTTTCATTAAAATTCAAACGTGTCTAGAAATATTGAAAAATTCTCTTCGCGATCGAATCCATTACGATCGCGAAGGGTGAAGTTTTCTCTTTACAAAGGCTCCGCAAAACTTGCTTTGCGATTTTTGTTTTTTGATCACTTTATTCAACGTCAAACATTAGGTTTAAATGATAAAACAAGATAATAATATTCTACAAAATACAATTTAATTATTTTGAAAAGAGAGTTTCAAATTTTCATCGTAATATTTAAATACTTGATTGTTGCAATACTTTTCTCACTTTGCTTTGTGTGTGTGTGTGTGTTTGTGTGTGTGTATGTGACACATGAAATCAATTTTCATACATGCGAATATATTTAATTTGCAAAATTTAATAAAGTTATAGCTAATAAAAAATATATATTTTTTAGCAGAATTTTCAGTAATAAACGCAGTGGTAAAGGGTGCTGAAAAAGAAAACCTAACACAATAATCAGAAGGGCTACTGAAAAAGAAATCGCCATATTGGCTATTACAAGAACATTTTCTACTTAATACAATAACCAGAAGGGCTATTGTCAAATTCATCGACATGAATCCGAGTAACAAACCGTATCTTGTTTCGCAATACTAACTCACTAGTACAACTAATTACGAAATATGAAATTTTCAAAATCAAACGCGAAGAGTGCTTTGTCACATAACTAAAACTCCCGAAAATAAGTACGTATTGCTATTAATCTATGCACTCGTTTTCAGAAATACGCAACACTAATTACGACAGGTCCAGTGCAACCATGGAGGTTGCTGATGAATGATCACTGTACTCTAGCTCTTGTAGCAGAGTACCAGGTAATCAGGAACAGTTTTCCACGAATCAAGAGGAAGAATTTGGGCATTTTGTAAACGCAACACTATTTCAAAAAACGCGATCATTCATTATCGCAACACTAACTCTAAAATCAAACTGAATGAAAATTATTACTAACAATACAGAAGCTACCGTATGAACAAAAAGCTACTTCAAGTACTCTAAAATTAATTAAAAGCAACGACTCTATAATTTAAAACAAGCAAAATAAATTTTACTATTAATACTAAATTAAAACATTCAAACCAAAATTGCAAAAGACAATCGCGGAATCATAATTCGCAACTCTACAGCAAACACGATTATCATTTCTTCGCAACTCTAATTTAAACCGTAATCAATTTCTCGCAACACTAACAAGAAAAACCACGATTTGCCCAAACGATGATGAACGATGATGGAGAAGAAAAACAAATACAACTACAAATACTAAAAGAGCATAGTGACAAAGTAGTAACAAGAATGGCCTCCCATGCTCTGAAATCATTTAAATGATTCAGAGAATGAGAAGCCATTTGTTGCGACCCTCTTCGTGGCAGTTTGCCGGGCCTCTTCGGCTATTAGCCTCTTTTTTCTTCGAGCGCAATGCCCGCTGAAACTTACGTCTAGCTCGAGTCTTTCTAATCGCAAACCAAAAAATAACTTACAAAGGTGAAATAATAATATAAATCGCGAAAGCTGATACACGTGGACGACTAACGATCATAATAATCGTTACCCGTTCGCACGTGCGTGCTCGAGCAATACCTACATAAACGATCGTTTCGGGACCTACTCGCGACCTATCCGCGACCGCGATCGCGACACTAAATTCGAAAAATCGAACAGTAAAACCAAAAACAAGTGGCATGCTCCATTTGTACCAATTTCACTGTCGATTTTTCAAATTAGATTTCCTGAAACAGGTTGGACACGCGAAAAGAAAACACGCGACCAGAGACTGTGCCAACCTGCCCGGCCCTACCTACTTATAATTAACCACAGGCACACCAGAAAGTAAGCTACCTATCCTAATCAGTCGCCCTATATTTAAAAAATGGCAAAACAGGCACACCAACACACTCATTCCACGGTTCTCACACATACCACTCGGGCGCAGAGAGACCTAAACTAGAGAGGACGTCCCGGGACGCCTCCGACACCCGAGCTTACACACAACTTTCACACTCTAATTTACGTACCATTTTCTTGAAATCGACTGACAATGGCTAGCGATCATTGCGTAAAACTTAATTTACGTTTACAAATATATGCGAAATATTAATAACTGAAGAAAGATACACATAATTTCTATACAAACTGTATGTGCAAGTTAATTTGGAATCATTATAAGTGATTATAATGACATAATAATAGTCTAATTATAATGTATTTATTAGGCATTACGATAATGCCTTAAAGAATTCATAATTCTTTAAATTAGAGCAGAAATATTTTGAGTATTACAATTTATAATGAATGGAACAATAAAAACGACGCAATTCCACATCCTAACCACACACACATATGTGGAAAATACGTCGTGCACGATACGCTAACACAATGTCAGTCGCTGAGAAATTTTTTATATCGTGCCCAATGTCTTTCACCCACCCAAGTAGCACCTGAGCACGTGAGTGAGATCATGACAATGAACACGGAAGGGGCCAAACCTGAAAATCCTGAACTAAAAAAATGATTAGTTTATGTAATTTGTATCTAACGAACTATTACATTATTTTATTTCAAAGTGTAATGACTCTACTATTTCAGAAATTTTAGAAATTGTAAGAGAATAAAGACAAAGAATTGAATTTATTAAAAAAGATATGATATCTAACGATTGATTCAAACAATTGACTCAAATTAAATATTAATAGAAACAATCTCAGGCGATTTCTTCATCAAAGCACATTTTCGAAAATGCCAAAGGAGTGTTCAAACTAATTGCCTTGATTCAAAAATCTGCCTGTCGCGAAGTATCTTCTTGCACATAAAATTTCATACATTCTTTTGCGGAAAAAATTCGAATCTCTTATATTTCAAATTCTACTAAAGTTCATAGTTATAAAACTTAATTAATTAAATCATTTAATAGTATTATAAAAAGGAAGACGAAGCAAGAAATTACTATAACAAAATATATATCACCAGTATCAATAAATAATGCATCTTTCATAGAAATGAAGTCGGAGGATATCCGTCTTCTCTACTATGAAATGCTCAAACGAAATCGTTTTAATGATAAGTATTTATAAATATTTATAATTTATCTATTCATATGGATATCCATTACTTTCGCAAACATTTATACTGAACATTATTTGATTTTATAAGTAATTACGATAAATGTATATATTGTAATTGTTAAAATCGCGATGTGCAAGAAGCCCTATCCTAATCTAATACATAAAAAATCTGAAAAGAATGTTACTACTCACGGGTATAAAAAATACCCGCGGTCACTATGCTCATTAAAAATTCTACATATACAACCAGTCACCCGTGCCGATTCGGACCTTTCATCCTACGACATGATTGAGTGACCGGAGGAACATAAATGCATGCGACTCACGCGATAGATGTGAAGAACGTTATCATCAATGCTGCACTGGATCAGGAAAAGTTATCGTGAAAGTCCTCAAGTAGATACCACTGAGAATCTCATGGTAGAAGTGAACGCCGTGATTTCTTAAAAATCATAAAACATATTATTTCTAAAGACACAGTGTTATTTGTGAAAATTTAAATTTTAATAACGATAAAAATTGGGACTAATAATTTGAAATATTTTTATTTTATAATTATGATTTTACGTTCAACTTTAATAGAAAAAGAATTATAAAGAATAAAATTTAAATACAAGGTAAAGTACTTACATTTTCAGCTTTTGAAGCATCATAAGATTTTTGCAGGATTAGGGGAAGTGGAGACTGTAGAAGATCTGTAACAAAACATTAAATATTAGAATTTATATTTAAAAGCAAAGAAAAATCTTAAGTTGGAGATAATGAAAGATTCTTACATTCTTTAAAGTCACCGTTAGATTTTCTTCCCAAAAATGCAAAAAAATTGATGCTGTGAATTGTCTGTAACAAACGTCAAACATTATATTTTGTTGTTAAATTTGAAAAATTGAATAAATTGAGATAAAATACATAAAACTTACGATCTTGATCTCCTGGAGAGGCCTTATCCTCTTGAGCACTGATTCTAATACCGAAAATGAGTATTGAACAAGAAAAAATATAAAAAAAGAAAAATAAAAGACTACCAACGCGCGCGTTTAAGTAACACTCACTGATTCTAATTATAATTTAAATGAATTAATAATTTAATGAGATCTATTTTGCTTAGAAAAATATTAAAATATTGCGCAATAAACACTGACTTTACCGACCGCATTGCGCGCGGTCACAAAAGTTTTCTGAAACTAAAGCTGATAGGTAAGGAGAAGGCGAAGGATGCCATTCATTTAGAAAATAGTACTATTTTATTAAAATAAAATATTAATTGATTTAATCTTTTCTATTTTCATTTTTATATTCCGAATAATTACGTGTTGTGAATTATATCTCAAATACATATGAATTGTATACCAAATGTTATCCAAAAGTTCATCAAATTGTCCATTAATGATTGTCCTTAATCGTAGCATCTGTGGATTCTATGTTATCTCAATCAAGGAATAACCTGCACATAGAGAAATCAAAAATCAGAATAAATGTGTCAAATGAACACAAACGTGTAAAAATAAAATGATAATCAACTTCAAATTCTATTAAAAAGACGTACGAGATGATCTGCCGGTAATCGTACAAGTGAAATCGACGATTGAAGAAAAATCGGGGCGAAAAAAAAATTTCAAAGCACTGTACGATTTTGTTATCGTAATGCTGATTAAATCGTTAAACATACGCGTATTAATTAAATGATATTACTAATGAGGTATAAATGAAAGTAAAAGAATATCAAAGACGCAGCGCCATGGAAGAAACGCCACTTATAGGTTAGAGAACGCAATGTGACGTATGCGTGTTATGAAATTAGAGTGGAATGACTCTCCGCGACACGTCTCGTCCGGAAATTGAGAAAGTAGTAGGGGAAGGGACGAACAGGCTCGATTTATAATAAGACCCTTACACAAAAACGCAAGTGTTATGTTTATGTTTTGAATTTCGAATTCCGAGCCTCGGGGCTTTCTATATTTGAGAAATAGAAAATTTTATCATTATTTTAACTATTAATACATACATTTTTAATAAATTATTGTTGAATTTAGTATTATAATTGTTAACAATTACGTAGTATGAAGTGAAAAAATCAATAAATAAGTATAAATGTTACAATAAAAGCGTGTGTGTAAAAGCATATAGTAAAATACGTGTATACATGCATATATATATATATATATATATATATATATATATATATATATATAACAATATATATATATAACAATAAGTTAGTCAATTGCAAGGTTATATTTGTATTGGTTAGAATTAAAATTAAATTTTGATATAAAATATAAATAACTTTTAACATATATATTCTGTTTAAACGTTTGTACGCTATTATTTCTTTAATTGTTGAAAATTATATGTAATAATTATTTGGTTAAATCTTACCTTGAGTTGGAGCTAAAAATGCACGTTTTATCTTAAAAATACAAAACACAAACACAAACTTAACAACTAATGATTTAAATTTTTACCTGAGAACTTCTTGATGATACTTCTTTCTCGGTGAGTCTTCTGGATAATACTTTCTTCTTTACGGACGAGACGTACTTCCTTCCGCCATACTTTCTGCTTAAAAATCGATTATGAGAAATATCGATTATTTCGAGAATCGTAGGAAGTATATTGCGTGTTTCACCGTTGGCGCTGTAGTCTAGTTATATCCAATACGCGCGCATTTCGCGCGAAGTAAAAAATAAACTTAACCTGAAATAAAAAATAAAAAATTCTGGTCTAAATCAAATAGAAAATTCATGAGAAATTGCTAAAAAAAAGACGAAAATATTCATACACTAAACAAAAAATTGTCAATACTTTAAACTGTTATAATTTCGTGAAAAAAATTGTAGGACAAATAACTTGAGTTTAAAGAGTAAACAGTCTTGAGTTTCTTTCGTTCAAAGATATTTATTTTTGGGGAGTTCTAGAACCGCAAAATTGTGGGACACAAAAGTATATTGTACGCTACGTCTATTCATATACCTCATCTGTGATTGTAGCTAAAAGTTACCGATAGTTGTTACGCGATTGTTTATCAATTTTTTAAAATATATTTGCACCACTGATATTTCTAAAACATTAAAACTGCTATTTTTAAAATACAAAAAGCTACCAACAACTAAAACGTAAAACTCATATCAGAGAAATTACAGTAGAAGGAATACAATGAAATGTGTAAATAAATTACAATGTACGTCGTATTTAAACTTTAACGCCGAATAATTTATTTAACGATTCATAAAACCTTTTTACCTGTTTATTCAGATGAACGCTCGCACGAAATGTCAATTGAAATGGCGGGACAAACAAGAAATAATGAAAGCACACGTATGTACGTAGATCGTATACACACGATGCGCGATCGTAGATAAAACTATAGATACGTGCAGTTTCTACGCGAATCTGATAAAAAGCGTTCGTCGCTTTCCATGAAACTTTAGCGTGACAGTTTAAACGAGCCGTAAGCTAATTAAAGGCGGTGCGAAATGCAAAACAGAGTAAAAAGGATATTGTATGCCGATGAAGGTTGTTCCCAAATAAAATAATAAGGAACAGTGCAGTCTTGCAGCGTCGAAAATTTATATCGTATTTCAACTTTAACACATTTAACATTTTTTAGACTTGCAAAAAACGACGCAGCTTTCAAGATTCGAACGATTAAATGAAAGCTTTTGCATTTTATTACGTACGTATTATATTTATGCTATATCACAAACTTCTCACGTGAAATTCTTATTTTTGACACTGGAACTGCTAAAACGGTCAAGTTTCCACAGATTTCAATGATTTTTCGTAAACTGTACAGTGGCTTTCATTAATATTTGTACGATAAAGTTTCGTACAATAAATGTATGTTTGTAGACATTTCGCATGTACAAAATTGCACAAACAGTCTAGTAATAGGAAATTTCTATTTCCCTTGTATTTCATATATCACATACTCCGAAAAAAGAAGAAAAAATAAAATATCGAATAAATCGGATATGTAAATCAAAATTTAAATATCGCAACGAAACCTCGTTTTTACACGTGTCACTCATACTCTCACACGGGAAGATATCGCTGACATTTAAAAAATTCGAAATACGCTGCATCGGAAAGATATGTATTTTGTTGCACCGTGTTTTCTCATTTAAAACCGTTCGAGTCATGTTTTTAGCGTCCCTTCGTTATTATACGGAACGAAGAAAATATTCGAATGTTTCATTAAGGCATCGAATATTATAGCACGTAATATGTAGCTCGATAAACTGCGAATTTTTGCATTTATAGGAATATATATATATATGTATATGAAATATTTAAAGCATTTTTTATACACGCTATAATTTTCTATCGACATTTTACTTCTTTAATTATTAGACTTATTTTCATATATTATTTATATATTATTATTTTATTTTATTAGACTTATTTTTATATAAATTTTTAACAACTAATTTATATTTATATTTTTGTATTTGTATTTATTATTATTATTTATTATTTTAATTTATATTAACATTTAATTAAATTAAATAACTTAAAAACTTAAAATTAAAATTAAATATTTAATTAAGTGATTAAATAAATCAGAAAGAAATATTTAATTAAATTAAAATAACTGAACCTGATTAAAAAATTATTTCACGAACTGTAATTTGAATATTTTATATATTACCTCATGTTACGTGTTACATGTTTTGCGCAACTTTGCACTTTAAAATCTTCCGTAAACGCATGAAAATTCCAAGTCTATTAACTCATGAAAGCTAGAACTGGAAGAAAAGGAAACATCACGATAACGCTATCATGGGTTTACATTGCTTAATTTCGGAATTTTTAATTTGATTTAATATTAACATCAGTATTAACGGATTTTTATAAATTTTTACATTTTTTACAATCACGAATGAAGAAATAGTACTTAAATATTTAATAAATTTTTAATTCAGATATTTATAATTATATATATTTACCTATTGTGTGTTTTTTTTTCAACTTCAGATTTCCCATAAACGCATAGAAATCCGCAACCTAATTATTACTAATCTCTAGACTATGGAATCTCTATGCATCCATGAAAAATTTAAGGCGACGCAATGCATAAAAATATATAAAATATCGAAGACAAACATACAATAGTGGCATAAAGGAATTTCTACTCAGAGTTTATTAAAAAATGTTAAAATACATAAAAATCCGCAGTCTGCTAATCCCTGTCAGAGATAACATAAAATAGTGTAATATGCTAAGTATACTTAACATACTAAAAATAGTATAATAAGCTCTTCAATTAAATTTTTGTAATGTGATACAAATTCTTCTAACCATCTCATCATGCCATTTAAGAGCTAGTTGTATTCTTGAAAATATGAATCTATGGTCGATCGATCGATAAATAACTGAAACTCGTTTTTACAGGAGTGTCTAATGACGTTTACTTCTTTCGAAAGCATTGTTTGCTCGTTACTCCACTGTTGGCAAATATCTCGCCAAGTCATGTTGACTCATCGAAACGTTATCGAAAGTTAAAGCGAAGTAACGTGAAAGCTCCCCTTTAAAATTTTGCGACATCTGATGTGACCTGTGGTATAATACGTCGATGTGGACGCCTATAGCCCTCTGCATATGTATTTTCGCATTTCCGAGTGTCGTTAATCCCCACTGATACATATATTAATTCATTAAATTTTACTCGGCAATAAAATATTAATTGAGTGACTGTAGTTTATGTCGATACAAAACGTAAACATCGTTCGTCCATGAATATTATACGAATGATGGGGGGAGGGGGGAGAAAGAAGGAATGTCGTACGAAATGAGTGTCAATACTTTTCTCTGTGATTATATTGTTGATTGCTGATGAAATAAAATTCTATTTAGATATTCTAGAAAAGAATATACACCCATTTGTGTATGTATATATGTATGATCTAATTAAATTTAAAGAAAAATATGATTCAATATCAAATGAACATATTATAAATTAAATTGATGTTATCGAAGGAACAAGTCATTTTATAATTGACGTCATAAAATGACTTATTCCTTTATTAAACATTATAAAGATTAATCTATCAGTTTGAATATAAATTAAATTAATTGAATAAAGTAAACCCAAATAAACCGCGATGATATTTACCAATGTAATGTTATTAACATATAGGAATTTATTTTTATTTTCGTATCTAGTAATAATATATAATAAATTCTTTTTATAAATGAAATTTTAGTTTCATCGAGAATATTAGTTTAGGTTTAAAAATTAAAATTAAAATATCATTTTAATTCATTTAGTAAGGGGGCAACATTCAATAAATTTAATCGTAATGTTTGTACTTCGATTAAACGCTAAAATGATCTCAGTCAAACCGATTACAGGTTTATTCTAGCCAGGCTATTTCGTGTTTTATTCTAGATAAATTACGTCATGTGTTACATTCCGAGCAAGACAGTCATTGTTTCCTTCGTGCTTCATATTTCTAGTATAACTCCTTTATGATCTTCACGCCGTATTTTCTCGTATTTTTTGCACTATTACGTGCTAACAATGTATTTATGGAAACTCGAGGAATATGTATGGAGCAAACATGGTTGAATGTTGGAGAAATTCGAAATGTGTAATTTGAAGCCGGATGATATCAAATTTACCTTGTTACTCTTCTATTACTGCCGTTGTATTTTGACCGAGAGTACCACATAAATTTTGCGTGTTGCAGAAAACGTTGCCCATTAAGCGATTGCAGCGAAGAAAACAAACGTGAAAATGAAATTGGAATACCAACGTCGAAGCTTTTTTACGTACTCGATTTTTTAAAGAGAACGAATGAAACACAATCGAGATTCCTGTTGAAAACACTGCAAATGACAAGCATCAAATTTTTCAGAAAGAAGGAGGAATTTACCATTCGTTAAATGGTAAGTCTTGTTTGTTCCTGGATTATAGATAAAACAGCAAGAATATATCATTTTAACAAACTAAAACTAAAAAACTAAATTTTATTTTCAAGTGAAATGTATGTATTAAATCTGATTGAGAATTAACAAGAGTAAACAATGACTGAGAATTTGATACTTCACAGTTACACAACAACATTTCAATATTTAACATAAATATTGTTTCTGCATCTTTCACTTCGGTTCTAAAATTTGATAAAATTTCAACAAACCGAAGTGTACATAACATCATTGTTGTGCGAGTTTTGGCATGGATAACGATCAAATTTCAATAAGCAAACATGCAAATGGGATACTTGTAAGTCCGTTCAACTTACTCGAACGTAAATGGGGGTGATATACATTTTATGGTATGCAAACATTTCATTTATTATAATAAAACGCTGTCCTGGAACATCATAATGATAAATTGATTTCGAATGAAATAGGATGGAACGCGAATATCCCAATGGCCCTTGAACGTATTAGACTGCTTTCAAACTCTATGCATCCTTAAGGCCTTCAGGAATTATTCCGTACTTGACGACTTCTCCTCAATCCCATCCTTGGCATCCAATCTCGAGAGGAAGATTCGATGAATCGATTTCTTATATAAAAGAGTACGTGCGCTATTCTAGACGATGAATTTCTTGTCTGTACATTTTAGAAAATGCAAATGAAAGCTAGTTGATTTTATTCTAACTATTAATACGGATGTTTCGCAAAATTTCTCTGAGAAATAGAAAATTAACGAGTGACTTGAAGGTTCTATCGACGAACGAAAATGATAATTTTACTTAACGTGTTACTATAATATTTTATTTCACAATATTTCAAAATGTAAAATGCACCACCCATTGTGTTCAAATAATATTCATTCATTCAAAAGTGAAATACGAAGTATAATGAAGTTTGAAATATTATATTAAAATAAATTATTAAATTGTAATTGCAATATAACGCAGCAATATCAATTGATAACGTTAATATCGTTTTAGTCGTGCTCAAAAAATATTTTTATCGTGACGTTGTATTACGAGCAGCTGTTAATTGAATCTTTTCAATTAATTTTGTTTTAATTTCAATATCTCCAATGTACGTACAATATCTTTCTATTGTACGATCTCATTTAAAGAAAAATGTGAAATTTCATTTTGTACTAAAATATTTCATTTTTGAAATTGCATACAGGCTTTAGAGTCTTCACTTTTTTTGTTTTCTTTTTCCCTAAAAAGGATACGTTTCACCATATTATTTATTTAATTTACTTTGTTGCTCTGTTACAAGCATGCTTTTATGTTTGCTCTGTAATTATAATAAAGTGTAAAATAAGAGTAATAATTGGAAAAAATCCAGAGTGAAGAACTCGCGTTTTTATCTCTACAGAAAGTATTAGTTAATTATATAATTTAATTGTATAACAATATAAAAAGTCTATCTGGAATAAGTGAATTATAGTATAAATCTTTCTTTATGCGTGTTACATTTGTAGCAAGTAATTTATCAATACTCAAATCTTTCACTGAATATATTTTTACTTATGTAGAAATCACAAATAATTAAGATTTTTCTGAGAACGTATTTTTTATATTAAACAAATATATGTGTGTATATATATATAATGATATAATAATATAACAATATAATATAATAGTACTCTTGTTATATTATAATATACTGTTATAATATCACTAATTAATATTAACTATGATATTACAATGTAACATAGAAAAAAACTTTTATTAGAGTTATATTTATATTTAATAAATATACATTGCTATAGTACTATAATACTGTTATAATATGATAATATATAACATTACTAATTAACAATTTATTACAATGTAACGCAAAAAATTTTATCAATTTTTCAATTTTATCAATTTTATCAAATTTTTGTTACAAAACATGTCAGATGTTGTGTGTTGTTTACGAGAAAGAGAGAGAGAGAGAAATTGTATTAGTATTGATAGTGCGTGTTTGTGTATTGAATAAGTACATATATACCTAGATGCTGCATCACTCAGGGTTCCTGTACTATGGTAACGAAGATAAAGTGTGGAAAGCTTCGTAAGCTCCGCTGCAACCTGTGGACAACAATGATTTAGTGAGTGAGCTTTAATCGTAGCTCTAATCGTAGAGTAATGAACAACGATTGATATTAAATGTGAGCATAAACAATGAGCAATGTATATAAATTACTAGGTAATTTATACAAATTGGAAGTTCGAGGAAATGTGACAACGTCGAAGACATTATTTTTCAAGTAAATTCAATTTTTATAAATAACGTTTATTTTCGCGCTTCGTATTTCCTTGCGATACAGTGATTTATGTACATGAGTGATTTATAGACCGCGGATGTGCATGCAATTTTGTGTTCTTAGAAGCCGAATGGAGCCTGAACAGAGATTTGTTTCATGTGCCAGATATTATGGAAAATTTAGAGCTGCGAAAATGCATAGAACGTACACAATACACGAAACTATAGGAAATATTCGAAATACGATATTCAATAGACAAAACAAACCTAGTCTATCTAGTTTCTACTTTTTTATTTCAATAATATAAAATTCGTATACATAATACACAAAACTGTAGACAACATCCAAGATAGAGTATTTAACAGATAAAACAAACCTCTATTGAATTTCTCTTTTCTCTAATTTATCGAATATGGAAGAACATGAAAACAAATAGAAAAAAAAACTGCACGACTTGTACTCCAGTATGATTCGCCTCACTGAAAGGCCCAGAAGCAACTGTTCTTAGAACTCGAGGTACTCCACGCCTCCTCACGAATCACGTGACCCAAATCAACCAATCGCTAATTTTCGTTGCATTAGCGTTGCACCTGAAGAGGCCCGACTTTCTGGATTACCCCCGCTAAAATCACTTTCAGTGATAATATGAATTTGCACAAAAACCCGCAGTCTAATTATAACAAATATTCTACTTTGCACATTACCGTACATAACACGCTTAACGTGCAAACTTTTGCAACTTTTGACCATTCGAGTACTATGTATATTCGAACGCATATACGCTCACCATAATCTTCGAATTCAACGAAGTCGTTAATTTTTTTTGAAAAATCTCGGTCGATAGATGATGAATTTGTCATTCGGCGAGGCTCGTCCCGTAAAACACGGTCGAACGCACCACGCTAAGGACGTTGAGCCGGTTACTTACGATCTTCGGGCTGCTGCAACACGGGGGGAGGGAGGGGATACATAGTAGGACTCGCCTCCCCCATGCGTTTCAATTACAATTGCCGAATTACGAGATGATTGGCAATCGTAGACCGGCGACTGATTGCCGATAAACAATCGGCGGTTGATTACAGTCTGCGCATCGTCCCCACCCTCGTAAATACGGAACGTATTAACAAGCGACCTCGGGGGGTTGGCGCCAGTAATCATATCAATTATGATCTATCGGCTATCGATCAACCTATTAAGATTGCAATTAAGCCGGCCGACGTCGAGGCAACCTAATTTCTTTCGCGTGACTTTCGAAAGTATCTGGCCAAGGGGAGAGGTGGTGTCTTTGGCCCTAATACTTTTATAAGCGCGGTCGTGCATTTACGCGCCGATCTCGACGCGATTTAAGCGCGCCACTGCTGGTTAAAGTAATAGAGTTCGCTCGCTCGGAAATTACCGAGTAGGTAGTTTCGCCAACGCGAAAACAGTTCGACTATACATCGGCCGTGCCTTTATCACTCTCGCCTCTTCGAGAATTGCGAAACAGGCTCCGGATGAAAACCGCGCTGTTGCAGTCGCAGAATGGATAGAGGTAATTAATTATAACGCGGTATCGTTACGCATCTTTGCAAGAAATTATTTGTATCTTTGGTGTATCTCCGAGTTTCGCGAAATATTTCGTAAGAGTCGCGAAAGTGGCACGAATTGTGCACATAGCGAAATCTGATCTTCCGCACTGTCGGAGATACGCAACGAAATATATTTTTAAATATCTCGCAAATATTTCTTTGACGTTTAAATATTTCAATTCGATAATAATTGCTGATCTCCTGTGAAAAATATTAATATCGACAATGTCTCGCCATTGTCGTATTTTAATCGAATGATAATTAGTATTTCATGACGAATATATTCACGCTGTGACGTGCATCCTTTCAACAATTAATAGATTATTAAGATGTGAAATTCTATTCGAACTTGTAACGTGAAAACTTCGTTTTTTCACGTCAAAGTGTAGGTAAGCATGTAAATTCAGACACAGGCGGAACTTATAATGGAAATCACGTACGTCGATCGATTGTTAAAGGTCCCAGATGATTATTAATAAATATGAAACGTGAGCTCGAAATAAAATTCGAGAAATAAAATCATGCCGATTTCGTTATTAAGCAGTTCGTGATGAATTAAAATCAGGTGTTGATAATGCGAATTTAAATTCTTAATCGAAATGGCCGTTCAATATTATCGACCTATAACACAGCCAATGGAATATAGTTTGTTTCCCGAGCGATAACGTTGCGCGGTATCATGCTTTATGGCAGTCATTTTCGTATCTGTTTTACTATCCCTACGTAGCTTGATCAAGGGAAACCTTGTCGATAATTTATGTAAACGTCTGCTACTTCTATTACTTGCTAATTTCGTGATCGCGTTGCAAGTAATCGGCCAACTCGATCGATCGTATTTTTTCCCGATTTTTTCGTAGATTTTCGATTCATGTAAAGAATAAAGATGTTTGATTTACAAAGAAAAATCGTAGAATTGGACAGCGGTTTAAAAAATAATTAATATAATGATATTATAATAGTGAAATTAATATAACAGTATCGTAATAAAAATAATTGTATTACAATTATCTGGCAAGACAATTGTATCTTCCGATTTGTATAAAGAATACAGATTTTTGATTTTGAATAGAATTTTGATTAAGACAGAATTATAAAATTGGACAAAAAATAATTAATATTGTAATAAAATTAAATACGTGTATATATAAAATGAAATTAATATAATAATAATATAATAAATAATATAATAATAATAATAGAATATAATAACAATATGAAGTAATATAATATTATAATGACAATAAGCGCATTGCAATTAACTGACAAGTCAATTAATCATATTTTTCTCCAAATTTTTTTATTCGTGCAAAGGATATAAATTTTTTGACTGATTTATAGAATAATGATAGAATTCGATAGAAGTTAAAAAAAAAGAAATAATTAATAGATACATGCAATATAAAATTTCAAAGTGTTTCGGGATGCGTTTCCCAGTTTTTTCAATCGTGCTACAATTTCACGGAGATTGCTTTTCGCGCGACAAAAGAAATTCGCAAGAAACTTTCCAACTACTTACAGTAATGGTCCGTTAATCGTGATTACTAAGGACTGGTTAATATCGACTCCGTCAGCTTCATTAATTTTAAGGCTACTACATATTACGAATGAACAATGCTTGACATTAAATCTACGGAGCGTAATTGCTAATTATTTTCAATAGCTTATTATCGAGTGAAATTTTTCTTTCATAGAAAAATAAGAATGCCCTTCCGACATTTATCTGTCATAAATTAATTACAATAGTTTCTATTTATTATCCAATGTTGATTATATATCCAATTCCAAATCCTTTTTAAAATTCTTTCTGGACAAGTATACTGTATTTACCTCAAAAACAGGTAAATTAAATAATACCTTACACAATGAGGAATGTACAAAGTATCAATATGTTAATAATTATGATGTGAAAGTGAAACATTTTGTTGTCTGTAGTAAATATTATTTGAATATTAAAAATAAGAAAGACAAAGTTTTGAAGTGCGATGAACTTGAATATTTTAAATTCTTATCAACACATTTATTAACATATAATTTTCTTTCGAAAAATAGACTGTACGTGAGCTGTAACTTGTACTTTGTACAGCTCGTCTGATCTTCGAACGCTCATCTACCAAGTTGGTGCAAAGTCACAGGGGTGTGAGTCTCCGTTCATTGACTGTCAATGTACCAGGCTCGAGGTTTACGATACATCGTCGCTATTGAGGATGCAAAGACGAGAGCCTAGCAACTCGTTCGAGCCACAGCTGTGCAATTCCGCGATCATAAAGTAATTTCTAGACTCCGATAGGTTCCCCGAGGCAAAAGAATCTACACTTGCAATTAGCTGAACTCGAACGAGCGATGATATGCGAGTGATGAAAGTGTTATTTATGGATAAACCTACACGTGTACGTATTTGGTTCTCGTTCATAATGCATTTTACATGCATAATACATATTATCACTGAAAGTGATTTTAGCGGAGATAACCCAGAAAATCGGGCCTCTTCAGATGCAACGCTGATGCAACGAAAATTAACGATTGGTTCACGTGATTCGCGAGGAGGCGTGGGGTAGACCTCGAGTAGGAGTGGCGTTGTCTGGTACTGAGCGATCACGCCTGTAATTTGTTAATTTATCGATTCAAATGTTTGCGTATCGATAAAATTTTATGGCAAAAACGTACTGGGGTACAAGTCGTGCAGTTTTTTATGTTTCTAGTATTTTTGTGCCTCCTAAATACGCGATTAATGATACAGTGAAAAGCATAACGAAACTAGTAACGATGAAACATTGTCAACAATTTGAACTGAAGTTGTAACAGTTGTAAATTGTCGACAATTTTTCATCAGTTATTGGCTCAGTCTTCATTGAGTGTTAAAAATGATCACGTTTGTAACAGATTTCGTAGAAAACTGATGGAACAGAATTCTTCAGAACAATGTTCACGCTTGTCCTGGAGGAAACACAAGATCTTCGATTAAACACAAGTATTGGAAAGTGTTAAGAGATATTGAAGGTACACATTTGTAACAGTAAAATAAAATTTCGATTCAATTCGCCGACACGAAGAATTTCAATCTTTTCAAGCACTTTCGAATACTTACATTTCATCGGAAATTTCTCGCCACTGGTTAGTAGGAGCGCAAAGATCGTTCTAAAAGATTCTATTCTATCAAATTTCTACGAAACGTTGCAAATTGATCATTTTCATCACTTTGTGGTAATTCTAGTTTAATTCTAGTTTAATTGTTTTATTGTTTGTAATTATTTGTATTATATATGCGTTACTGAATCAGTTTGCCTTCGAGGCAGCACCATTGTAATATATCCACTATCATCCACTATCACGTGCTATTATTCGCACGGGAATCCTTTTCATGCTCGTTCAATTCTGAACAATTCTATCGCATATGGTGTTTCTTTTGCTCTGCGCTCCGCGTTATATTATTTTATTTAATATTTGTTATATTACATTTAATATTTATTTGCGAGAAATTTAAAGTCGCAAAATTGCACGCACGCAATATGCAAAAATGTGAAACACGTTCAACGCAGAATATTTATTCTGACGTATAGTAGACGAAACAAATTTCTGCGTAAGTTTATTAAATTCGTTCTTTAAATTTCTTTCTCTATTTCTATTACATCCACGTATCTGATCTGTTTTGGACTATCGAAAAATATAAAGAAAGTTATAATCAGTTTTAATCAAGCGGAGAATAAAAGTCGCAAATGAAAGTCAAGCGGCAAAAGGGTGAAAAAATTGATTTTGATAACACCCTTTATTATAACTATATCCGATAATTTGCCGGAAAATTGTACAGAGTTCGTTGGAACTAAGGCGCTTACAGCTAATTAGACTTTGTCAGAGTTATTGAGCTTTTACGTTTCAACGATTATCGGCACGATAAAGAATATTAAAGAGGCTAACAATCATTTTTCCCCGTCACTGTGACCGTGATGTATCTGTGAACAATGTTGTGAAATAATACTTTCGATTTACTTTCATCGACGATCGAAGAGCCTCTGTGGAAAACATTGTTAGCAACAAATTTTTCAGAGGGAAGAAAAATGTTTTACATTTTTCAAGTTTCACTTTTACATTTTTCAAAAACAAAAAAGTGAAATTTTCCAATTTTGGCACTTGGTAATGTTTTCTACAAATATTCTTCAATCAATCGTTGTACTGTTGGTACAATTGTAGTAATGTACATCACTTCTTTCTTTTAATATGATTACTGAGAAATCATATTAAATAATTCTGCAACATTTGAACTGATAGAAAACAAATTACAGACTCAAGACACAGTACCAGACAACGCCACTCCTACTCGAGGTCTACCCCACGCCCCCTCGCGAATCACGTGACCCAAATCAACCAATCGCTAATTTTCGTTGCATCAGCGTTGCACCTGAAGAGGCCCCTGCTAAAATCACTTTCAGTGATAATAAAATAGATGCAACATAAGGTTTAAAACCGAACGTAATATTCATCGAAGCAGATAATACTTGGTACTTGGCATCGAGATCTTCCATTTTTGAATACACTTCGTTTCTTTTTTTTCTTTTTTTCACCGGTGGTGCATAATTACTATCGCGGCAGTAATTGTCGGCCGTTCTTCTCCTTTTCCTATGAGAACACACTGGAGCTTTAATTGCGTAATAAGTACGTTCATTGTGCGCGATTTTCTGCATTCCCCTACCCCTACCCCCATTGTGCATTTCCGCGTGCATTTCCTGAACGTTTCAATCCAATGGTATTAATATGCTTCGGTTTGAAATGTCAAACGCTAGTTCCCATCAAAATTAAAGTGCCTGAAGCATGGTTGCCGTTATTACTACCGCGGCAGATACCACGTAGCATGCATTTCGATTCTATTACCGAGTATTGCGGTAAAATTGACGAAACGAAATAGAATTCTTCTCTCCTGTTTTTTCTTTCTTCTACTTTTTTTTTTAAGGTCCTTTCTTGTTTTTTATTCTCTTCTTTTTCGCGTTCGCGTTTCTCCTTCCCGACCGTTTCAAGGAATTCGCGCGACCCCGAGACACGCGATCCCGGTGTCCATGCCTGATGTAATCGAATTCTTGCGTCGAAACGGCAAGTATAAATACGCAAGAGGCAGATTAACCTCCCCCCCACTCGGTGTCATTGGGTGTCGAGGGCCGTAAAAACTTTGGTTTCACGTTCCGTTCATTTCGGAATTTTTCATCTCGATTTTGTAAACATTTCTTCTTCGCGGGTGAAATTTCACGCGACGCGCGGGTTGATGACCCAGGCGAGAAGTTTTCGGTGAAACGCAAGTATTCGAGAATATTGGAATCTTTCGTGCCCGCGAGTTTAATTAAAATCGTCGATTCTATTTTTCTCGTGCGAGTGTTTGAAACAAATGCCTGATGGTATTTTACATGTACCTCGAGGCACGATCGAAAACGTTTTTTTTAGGGGGGTGGAGAGGAGACTAGAAGGATCGACAGAGGGGAATTGATCATAAGCAATTTGAAATTTTCAAACTGCTACTTTCGAAACAATTGAAATCTAGCATCTAACGGTTGAATTCCTTTTGACGATTTTAAATGATTTAATACGTACTCGCATGTGTTGTCTGTATTTCTGTGTGTAATTTATATTCTCTCTCTATGCGTAATTATATTTGATGGTTTGATCCGAACGACTTTCTATTCAGCATTTTACCGACAAATGAGCCTATATTTATTTTGCGTATTCAGCGCGAGAGCGGTAGCAATTAAATCAACTGTACAATAAAATCGTGGTTGTCGATAAATTACCTGGCTGTTATCCGTTCTTGCTGAATCGAACGACAATTAATAAACGACGGCTTGTCTTGTCGAAGGATTTCCAGGAAAAAAACGAAAACTGAGAATCGAAAGGATCAAGTACTAAATATTTTCCTCCACTCTGTTTTCGATTTAGAACACTAGCCTTCGTGTTTAGGTTAGGTTTAGTTTAGGTTAGGTTGCCCTGGTTGTCATCTTTTTTTATTTTACCCATAAAAATTTCCATCGATGCAATTTTGTTTGCACTTTGCCAGAAA